>OZ007508.1:19977160-20145841 GCA_963931865.1 Axinella damicornis
GTTTTCTTAACATTAAATGCAAAACAGACCCAAGAAGTTAGTAGCAACTTATGACCCCCCCCCCCCCTCCCCCTTTGCCATGCTACGATTTTCTACAGAGGTACGTAGCATTAGAGGTTTTACCTGAATACTCTGAACAGCTGATCGATTTCAGAGTCTCCATGGAAGAGAGGTCTTTTTGTAACCATCTCGGCGAAGATGCAGGCAATGCTCCAGACGTCGACAGGGCAGGAGTAGCGCTGACAACCGAGCAGGACCTCAGGAGCACGGTACCACAGAGTCACAACCTATAGTGATCAGGGAGAATTTGAGAAAATATGCACACATGCATGCCGAGACCAAGATAGGGCCCTTAACAGGGTAAGCCAATGACAAAAGCAATGTCAGCCCCAACCTCATGTGTGTATGCTCTGACAGGAATCCCAAAGGCTCTTCCCAGCCCAAAGTCAGCAAGCTTGATGGCTCCCTTCTGATCAATGAGGAGGTTTTGAGGTTTCAAGTCTCGATGGAGCACACGACGAGAGTGGCAAAACACAATCCCCTGCAAGATCTGGTACGTGTAGCTCTGTGGAGAGGAGTTACGAATTGGATCTACAATTCTGAGGACATGATGCTTCTAAGTTTCACCTATCAAAAGTATTTACCTTTACAAGCATCGGATCTAAGTCACCACGTGTTGTGTCAATGTATTTCTTCAAGTCCATCTGCATAAACTCAAATACCAGATAGAGTTTGATGTCTTGGTGTAAAATGTCCTCCAAGCTGTGAAAGAAACAAACAAACAATTATGAGTTTTGAATTACAGTTCCCACCAAGCTACTAGCTATTCCTCTCTCACAGGACAATATTAGGGTGTCTGAGCTCCTTCAGAAGAGATATCTCCCGGATAGCAGTACTGGGGACACCTTCTTCTTCCGATTCTAGCCGTATCTTCTTCAAGGCGGCAAACTTGCCGGTTTTCTTGTTTCGCGCTTTGTATACGACGCCATAGGTTCCCTCCCCTATCTTCTCAAGCTTCACATAGTCTTCTATCGACATCGCTTCTGCAGGCTCACGCACACGAGCTGGAAAAACTGGCCCTCTTCTTCGAGCTTGTAAGGCAACAAGTCAACAATTCCCTCCTGATTTTGAAATTCGGGAGCTACGCATGCGTCAGGTACGAATTGTTGTAATAATGACGTCATGGTAAAAGTTCATGCAGTGCAGTACAAAGTACAGGACAATACACGGAAACAAAAGACGGAAACACACAAAGGAAATGCACATCACAGCCAGTTGAATAAATAATTTTTCATACTAATGAAGTGTTCAAAATGGTATAAAGAAGAATATAATAACAATAATCAAGATAATTATGAGCACCACAATTGTGATGATCTGACATTTATCTGCAAGATGAGAGAGAGAGAGAGAAGAAAGAGGGAGTACATTAGTAACCGTACAACTTCAACTTTCATTGCTGAGCGGGAACCAGGGCAAATTAGCGTGATGTTTTATTCGTATACTGAACACGGCGTCTCTCTGGTGAAGAAGCTGTTGATTCCCCGGATGGGAATCTCATCACACATAGCTCAAAGGGTCTGCATTGCAGGCAGCTCACAAAGTGTACATATCTTGCTCCACAACAACCTATTCATCAATGCATATGCCTTGCTTCGGATGAGGAACCTTGTGTACAATACACGTACACTCCAGTCAGATCGGTAGCCAGGGCTTCCCACTCAGCAATAGGTACTAGGGCTGCAAGTGAAAAAAATTAATACTTACCGCCACTTTTTCGGATAGCTTTGTTGACTCGGGAGGTAAGTGATCTGAGTCTAGAGTCAGTGTGTTCCACCTCTCGTTCGAATTCTTCCAGCATGCTACACAACAGGAAGGATGCAAGATCGAATTAGAGAGCAGCTCCCAAATTGAGAACATACTTCCTTGCTCTAGAATACAACCCCCCCCCAAAATCCTCTTGTAACAGGATATGACCACAATAAGGACTTAATAAGCCACCAAAATTGTGATTTGTAACAAGAGATGAGGTGATGTAAAAGGTCAAAGGAAGGGTGCAAACATTCTACCCTCTGGTGTAAAATGGTGCAAGTCTCCTAGTAGGGAGGGATGCTGTGATGTTGACCCTCCAGTTTGGCTCCTACCCTCTAGTGTAAAATGGTGCAAATCTCCCAGTACAAGATGATGTTGGGATGGTGCCTTACATCTGTTGGTCGTCCAGTTCATCACCGATGGTCTCCCCCATCTTCTTGAGGGTGGAAACGCTGGCCCCTACTACGTCCAGCTGCTCATCTTGATTCTTCAGAATCAACTGTTTGGAGGTGGGGAGGGTGGGTGGGGGGGGGGGGGGGGGGGGGGGGGGGGGGGGGGGGGGGGGGGAATGTGTGCATGCATGTGGTCAAGACTTCAGCAATAAACAATTGGGAGCTGAATAGAGGTGGTATAACAATGGGTATGAGGGGGAGGTAGTGTGGGGGGAGGGAATATCAGAGCAGCTGTACTGTACCAAGTTATCTTACCTGTTGTTGGTGTCTCTGACGGTCTATATAGTCCTGATTAGAGCGTTCCAGTTCGTCATCCAGTCTTGCATATCGACCCCGGGGCTTCTTCTCCCTTGCACTACTCAACAATGACTGCAGGACAAAGGAGTGGACGCACAGCACATAAACAACTTAACGCCGCCAAATCAGCAGCTGAGGTATGCAATAAACAGAGACTAGAGACAGGTGGTGCCTTGTGTATCATGTAGACCCACACCACTCTCTTCTGTCCCAGCCTATACAACCACATTACAGGCCTGGCACTACTACAACATCCCACCACATCACATGATGTTGTGGAGTGTGGGCCAACTCAGTAATGGCACCATCCCCTAAAAGGATCCCAACATCACCTTTCTCTTGAGTGATTCCAATTTTGATTTTACCCCATCACTGCTCATGTGGTCCTTAATTTTCTGAGAGAGAGAGATCAAGGAAATGATCAAAGATGACTCAATCCCCTTTCAGTAGGTACCTACACACAGTATGCACATAGTACACAGTACAGAGGATTAGCCCTGGCCTACATCTGACAGAGGCGATAAACAAGTTGTGTCTAAACTAACTTGGCAGCTGCAGAGTGCTACCTGAACCAGCATCTGACAAAGAGCTCACCTTGACTACTACTCTTGTATCTCTGATGAACTGTTTTCTGGTCTCCAGCTCCCCATAGTCCAGTCTAAACTTGTGCGGATTAGCCTCTGCTATTTCTGGACACCGTCAAGGAACACACAACACACTGATGCACATCACAAACCTTTTTCCCACCACCAACATGCCAAACCGGCCATATCACTAGCCACAATGACTACACCTTGACCTCACCTTGTCAAGTACTCTCTAGAACCACAGACCATATGGCCACCGCCACAGATCAAAAAGCTCTCAACAAGAAATACATGTGCATGATAGTCATGCATGCCACGATAGTCACAAGCATGTCATGTCATTCACAAGCATGTCATGTCAATCAAGATCAAAAGCCTAGTGAGGTGACCCCATCAGGAGCCCTCACTATGGGCTCCTGCATGCATCAAGAATCACATGACAGATGACAGCACACAAGTGGGAGGGTTTTACCATTTTACCAAATATGGAAACGAATGCATCCAATAACAAATAACCACTTTCAGCAGTTTTTGCTTTCCCTTTCTAGAGCAGAAACCTTAGCCTCAGCTACCAAAGCTGTTCCCCACCTAAACTACCATCAGGGGCAAAACCATCCTAAATACTCCCACACCACATTTACTTACACACTGGCCATCACACTGCCCCGCTGACAACAGGGTATTTGGGCAAAGAAAGTCAAGGGTAGGATACTGATAGTCTGTTCAAGATCTTCCAAGTCCCACTCAATGCTTTTGATACAGTTCCGTAGCTCTGACGCAACACCCTGAATCTTATCCATGTCCACATCACCGTCCAGCAGCATACACCATTGTGAGTACTGTGACTGTGCCGTGCTCAGAGACTGCCGCACCTCACTAGAGGGAGAACAGATCGACAGAACTGTGACTAATCAGCCGAATAGAGGGTGAGCATGCCATAGCCACACTGCCTATGGTCACGCACACCCTCCCGTACGCTGAAGTGTCAAGTTCTAGGACAGTAACTTCTGATATAAACTAATTTGAACTTACTCTCTGACGACGAAGAAAGGATCCTCCAGCGACATGATAACTTATAGCCCAACGAACAGATAGATCTCAGAAACTCGCGCTTTCGCGTACTGGTGTAGGAATTTAACTTGACCGTCTCAGGTGTCTGTTACGTATCGAGCGACTCGATCGGCAGTGTACCGTCTTGATGTAAACAAGGGTTTATATTCTACTGCGCTGGCATCAGCAGGAGTCCATCCGGGAGGTCCTTTCCCCTTCCTCCCCAACCTTCCTGCCTTCCGGAAAAAAAATACCTCCTTTCCCCCAAACTTCCCGTTCCTGCTTGAGTATCCTTCGTCTCTTTGGCTACCGTGCATGGTAGGTAATAGTGCTCATAACAATGGCATGACGACAATGCAAATCACGATCGCGTGACACGCCCTCATTTCCCATTCAATTAGGGTAAAAAGGCAGGGGGCCCCCCACCCCCACCTTTCACTGGCTCAGCATGGGGCCAATTTCATCAGTTTGTAAATTCCAGCTCTAAACACTCTGCCGCAGATTTGTAAGTCTGTTTTTTGCATGTCTGTTTAGTCTCATGAACCTATATAATTCGCCATAGATCCTCTACGTTGCATAATAATAATTATTGGAACTTGCATCTTTGTATGTTCTAGCCCCACCCCCTTTTCGCTTCAGGCGCCATGGATTCGATAGTAGGCTCTGAGCTCGTGCACTCCATGCTGAATGCAGCAGGGAGCATGCAGAGGCTGACTGAGGAGCTAGATTGGATCAGCCTGCCTCCTGAAGACACGAATGACCATGACAAGACGAGCAGACATCATAAAAGAAAGTCCAGGACAAAATCAAAACAAAGAGAGCAGCCGTCCCATGAATCTCACTGGACACCCAGATGGACACCAGAAATAACACAGTTATCACACAAAGGAGACCTCGGCATGGAGGACTCAAGCAGTGAGCTCTCCGGCTCTGAACAGCCTTCCACTCCATCACGGATGAGCAATGCCAGCTCAAAATTTGATAGTGCCTTTGGGTCATTTCATTCTCAAACCGATGAAGACTCCCTTCACTCGTGGTCCCTAGCTCCATCCACTGTGCCGCCTTATGGTAACTACAGTGAAGAGATGCAAAGATTGACCCAGCATCTTGCACTGCAAGACCTCCTGTATGACTCCAGCAGAGCCCGAGGACCCCCTGCACATCTTTCCATCCATGGTACTCCAAGCTCAAAGGAAACACACCATCACCAATCTACATTAATGTACTCAGCTCCCCACACAGCAGCTGCATTAGACTCCCCCAGTCCACAGAGGGTGCCATCATCTGCACATAGAAAGAAGAAAAAGCACCACACGTCCAACAGGAGGACTGCAAGAAGAGATCACTCCCTTTCAAGAACTGTACCATACTCATATGCACAGGAGCCATGGTACCCCTCCACCACCTCTCACAGCAGTAGCAGCAGCTCACTGTATGACCCCGGAGTACATATGACCGACAGTCACACAATGTCACATGAAAGCCCAGTGAAGGTGATGTACGGAACTGAGCAGGGAGGGGAAACCCCTTCAGTAGAGGAACCTGAACTGCAGTCGTACTCTAATGACGAAAGGAGGAAACAGTATGTTGCACACCACTATGGCAGGCACAGTGACAGCAGTGGCAGTACCACTCCAACGGTTAGTGCTTCAGAAATGGATGAAACCAGACCCAGAAAGACTGTTGCCTTCCACATTCATCCACAGATAGTTGTCAACCCCCCGCCAAGACACGGTGCTGCATGGCAACAGGTCGCAGCACAAAAGGACACAAAGGAATCTGCTGCTAAGCAGCCTTCGGGTGACCATAGACACAAATTGGTGACCCTTAGAGTAAGTGACGATGATGTGAGAGAAGGCTCTGAGGTGAGCGAAGGGTGGACCACCAGGTTCTACCAGGAGAGTATCACACCACAGCCCAGCCCCCAGCTGCCCCGGAGGTACAATGGAAGAAGTACACAGAGGGTGACCCCAGCACAGGAAAGAGCCAACCCCGTAAAGCGAAGTGCTAGCATCTTGCAACGGCTGAAAAGAAGGAGGCACGGAAGTTTCAGATATGAAAGAAGACCTAAACGACATCTCCCTGTGAAGCGAGCCTTTTCCGATCGCATCGCCTACCAGATCCGCAAGGGGTGGATAGATTATGACGAGGACCTTGAACTGATCAGCAACCCTTCTCGCCCACGAACCATCGGAAGGATGGTGGACACACACGCTGGAAGGCATCACATAGTTGAATTGCACAAACCCCCCAGTGGGCGGTACGGCATATACATTTCTGAGGGGGGTGCATTCAGAAGAGGGGTATTCATCTCCCGGTTTGCTGAGGGAGTTGCCGCCAAGTTCTATAGTGGATTGCTGTCACCGGGGGATGAAATCATCGAGGTAAACGGGCAGCCCATACGTGATAAGTCACTGGACTATGTGTACAATATGCTAGCCTCTCTAGACTCAGTCTTGCTCATGATCTTACCAGTTAGTGCTCGTTCAGACTGGTGTTAGACCACGTACATGGACGTACATTATCTTATCATTATTTTTTATTTTTATGACCATGTGTACATTAGTGTTGTTTACACACTTGTGTTGACAGTAGGTCATTAAGTGCTTTCACTACATCACATTGCAGTTCAAATAAATTCATGCAAGCTGTATAAACAAAATCTAGGGGGTGGGGCTAAGATCACAATGACGTAATAGCTGCATGGTTGTCATGCCTACAGTGATATTTCGATTTGAAGCGCGCTGATATCCATTCTGAACTGCGCACGCATGGAGCTATGACGGTTGCAGTGGAAGAGGCGCAAGTGCTGCAGATTCTGAGGGATTTTCTGGAGGAAAGCGGGCGGGCTGAAAGCCTCAGGGCCCTGGAGAAGAGCACAGGTACGGGCCCACGAGAGCTGCCACCACGGCTTGCATGCATGAGGGAGCTCGTGTTGGACGGCAACTGGGTAGAATTGCTTGAGTCCTTGCAGCTGCTGAGCAGTTTAGGGGACGGGGAGGGCTTCATGCGGTGCCAGTATGCTGTAGCCAAACAGCGCTACCTTGAAACTCTTTCTAAGAGCTGGTTTGGAGAGTCTGGAGACGGTGGAGTTGTAAGTGCACCCCACCAGAATGGCGAAATAGCCGGTGCAGAAGGAAAGAGGAGAGAAAACGAAAGGCTGCAGGTCCTCATGGCTTGTCTAGAGCAGCTGGAGCAGCTGTGCCCCTCCGCAGAGGACTACTCTGCCCTCCGTTCACTAGTGACTTACCCGTCCCTGACTGCACACGGTGACTACAGCACCTGGAACGTGTACCGAGCAAGACTTGACTGCTTCTCTACCTTGTCGGAGTGGGTAGGAAGAGTCCTTTACCCAGACACAACACTAAATCTGCCTTCAAAGGGCAGCAAGTTTCTCTCTGCAAATCGACTAATCCAATTAATGGCTAAGGGGCTGCTGTATGAAGAGTGTGAAGCCGTGTGCACACACAAGAGTCGGGAGGGCAATGGGGAATTACCAGTGGAGGTCCTAGACCTCTGTGGCTGGATGCAGCACCAACCGGACAGTGCATTTCAGTGTATTCCCTCTAAACTCAAGCTGGTGGTCATCCCACATGTTGACACGAGCAAGGTGCCCAGTGGCAAAGCATTGCAGCTGTCCAAAAGTGTCAGCATGGCTCCTGAGAGTTTGAAAGAGAAGGCCTTGCTTACGAAGCAGCCCCTTGTGTCTCACTCCGTACCGGAGTTTCATGCACACAATAAAGAGAGAAGTGCTTCTCCTAATGAGCAACAGCCGGCAAGTAAAGCAGAGAGAACTGCGGAGAGAGAACCTCATTCAAAGGAGACGGGACGGTCTTTCATTGACAGAGCTGAACAAGATCTGCTCTCAAAACAGACAGAGTGCACAGATGGACTACTCCTTGCAGAGAGAGAGTCGGATGAAGTACAGCAGGAAGGCAGGCCGAAAAAGGAGCAAGAACTTAGTGATGGCCCTTGTGAAAAGGTTGGAGCTATTTCAAAGCCTCACAGCCATGATATTCATGCCTTTGAGGACAACTTTGCTCCCTACAACCCTGCTGCCGCACTTTTCCAGACCACCCCCTTGGTGCACAGATCCCGAGGAGGGAGGGAGTCCTCAACTCCAAAAAAGCCGCCAGGGTTTGATCCCACCTTCCACTCCTCCCCTGCTACTTCCCCCGTCCCCTACGTCCCTGGAACTCACGGCATCTCGGACACACCCCTCAAACTGAGGGCTCCTCCGGATGCTCTGATTGACAAACCTGCCAGAGGTAAGTGTCACACTTTGAGTGATTTTTATGTCTGGCAGGTGTTGAGACTAGGTACATGTACAATTTTGTCAGTGGCGAGTAAGTTTTCATCTACGTTAGGAATGTGCACTTCTACACTTGAAGGAAAGAGTTGAAATGTTGATCGAATACATCAGTTGTTATAGTTTTATTGTTAGTCTGTCACAGAATCTGCAGACATTTCTTAAATGAGTCTCACTAATGCTGGAGATACACATTCTGATTTCAAACGGTGATAAATGTCTTAGGTTCTGAGGTGCCAGTGGGAGGAGGGGTTGGGGATGCACTGCTGGACGGTGCACAGAACTCAGCAAGGAAGCACTTCACTTTCACACGGCAGGAAGAGCACTCACGTGATGTTCAGTGGCCCACTACTACCCTACTGACCACTGTCACAGATCCACAGGTCAGTGTCACAGTAGACTATAGAATACCGGACATTCTGATGTCAGTTGTATCATCTCCAGGTTGTGAGGTCGGTGGCCTTCTCACACTCTGGTGAAGTGGTGGCAGTGGGGGCCAATTCCAAGACCCTCCGACTCTGCTCCACCCTCCCCCTTGTGGAGGAGAAAACCATGTGAGGCAGCACCTGTCATTCATGCTGATAATTAATGCAGCACCCCATGATCTGACAGCATGACAATCAGTCTCATTAATGCATTGCTTCACATACACATGCACGTACACACACAGTGACAATGAACTGGCTGTGTTCTACCACCATCCCCGCTACCACAAAGGATCCATCTACTGCCTAGCATGGTTTGGTGACTCCCTACTTGCCTCAGGATCAAATGACCAAACCATTAAACTCCTCTCCTACTCCTCCTCCTCTTCCCCCTGCATCCCTCAAGGACACCTCAGTGTGCATAATGGTACAGTACGAGACCTTGTGTTCCTGCCAGATGGCCATCTGCTATCCGGTGGGGCAGGAGATTCTGCCTTAAAGCTCTCAGACATCCACACAGGAAAAGTGGTACATTCCCTAGTGGGTCACTCAGACCAAGTCCTCTCTGTGGCTGTTGTCAGTGACACAGTTGTTGCCTCAGGAGGGCAGGACAAAACCGTCCGACTGTGGGACAAGAGACGTACACGATGCTTCCACACCATCAAAACACCCCACCCGGTTGCATCACTATCTGCCTTCAGCAACCACCTTGCAAGTTCACAAGTGGACGGAACATGCTCAGTCCATGACTTACAGATGCTCAAGACTGTTGGAACCTTCCGTCCTCACAGTGATGAGTGTCGTACAGTGCAGTATTCTCCCTCAGGGCAGTGGCTGTTGACAGGGTCCTACGACAAGACAGTGTGTGTGGCCAATGCTGCAAGTCTGGAGTGGAGGGAGGTGGGGAGGCACGAGGACAAGGTGATCCAGTGTCGCTGGCACAGGGGAGGGAGGGTGCTGGTGTCCACAGGAGCTGACAAGAAAGCTTGCTTTTGGAAGCTCAACTGCTAACCAATTCAGTCTTTGGTGGAAAGATCTAAATCCTATCTGTATATGTAATACCGATACTGTGTCATGTATCCATTTTGTTCTCATGAAATCTGTTGTGCGTTTAAAGAGTTCCAGAGGTACAGAAAAGGAACAAGAAATGTAGAGAAAAATGATGTGAGCTATTGGCACACGCTAGGTGTTCCGTACACCAACTTTTGCATGCAGAGATTTAACACGTACATTCCTGGACAGTCCCACCCTGATCACAGGGCTGCCACCACCACTCACTGGAGAGGATTTTATACGCACTGCGGTGGCATTCTCACTGCCAACATGAGCTGCAAGAACAAAAATTCTACATCATCAGATATACCAATGGATTGACCGGTGCAAAATAATGACAATACACATCACAATGAAATCCCTTGCATAGAAAATGCAGCAGCCCTAAAATGGAACACACTACAGCAAGTACTTTGACTGCTGAGATGAAAGGCTGAAATGGTCCCACACACCTTGCCACATTATGATTGTACTGACATTGCCATGGTATAGTTACCCTAACCTGGTGGAGTCCACTTGGGTGCCCTCCTCACTCCAAGTCCTGGTGTCCGCTGGGCTCCTGGCAGGCTGGACTTCAAGGTGGCCTCCAAACCACCACCAATGGGCTTAGTCGCCATAGGTGCTCGAGAAATGCTTGTAGCAGCTTTCTGCCTTCCTGTGTAGTACAATGTGTGCAGCATGCAAGTTTATGACCATACCTACAGTGAACCAGCAGCCTCGTATTCTGGCCTTCTCATCCAGCATTATTTTGTTGCTTGCAGTACTAATGCAGGGGTAGGCCTAGTAAGATTGGATGATGTACATGTACTGGACGTACGGTGGACGTTTGCAGGAGTGAAAAACTGCAAGTGTGCTACATGCTACAGATCACCATCACGGAATGACTCAGCAGTTGAAGTAGGGCAGTCTTGCTGACGTTTCTCAGGTTCAGCCATATACAAGGAATGTGCCACTCCTCCAAATGTCCACCATAATTATGTCCAGGTACGTCATTGCACGTGACAAGTTTACTACTGCAAGCGACGAACAATCCCCTCCTCAGTTCAGACCACAGAGGAGTCAGTGCTTTCAGTTATGATGAGCAATTGCTTGTATGCCAGAGGGAAGCTTTACACTTGGCACGAACCTTTAGAAGCAGTTGGCCTTGCAACGACTTGCTTCTCTTTTTCCTTTGTTTTCCTCCCTTCAGCTTTGGCTGTCACCTTCTGTTTGACCTTTGCTCCCTTCCCTATCCCAGCACCCTTGGGGTGTGGAGAGGCATCAAAATCACTGTCCTCGTCCTCCCCAGTGAGGTTACAGCTGCTCCCATCCTCTTCACTACTGGGAAAAAAGTCACCGTCATTCTCTACGAGTCAAGAGGAGCAAGGTTGAATCCAATCAATTTAATAGATCACTACAACAATTTTGCAAGTTTAGAATCACAGCTTTAAGTGTTTACACGCAAAATTTCATGGCATTCAGTAGAATTACTGAGGCAGATGTATTGTGACCCCAATCTACAGCAAATTTCAGTTGCGTACGAGTTCAAATCTCTGTGCTTCTGTTCAGAATCACAGGTAAACCTATGCTTGTTCACATCACCATATGCACATGCGAAGCAGTATATTCACACTACAGTACGATCACTACAATGTAGTGAATGATGGAAGGGGGCACTGGAAGGGGGTACACAATTCAATAATGGAGTACGGAGATTTGAACACAACCGGAATTCACTGCAGTGAGACAGCAACACGTATCCCACCTTTGTTACGCCTATTGTCCGCTGGTGATGTTCTGCCTGATCCAGGCTGGTTTGGATCAAGCGCAGACGCCGCAGAGGCTGCTACAGCCTGGTCCAGTTCACGATTGAATTGTTTCTCCTCCCTAGAAAGTCTAGGAATACATGTGTGTGTTTGAGACGCAGGGGGAGGTATATTTAGGGAGGTCACTAGTGCATGGACTGGACTGGAATCTTTAAATTTGTTTTTGCTATGCACTGGGTATGCAATTATTCCAGGTGCTGAGTGGCGGACACTGCATACATGTACCTTCCCTTAGGAGCATCCAGTGTCTGTTGCTTCTGCAGCTGTCCATTGTTTGGTAAAGGTTGTATCTTTTGGTCTTGTCTGTTCTTTGTTACACTCTTCTCTGTTTTGGCCTTCTTTGGAGGAGGACCGCCCGCAAAGTCATCTGTTGAAAAACGTAATCGTTAGCACTACTTAGTAGTTACTTTACCCTGCTTCTTAGTACAAACCTTCACTGTCTTCAGACTCGCATCCCCCGGCCCCAATGATCTCGTGGTAGTTCACACGCTTACACTGCCTGCACAGAGAAATATTAAAACGGAGTACAGTTAGCTGTCCATCTATTATCTATGCGGACAACTCGCAAAGAACATTCGAGCACTGGATTATCAGACGAACCCGAACATCCTCCCTGACTAGCTAGCACGCTTACCTTGAAGACCTCCTTTCCATCATCGGATCATTTTATTCCCGCCATTCCCTGTCTCGAAGTTCAAAGTTCATCGCATAACCGGAATAGTGCGCATGCGCAGATCAACAAGAAGAAGAAAAAAAACAACAACAACACGTGTTTGGAGTGAAAAGAGTGAACAACAATGCAATATATACAGTCATGTTAGTACTGAACCTAATCTTCATCACTGCTAATTACTACAATATCATCATCTGAGACATAAATGACTTGAGTCTGATCCGGAAGAACTGGAGGCGAAGGTCTTTTAACTGGTACATCCTCAGTCTGGCTGCACGCTTCCACGTCTATCAAACTGGAGTTGCTGCTACTACTGTACTCAGCTTCTTTGAGAGTGGTGACCGTTGTTTGCAAATGGCTGCTTGTCACATTAGTGTCACCAGGGGGGTCAGAAGGTACTGTTGAGTCAGGAGCATACGGGCTGGTAGTGCTGGTAGCTGTGTCCTTGTCTTCTTTAACTAATGCCAGCAGTTTCCGCTTAGGTTCAGGACTTTCCCCTTCACTTGTACTGTCCAGTTCACCCACTGCAGCAGCTTCCGCCTCCATTTCAATCTCTTCGTCGATCTCTCCCACATCATCCCCTGTCACCTCCTCCCCCCCAGTTCCATC
Organism: Axinella damicornis; assembly: GCA_963931865.1. Classification (NCBI taxonomy): domain Eukaryota; kingdom Metazoa; phylum Porifera; class Demospongiae; order Axinellida; family Axinellidae; genus Axinella; species Axinella damicornis. The sequence continues at coordinate 19,990,233 of OZ007508.1, forward strand.
CTCCTCCTCTTCCTCATTGTCATAGCAAGAATCTCCATCCGGAGACTTCCCTGGATCACACTCTTGCTGTTCCTTTACGACAAAATCCTCACACAATTCTGCCAACTTTATCTCTCCTTCTTTCAGGCTATCTTTCAGCTGCTCCATCAGGGACTGATCTTTCAATGCAGGGTCATCATCAGCTTTCACTTCGTCAGTCAAATGGGATCCAAAGTGAGCAAGAAAATCCCTTCGCCGGCTCCGCTTGAGGATCTTACCAACTTCCTTGAAAACCTTTCTTGATAGTTGGACTCTTTCCTCGTTGCTAATTCCTAAACTGTACTTTGAATTGCAGCGATCTATCAATTGGCAGATATCAAAGTGGTCCGGAAATTCGTCAACCCTCAACAATCTTTGCACTCGTCTGTTTATCTCTGGGTATGGAGTACCTGAGTAGTTCGAACTGTGATGATCCTCAATCACTATGTCATCTGGAATACGCTGAAGCTCACACAGCTTCTGCCATGTGGCCACAAATTTTCTCTTAATGAGGTCCTCTTTCATGTACGCACTAGAGCCACTTGCCATCTCATCCAAGGTTACCTCGGCTTCACTGAACTTCCTGATTTGCCTGTCCAGCAATTCCAGTTTTTTCTCAAGCTTTTTGATTGCAAACTTCTTCTTGTGCTTTCTCTCCCTCAGTTGGGTGACATTCAAAGCTGAGCTCTGGGAAGAAACCTTCGGCTTTGGGTCATCGTCATCGAGTCTTTGAGGTGCGGCAACACCTGCAGTGGAAGTGCTTGCAGTCTCTCCATCTGTCATAATTTCCTTCACACGTTTTCTGGTTCGAATAGTAACGGAGTCACGTGTTTTTGCAACGCGTGCACGTGCGCACTTGGAGGTGTGTTACAAATGCACGAGACCTGAAACGGTTAGGGCTAACCTTAGCAAATTGAGATGAGGTTCTCTCAGCGCCTGACGTCCCATCTGACGCCTGAATGGCGGAAGTACTATTTGAGTTATGAGACACTGAAGAAGATGATTTATGAGATGACTGGACAGCCTCTGAACACCACCGATGACGATGCTGGTAAGGAATGCTGTGTCGTAAGACAATGCAGAAGTTACACAGGTGGAATGCGGTAGTAGTCTTTCTCTGAATTTACACACACATGCGCAAAGGAAAATCAAGACCCACATCAGTTATAGTCTGGTTCCCATACTGAGTGGGTTCTGGGAACGAGACTTCACATCAGTATTAAATTCTTTTATATTGAAGTATCCTTTTGTGCCAAAACTTAGCAGAAGCAGCACTCCTGTTCTATGGGGTGACTGTTGTGCCATTTGTGCAAACAATGAACCAAAGTTGGTATAGGGAATTGGAAGGGAACGTTGTACTAGGTGAATGAGATATGAAGCTGGGAATTGTGTCAGCGCTTCAAATGATGTCCTTAGAATGTGTCATCACATTTTTGTCATGCTTTTTCATGATTATGGGTCAAAATTCAACCAATAACAAAATGGACGACGTTGGCTTACCTATTATATATATTCCATTCATGCTGACCGTAATTGTCCAAGTGTTTGAGCTAAGCACTGTGCTAGTTATTTTGGGCTAGGAAGGAGATACGAAGCTGGGATTTGCACCATTGTGATCAGCATGAATGGAGCTGTCAAATGATGTCCATTTTGCTGTAGAATGAATTTTGACCCAAAATCATGAAAAACCATGGATTATAGCCTTTGGTCAAGTGCGATTTTTGGCAAAAATGTGACCGATATTGAAAGTCTTCTTTTAGGACATCATCTGAATGTTCTTTTCGTGCTGATCACAATGGTGCAAATCCCAGCTTCGTATCTCATTCCTATAGCCCAAGATACCAAACATAATATTATAATTAGTGTGCTGTAGCTGCGTGCCTAGCCTCGTTCCCAGACCTTCTTTTCACTTACAGTATTTTTGCATACCGTAAGCGATCAAAAACTGGAGGTGTAGAACTCTTGGGAATGAGGCTATGCATGCCCCCAGGACACCCTGGCAGTGTACATGTAGCAAACAGAACTTTGAATACAAGACTTTATCTTTGCTGGCTTCACGGTGTTTCCTTGCTGTGCTGATGCACTACTGTGCAGGGATCTGTCGCTCACCAGCAGTGCTGTTCCATTATTTGGCAGAAATGCCACATCAGTGTGCTGTTTCTGCCAATTTTTCCAAAATTCACATGTCAAAATGTGCCGTAATTGGTTTCCATAATAATTATGCTTATGAACATACCGGTTAGGCAACATTGGAGTGCTATCAGCCTGTTGCCTAGGTACGTAACATGTACATACTAGTTCTAAATATCTGTTGTCTCAGAGGCCTAACTCTTGCTACCCTCTTTATCTGTTTATCTGTTTGTATCCTACTCTTGAATGCAGTGCAATCAGAATCGGTCAACGTCAACACAATCCTACTCGAGCAGTTTTTTGAGGAGATACAGCGCGAGCTGGACGGGATAAACAGCTTCTTTAGGAAACGTGAAGCTGAGCTTGCCCACCACCTCCGTGAACTGGAGGCAGAAGTAGAAGTTTTAATGGCAGCTCTTGGGAACCCACGGACCCAAAATCTCCGGAGTACTAAGCGAAAGCGAGAGAGTCTCAAGTTGGCTCTCAGCGAGTTCTACCTAAACCTCTCACTTCTGCAAAACTTTCAGCAGCTAAACCACACTGGTCTTCGCAAGATCCTCAAGAAGTTTGATAAGCTTGCAAGGAGCGAGAGAGGAGGCCGGTACTTCAAGGGCACTGTCTGCACTTCCTACTTCTGGGTCTCCAAAGAGATTGACCGACTGATTCTACAGACGGAAACCGTCATGATTAACAAGCTGGAGAATGGCAATCGCAGTAAGGCCATGAACCGGCTGCGAGTGCCTCCTCTTGGAAAGAAGGACAAGCGTTCGCATTTTGCAACACTGAGAGCAGGCTGGCTCATGGGCATCATTTTTGTCAGCATCTTTGTCGTGGGCACAGCCGTCGGGTTCCGTCCAGCGGACTCCTGGGAGCACCTCACTCCGATCCTGCGAGGGTTGCGGGTAGGACTGATACTGACGCTGTGGTTCTATGGGTTCTCCATTAACACTTACCGCTGGCAGAGAGAAGGGGTGAACAGTGTTCTCATCTTTGAGTTTAATCCCCGGAACTACCTCAATTTCGTACAGCTGTTTGAGGTATCCCCCATAGGTTGTATAGTAGTCTCATTCCCAGACCCTCCCACCTGCTCCTAAAACAAAATTATTAGGAGCAGGTGGAACGGTCTGGGACCGAGACCAGTCGTATTGCATTCAACAATAGCTCAAGTGGAATGGAATTGGACCCATGCAACAAGAACACCTGCTTGTGGCATACTGTGAGCTGTTACGAGCCCTAGGTACAAGGCTGACAGTCAGCAACATGACATTGATGGCTTGCATGCTTGGACTGCAGGTCAAGAGTGACTCAAGACCCCCCCCCCCCCCCCCCCCCCCTCAGGTGTCCTCCCTCCTAGGCGTGGTCTGGTTCATCGGTCTCTACCTGTTTGTCTTCTCCTACTGGCTGGGCATCCCTGGGTGGGTGGGGCCCGTCGTCATGTTTGGCCTCATCCTCGCCATCTTTGTCGTCCCTCTGCCTATCTTTTACCTTCGCTCCCGCATCTGGCTCGGAAAGGAGTTTGTGAGCATTACTTTGTGTCAGTAGACTTGAGATTGAACCTTGTGCAGTCCGACTATATTGTTAACTTCTCTCTTTCCCCTCTTCCTTCTTCCATCTCCCCCTTTCCTGTTCCTCTCTCCCTTCTCCCCCCCCCCCCCCCCCCCCCCCCCCCCCCCCATCCCCCATCCCCCATCCCCTTCTCCTACCATCACCTCCTCCCCTGCTATGCCCGCCCGCTCTCTTCCTCCCACCTTCTTTCCTCCCCTCCTGTTCCTCCTTTCCCATAGGGTCGCCTGCTCCTTGCTCCCTTCTTCCCAGTGACCTTCGCTGACTTTTGGATTGCTGACCAGCTCAACAGCCTTGTTGTCATCCTCCTAGACGTTGAGTTCTTCTGGTGCTTCATGGTCTACGGATTACACTTCACAAGTACAAGTTTAAATGCCAAGATTTCCAGATCTCGTTCCAACCTCAGTGTGGTATGGAGTTAGTTACTACCCATTGTCTCCACTCACGCACACACTGAATCAGCACCGGACAGTTTTATTCAATGTGGATCAGTCACCTACGGCCTCAGACCAGTGCTGGCTGCGGTGCCAGCGTGCATTCGATTTATACAATGCCTGAAGCGTTACTATATCACCCGGGAAGCCTTCCCCCACCTGGTCAACGCTGGGAAGTACTCCACCTCCTTCTTTGTCGTCGGCTTCTCTTCCCTGGCATCCGGTCTCAGAGGTGGGTGGGTGGGTGATGTTTGGGAGGGGTGTGGATAGGTGATGTTTTGGGGGTGGGTGGGTGTTGTTTGGGAGGGGTGTGGGTGGGTGGTGTTTGGGGAGGGTGTAGGTGGGTGGATGATGTTTGGGAGGGGTGTGGGTGGATGACGTTTGGGAGGGGTGTTAATTTACACTACACACACACACTACACTATATCCACACTCACACAGTCTCTGGAGCGGACCAGCAACCCGCAGGTTACTACGTTACCTTTGTGCTCTGGATTGTATCGGCCATCATCAGCTCCTGCTACACCTTCATCTGGGACATCAAGATGGACTGGGGGCTCTTCGAGGGGAAGTACAAGCTCCGCTCCGAGCTCATCTACTCCAAGAAGGTAGAGTGTGCCAGCGGCCAACTGATATGCAAAATCTGGTGAATATATTTCACCAGGAGCTTATGAGCGGCGAAGCCGGCTTCGCCGCTCATAAGCTCCTGATTTCACACACAGTGTAGCCTCGTTCACGCATGGTGTGCGTCTTATTGACCCATGGATGACATTCTTGTGGTGTATGACCTGGGGACATGACATGAGCACAATACTTGGAATAAATATCAGGTGGAAGATGATCATGAATGCCCCTTGCCCTCAGGCTAACACTCTCATGTCTTGTGTTGTTCGAAAGCACTGCATCCTATAGGCTGTATCTTCTGCACACATCAACTTATTCGCTCAGATCTACTATGTGCTGGCAGTGGTGGCGGACCTTATCTTCCGCTCCCTATGGACGCTCAACATCTCCGTCGGGGAGGCAGGGGCCAAGCTACTGGAGGGCAACATCATTGGAACTGTTCTGGCCATCATTGAAGTCTTTAGGTGGGTGGGGCAACTGTCAACGAGAGGGTTCACTACTCCAAATAGAGCACACCCAAAAGTACTGAATTTCTCTGTGCGGGTTGCATCCCAACGAAAAGTTATGTGGGCGTAAAAATTCGTTCTTGATGTGGATGATGGAGGGGATTGACTGGCAGTGTTAGGGTGTGCTCTATTTGGAGTAATGAAAGCATTTCCCACGTGTCCCCACCAGGCGTTTCATATGGAACTTCTTCCGTCTTGAGAACGAGCACTTGAACAACTGTGGCCAGTTCCGTGTGGTACGGGATATCTCTGTTCACCCATTGAACCTGGATGAAGTACCCCCTCAGGACGAGGAGGGAGCCGAGTTCAGGCTCAGAAACCACTTCCGTGAAGAGCGACGGATGTCGAATGTCCTCACTGAGGTGGGTGGATAATTTGTGCCAAGTGCTGAAATGACAGCCTCATTCTTTGTGCTGTGCTCGTGCACAAACTAATATCCTAGCTGCTTCCCACTTCCTGCAGTGGAGAGCCATGCTGGTTTAGTTTGTGCATGTGGTCACACTCAATGATTGTAGTGTCGTACCCAGGTCTCACCCCAGCATTCGTCGCTTGCTGTACTAACGCGGGGAAGACCTGGTAAAACTGGTCACATGCATACCCGGACATTGGATGGAGGAGTGGCCCATTCCTTCTGTACAGCTGTTGCCGGGATGGCTTTCTAAGCCCGAGAAACGTTTCCAAGACTGCCTACGTCGACCGCTTAGTGCCCGAGAAACGTTTCCAAGACTGCCTATGTCGACCGCTTAGTGCCCGAGAAACGTTTCCAAGACTGCCTATGTCGACCGCTTAGTGACCCATGGCTGCAATCAGTAGTACACTTGTGCAAGGTGTACCCCTCCTCCACATGTCCACCCAACGTCCAGGTACGTCCCTACTCCTGACCAGTTTTACCAGGCCATAATTACCCTCACTTTAGTACGTGTAGTTGAACAGCCCTTGGTTGGAGCCAGGTAGGCCATTTCTTGGCATAAATGGGCCTAGAAAACAGTGGTCTCACTTTGCAGAGCCTCGAATTCCAGTGTTCAAGGCTGATTTTTCTGCTAGAGCGAGTTACCGTCACCCGAGCATCTTGATCGCGTACACGTTAACGAGTGGGTGTGGTCAGAATCACAAATGGGGAAAGCATGACTGTGTGCAGTTCTGTGTTAAGTTTTGAGCGTGAAAACCGATGGGAACCTTATCTAGGGTATTTTAAGTAGATTACAAGCTATAAAACTGACCTCCAGAATCTGTGGTTGGTAAAGAGTTAAAGCAACTAGATCTAGAATTCTCTCTCATTGTTTCAGTTGTCAACTGCGTCGTCCCCCATCCTACGACTGAGGAAGGGTACCTCATCCCAAGAGAACGAGTCGGGAGTCACCATTTATCAAAGGGGGTTCCACTCAGCCATCATCCCTAGCACCATCCCGGAGAATGACGAGGACGTTGAGAGTGTGATCAGTGCGAGCATGGTCAGTGTCCACTCTACAACAGTGTAGACAGTTATCACAGAGCTACAGGTATTTGGATATATTTATGTATGTAATATTTTTATTCTTTATCTTTATCGTGTGTTGATCAAATTTTCTTCAAAACACAAACATGGAAATCAATGCTCAGTCCTCGCTGTGGAGTTTCTTCAAATACGCTGCCTTCTTTTGTTTCACCCGGTCCATTCTCTGCTCGCGTGATAGCTTCCGGGGATTCCACCTGTAGGGAGAGGGTAGGGAGAGGGGGGTAGGGAGAGGGAGAGAGAAGTAGGGTGGGGGGAGAGAGGTAGGGGTGTAGGTAGAGGGAGAGAAAAGATTCTAGATTCTTCCATGACAACTTGGGAATCCCTACGTTTTCCTCCAAGGTTTCCCCAAATGAGCGAGTCTGTCCTGATCAGGCGAGGGCGACCTCAGTGATCTTTGTGGTAAGTACCTCATCATAGACACTGCATGCACAGCGTCATCAAGAGTAGCAAATACTACAACATCATCGGCAACCCTCTGCCTTGCAGCTGCTCTCCAGTCCCTCCCCATCACCTCTCATCAGACAGACTCACCTCTTAGGTACTATTGGATCTCTCTCGGGCCTTTTCTCCGGTGATGGGTCAGCACGTATTTTTGCATGTGCATCGCGGTACGTTTGCTCCATCTTGTGGGTGGAGAGAAAAGGGGGGGGGAAGTGCATGTGTGAATGATGCAGTCGGCCTCGTGCATCTCAGCTCTCCCTTACGTTGTCAGCGGTGATGCCCTCCTTGATGAAACGTGAGAAGTGCGCCTTGTACTTCTCTTCATCTTCGTCCTGCAACCGTCTCATGTAGCCAGACACGTGGCCTCCGAACAGGTGGTTGCGCAGCTGGTCCGCATCCAGTTCCCCTGCGTCAGCATCGTAACCAGTGAGCCTCTTGATACTGAGTGGGTCAAGTCATCACATGCACACACTCACCATACCCACATTTACACATTCTCACACTCACAGACGTGCACCCATCCACCCACAATGCCCACCACCCACCCATCCACAACACCCACACCACTTACCCAACCACCATTCCACAACACCCGCCCACCCACCCATCCACCCACCCACAACACCACCCAGTGCATACCCATGAGGAATATCTATCCCACCATCGACTGCTCCCTTCATGGCAGCAAACACTCGATTCCCTGTGGTGGTACGGGTGAGCCCCACGTCTAGGAAAGCCCGGAAGGGTCTTGGGCCATCGCCCATGGCCTCCACATTGTAGTCCTCCCCAGACACCTCCACCTGGCCATCATATTTGTCAGCTAGACCCAGCTTTGTAAGCACCTGTGAATTGTGAGTGTGTATCACGTGTGTATGCGTGTTTGTGTGTGTGTTCGTGTGTGTGTTCGTGTGTGTGCGTGTGTGCGTGCGTATGCGTGTGTATGTGTGTGTATGTACGTGTGTAGAGACGTAGTAAAGGAGACTGAAGGTGTGGTGCTATGTTGAAACCTCACAACTAGAAGACCAAACAAGTCAACCAAGACAGGATGGACTCACCCTCCTGGCTAGCAGCAGTCCAGTGCAGTATGCAGCAGCATAGTTGGTGAGCCCAGCCTTGATTCCATACCGAGGCAGCTCATGGGCGCAGGCTACTGCGACAACGTGGTCACCCTCAATTTTAGCATAAGCAACCTGCAGAACAAACCAATCCATCAACAATCGGACCACCCAGGGCCTCTGCCTTCCTCTGATTGGTCCAAACCTGATTCTACTCACCTGACAAATGATGTTAGTGTTGGTGAACCTCACGATGAGGCGGTGTTTGGGAGTGTTGTACTTGTTCTTGTCCTGCGTCACGAGACGTTTCCTGGCAAAATAGTCCGTCTTGCCCTCTGGGAATAAGCGTGGGAATGATTGGCAGTATCCTTATCAAATCACACACACACACACACACACACACACACACACACACACACCCACACACCCACACACACACACACACACACACCCACACACACACACACACACACACACACACACACACACACCCACCCACCCACCCACCCCCACCCACCCACCCACCCACCCACCCACCCACCCACCCACCCACCCACCCACCCACCCACCCAGACCCATTACATGCACGCAGCATTTCCCAGACCCACTCTCCACAAATTTTCCGGACTTGGTAAGCATAGAGACCCATTGCAGCTGACATCATCATTTGAGAATATGAATGAAAACGGAAAAAAACAGCCACCAAGTTAGTGTACCTAGAGATGGCAGAGTCCATGGCGATCTCAGTGAACACAATGATACATCAATAATGCACCTGGTAGGTGTTGAATCGAATTGCTATGTAGGCTAATAAACACTTACCAGTGATGGAGGCAGCACGTTAGTCTCGTGCCCAGACCACACCCCCGAGGGGAGAGACGGTCTGGTGAACGAAGTCGAATTTCTTGGGCTTGAAGCATACTACGGAATGTGTAATCATTGTATAATCCCGTGGTGTTAAGTGCCTGCGAAAGCGTCTGCTGAAGGCTCCCGTGTCAACCAAGCGCGATTATGGCTACTCATATCTGGAGAGAAGATGTACTAACCTTTTGCCGCTCACCCATGGCCCATAGATCTTTGAAGCATCCTTCGCCGTCATGGAATCTGCTTCCCGTTCGTTTGGCAGTCCTTTCAGGCACTTTACTTGGGTCAAATGCGAAGAACGGCCCCTTAGGGGGCTAGGGCTAGCATTAGCTTGCACCTAGAGGGCCCTTCGTTGTACTTGATCCCTTTGCTGACCTCGCTTCCAAAGCTCAGTCTCAACTTGATCCCATAAGCGATGTCACAGGGCTCACAACTAGCACAATCGAGCGCAAAGGTCTTCAGAAGTTGTCGCCACGACGTAGCGTTGCCTTACACAGTCAGCGCTAAGGGCAAACTGGCATGGGAAAGGCTCTTGGCTGTTGTCTTCTCCAGCTTATGAGTATTCAAAGCGATTACTACGTAATTATTAACAATCTCGCGATCTCATTGGTCCTTACCACATTCCGGTAATAAGCCCAAGAAATTCGACTTCGTTCACCAGACCGTCTCTCCCCTCGGGGGGTGTGGTCTGGGCACGAGACTAGCAGCACGTTTCCATGCATAATTCAGGGCTCAATATAATTTTTCAAGTGCACCTTCCATTATGACAGACCAAAAACTGAAATGGCAGACCGTAATCTGAAATGACAGACCACTCGGACCTGCCATACATATTAGCAGCGCTATCAAATGCCCCCCCCCCCCCCAGTAAATGATAACTTTTTTCCCATATGAAAGAAATTTTTTTCTCCAATGAAAGACAACTTTGTCATTGCATGCACAACTTACTGTGCATGTGCAAGTTTTTGACAGTACACAGATTACGTCATCTTAGTCTCGCGCGCACGCGGCCGCGGGCCACATCGCGCGAGATCGAGACGAAGTATGCCAACAACACGAAACAAAAAATTTGTAGCGAGCAGATCTTGTTCAAGGCATGGAGCGAAGGTACGTCCAACCAGAGAGAGGGCCAGTAGCGTCCTCGACCATGCCACCAGGTCCCTCCACAACGGCTGACTGGCCCAGAACAAACGGTTAAAGCACCGGGTTCTAGTACGCAGACCCCGCTCTCAGCGCAGACTTGTACTCCACGTTGCACTGCCACTACCACCGTTCAAATGTTTTCACACTGGCTTGGTGCTTTGACTTCTTTTGTGGCTTGCTAATCTACAGCAGCCACTCCAACGTTTTAGACCGGCCATTTTGACAGGCATGCGTTAAGTATGGGCGGTCATCTAACACGCATGCGCGGATTTTGACCGATGACCGACCGTTATATTGAGCCCTGTAATTATGCAGGCAGTGTATTATGGTACACCCAAGATGGCGGCACAAGTTTTAGCATACCGAAATGTCACAGAAAAGTGACGTAAGTGCAAGGGGTCAATATGGGCCTTCTATTAGTCAGGGGCACAAAGAACACAGCGGCAATCGGACTGCTATAGATAACTATCATATCCTTCAGTTGATCCACACAATATCACCTGACTCCCTCCCGCACATGTACATACCTCTGCGTCTCCGGAATTTAACTTGGTACCTCTTGAAATAGGCTTTGTTTTTGACCACTTTGATAAACGGCTACAAAGAAAACAATCAATAACTACATGTCATATAGCAGCATACACACTGGCTACATAACACAGAGCGATTATCTGTAGGGAAGGGAGTGTACTGGGGGAATGATACCCTATGACATAATAGAGAGGATCTAGGCCTATGATGACCTAAGACCAAAGAGCGCCGTTTTTTATTAACATGCAGCTCTTTTATCGATCATACACTGAATTCTCACCATTCTGAAGACTTGGGTGGGCACGGATTCAACGGGATCCTGTGTGCTCCTTCGAGGAGGTACCTCAACACTACACGCGACTGGCTGCAAAGGAAATTGCTGCGCATGCGCACAACTCTTGAGTGTGATGAGCTTTAGTTGGAGTTCACAGATCTGATTCTGCCGTCTGCAGCGGCATTGGCCTGGCTGCAGTCAGCTCTGAAGCTAGGGTGCGCCAAAGTTAGTGACAATTCAACGGAACTCAGTGCCCAGCAAGCTAGCAATGACAGTATATAATCTGTACATCTTTGATAGGAACTGCACTTGCCTGTACTACAAGGAATGGGCAAGACACAAAGATGCTGGAATTTCTAAAGATGAGGAATTCAAACTGATGTACGGCATGATCTTCTCAATCAAATCTCTTATCTCAAGATTGTCCATAAGCAGTGCAAAGGAAGGATTTGTCAGCTTTGCCACCACCAAGTACAAACTGCACTTCTACGAGACTCCCACGGGGCTGAAGTTTGCGTTGAACACAGACACCAATGTTGGCAACTTGCAAGATGTGTTGTGGCACATCTACAGCAAAGTGTACGTTGAGTACGTTGTTAAAAACCCTCTCTGCCAGCCGGGCGAGTGGATAAAGAGTGAACTGTTTGCGACTGAACTGGACTCTTATGTGCAAACCCTGCCATTTAGGTAGCAGTAGAAAATAACCCTTTTTGTGTGTTTTGTCAAGTTAATTAATTTAACCCATTTAGTGCTACATAGTGCAGCAGTTGTATATTGAGTTTGGTAGTAGTGTTCAGTAAATATTTATGGTGAGTTACAATTCAGTATCACATCAAGTTGATCAGTACCACCAAGGATACTTGATTACATTGTGTGATCAGTATGTGATCAGTGTCAGATCAAGGTGATCAGTATGTGATCAGTGTCAGATCAAGGTGATCAGTATGTGATCAGTGTCAGATCAAGGTGATCAGTATGTGATCAGTGTCAGATCAAGGTGATCAGTATCACATCAGGGTAATCAGAATCTCATCAGGGTAATCAGAATCTCATCAGGGTGACCAGTATCAATGGGTAGACTATTAAGACAACGACACCTACTGAGAGCTCGTGAGGCCATGCGGAGTGGGCTCAGAGTAGCTATTGACTGCAGCCTGGAGAAGACCATGTCGGACAGAGTAAGCTGATTCTTTTGCTCCCTGCCATCATGCTGAACTGAGGGTTGACTCGTCCCATGCATTCACTGCAGGAGGTGAAGCGACTGGCTGGTCAGCTTGGACTAGCCCACGCTCTCAACATGAGGTCGACAAGGCCATTTCGTCTCTACCTGACAGGACTGGCATGTGGTGGCAGGTTAGAACAGGCCTTCAGACGATGGTCACCAGGATACGAGAATTACATGGTTAGTTCACCTCCCTCCCTCCATCCCACCCACTCTCCCTCCCTTCCAAGAAGGCACAGAATAAGACAACATGCACTAAGGCCTGCAATATCGTCCTCTCCAGATTGATGTAACAGAGAAGCTGTACCACCAGTATTTCAGGCCAGAGGAAGTGCTGTACCTGAGTCCGGACTCAAGGAATGGTATGCAGGATGACATGTTCGACATCAGGATAACTAGTTGGTATCAATAGTCCCACACCAATCAGGAGGAGGATAGGGCTACATCATGTAGGTACTGGAAATGTGCACGAGTAGTTAACTCTATCCTTCAGACTCATCAGATATCCTGCAGTCAGGAAATATCCTGTGGTAGACTCAGGGATCTCAGGAATTGGTGGACTGGACATCATTGCTATATAGAACAGGTGTCTTAACTCTTCTTCCAGTTCTGTGGACAGTTGAACCCAGCAGGGTGTACGTCTTGGGTGGAGTTGTGGATGAATCAGTTGACAAGGTGACAGACATTACACGTAGCTATGGAATGTTGGAAAATGCCAGCTTACAGTATAACAGCTGAGTTTTTTCTCCCCAGTGATGTCATACCAAGATACTCATCCCCAAACCAAAATGTAATGTTCCCGTTTCTGTCCACAGGGGCTGACACAGTTTGAGGCCAGTAAGGCCGGGGTCTGCACCGTCCGTCTCCCCATACCGGAGCATGTGGTAGCAAGAGCTAGTAATCTGGGACATGTCAACCTGGCCATCAACCAAGGTGTGCTGCTACCCATCCACACACTCACATACCCATGCATTATGATGTGTGGGGCTCACACCTAGCCTCGTGCCCAGGTCCAGTTCTGCAAGCAACAAACACTAGTGTGGTGAGATAGCTAGCCTCAATCGTTCCCAGGCTCTCTCTCCGAAAGAGAGCCTGGGAACTGAGAAGCCCTGTGTATAAGGACATACCTCATGTATGTGTGAGAGGGGAGTCATGATTAAGACGATGATTCTCCAGTCCCCTTGTTCCTCCCTCCCTTCTCCTTCTCGGTCCTCCTGTTCCCTCCCTTCCTCCCATCCCTCCTCCTTCCCTCCCTCCTTCCCACTCCCCTCCTCCCTCTCTCCCCTTTCCACTCCCCTCCAGCCTCCCTCCTCCTTCCCACTCCCCTCCTCCCCCTACAAAATGTATAGTGATATCTACAAGTACAGTTATTGTTGGTTCTCCCCCCCCCCCCCCCCCCCCCCCCCCCTCTCGATCCTCCCCCTCACAATACAGTGTTGGGTACTCTCCTGTTAGTACAAGAGGATGGTGATTGGGGGAAAGCGTTCACACTCCACATCCCGAGACGGAAAGGTTACACATTTGGCTGAATCCAAACAACCACATCAACACAGCCAATCTTGCAACACTGATTGAAGTATTGTCGATATCGAAACACGTTTCACATGGGCTTCTAGTGTCAGGAGGCAATAATTCATACAAGAATGCATGCATGATGACCTCATCATCTGCAATAACGATGTCATCGAACAAGTTCTTGCTCATAGTGATGCAATTCCTCCATTGATTGCCTTGTACCAGTATGTGTCCCCTCGGTCTCCATGGCTACATGGTGTACCAGTATGTGTCCCCTCGGTCTGGCTACATGGTGTACCATATGCTCTGAAATGTATAGTCCTACAATTCATTTAGCTAGCAATCGATGATGGTCGTCAATGGCCCCTCCTTGCTGTTGTTGCTAGCACTGGGGGCGAGTGTCATCAGAATGTACTAATACATAATAATTATGCTCTTGAAGTTTAATTACGTTGCTCACATAAATAATGCGAGTGTACATACAATTGATGCCACGATTGTACATGCAGTCAACATGTATAATGTATTAGAGATGCAGAATTGGGAGCAATGGACACAATCAGGATGCCAGGGAGTAGCTCATCGGCCATCATACACACACATACATACACAGAGGACCCTGTACAAACACTCCATCTCCACTAGTGTGGTCTGGCTAGGAGCGAGTCGGACTGCCTCCTTGTTCTCTGCTTCCGCTCCGGTCTGCTGCTCACGTTCCCGGCCAGAATGTCCTTAATGTGCTGCACAATCAGGTTGATGGCGACTGGGGAATCAGAACCAGAGTTGTGTGCGTGTGATTGGAGGGTTACAGCAGCCCTAACCTCGTCCCCAGGCCACGCGGAGTATGGAAAGTCCGCGTGGCCTGGGGACGAGGTACAGTAGCCCATGCAGACAGCAATTATTGCTAAGCTATAGAGACAACACAAATGTGAGCATATGGAGAAGCTAGAAGGCAGCCGCTGTCTTGCAAGCTGTGCAGAAGGCAGCCGCTGTCTTGCAAGCTGTGCAGAAGGCAGCCGCTGTCTTGCAAGCTGTGCAGAAGGCAGCCACTGTCTTGCAAGCTGTGCAGAAGGCACCCGCTGTCTTGCAAGCTGTGCAGAAGGCAGCCGCTGTCTTGCAAGCTGTGCAGAAGGCAGCCGCTATCTTGCAAGCTGTGCAGAAGGCAGCCGCTGTCTTGCAAGCTGTGCAGAAGGCAGCCGCTGTCTTGCAAGCTGTGCAGAAGGCAGCCGCTATCTTGCAAGCTGTGCAGAAGGCAGCCGCTGTCTTGCAAGCTGTGCAGAAGGCAGCCGCTATCTTGCAAGCTGTGCAGAAGGCAGCCGCTGTCTTGCAAGCTGTGCAGAAGGCAGCCGCTGTCTTGCAAGCTGTGCAGAAGGCAGCCGCTGTCTTGCAAGCTGTGCAGAAGGCAGCCGCTGTCTTGCAAGCTGTGCAGAAGTAGCCTCGTTCCCAGTCCCACGCCCAGCTTTCCGTCGCTGCTTAGTACAGCGACGGAAAGCTGGGCGTGGGACTGGGAACGAGGCTAGTGCAGAAGGCAGCCGCTGTCTTGCAAGCTGTGCAGAAGGCAGCTGCTGTCTTGCAAGCTGTGCAGAATTTCAGCTGGTAGGCTGCAGGAAACGGTGGGAATTCTCTTACCCATGTTTTCAGATCCTCTTGGGATAATGACGTCCGCATACTTCTTGGTCTGTGGAAGAGCAGCAAATACAACTGTAGCAGTGAGAAGAATTACAGTTGGTGGATGTGTGAGAGAGAGCCTCATTCCCAGGCCTCCACCCAGTGTGGGAACGAGGCTATGAGAGAAGGATGCATAATATTATGAGAGATGGATGCCTGCGAGAGAGATGGATGCCTATAAGAGAGATGGATGCCTATGAGAGAGATGGATGCCTATAAGAGAGATGGATGCCTATGAGAGATGGATGCCTATGAGAGAGATGGATGCCTATGAGAGAGATGGATGCCTGTGAGAGAGATGGATGCCTACGAGAGAGATGGATGCCTACGAGAGAGATGGATGCATGCGAGAGAGATGGATGCCTACGAGAGAGATGGATGCCTATGAGAGAGATGGATGCATGCGAGAGGGATGGAGAAAGATAGATGCCTGTACGTGAGAGAGATGGACCCACTGGCAGTGTGAACTCCTCGAAGGCAGGCTTGACGTAGTGTGTGTACTGGCTCAGTATTTGGTCCAGGTCTCGACCTCGCTCATTGATGTCTCTGAGGACTGATGTGAGAGGTGTGTGAGAGGTGTGTGTGAGGTGTGAGGTGTGAGGTGTGTGAGAGTGGTGTGAGGTGTCGGATGGAGAGGATTGTGTGAGGACCTGCACGAAAACAATGTTACCCTGTTGGTGCAGCATATCATCTCCTGTCTAAAACCTGCCTACATAGCACGTGTATGTCTGTGTGCTGTGCATGTGAGTGTATAAATGTGTGTGTGCATGCGTGCAGGGCTACCAAGACACCTGACTGTGTCCACCGTCTCTTAGCCCACAGCACCTCACCTCTTCTTGCGAGTCTTGTGTCACTGTCCGTGTCCACAAAGAGCTTCATGTGCAACATATCTCGGACGTTGGGATCATACAGCACCAGGATCCCCTCAAACAACACTACATCGGCCGGATAGATCCTGCGTGACCGTGACTCATCCATCCTAGGGTACAGAGTGAGAATACATGCGGGAAAGGTCAAAGTTCAGATGTTCCCGACTAAATTACCTACACGCATGTACCTTGAGTGAGTTTTGAAGTCGTAGACCGGGATCTTTACCGTCTTTCCCTGCAGAATTCTCTCAAGAGTTTGCTTCATTAGAGCTGTGTCAAAGGCATCTGCATGACAGAGTGGATGACCTCTAGAGACAGGTGTTGAAATCTACCATAAACATATCCCCAGAGACAAACCATTCATGCACAAATCACACACACGTCACACGCATGTCACACACACGTCACACGCACGTCACACACACGTCACACGCACGTCACACACACGTCACACGCACGTCACACGCACGTCACACACACGTCACACGCACGTCACACACATGTATACACAGTGGCCGAAATAACGGTCGGACATCGGACATTTTCCGACCATTTATCCACTTTGTCCGACCAAACATCCATGTGTTCGGTCAAAATGTCCAGCCATTATAATACCACATCGGGATGACACCGCGCGAGCTACTAGTGCAAGTACACTGTGCGAGTAGACGCTTTACTGCAAGTATACGGCGAGATGCTCTCCTTACAATATAGAGACATGCACTCGTATTTATAGCACTAAGTTGGAGCTTCAAATATGATTATGGGTTCATGAATATACTTACCAGGTGGCAAATAGGACTATGAATGCACAACTATAAAAAAAGCATTCTGTGGCATGTGTGGATGATGGCTAACCTCATTCCCAGGCCTACCCTGTTCTTTCTGTTCTTCAGTTTGCATTGACAATAATACACGGATGCGGAAGATAACGCAAACCGAAGAGCAGAAAAAAACGTGGAAAGAGGCTAGATAATGGCAGATCAACAGTTGAGAATGGCAGAACAAAATTGATTGTGCTCGGACAAATTGTCCGGACACTTTAAAATTTTTATTTCGTCCACTGTATACACACACACAACACCATACCAGGATGATCAAAGTTGTATTCCCCGTCATCAGCATACTCCCTCTGCTCCTCCGTGAGGTTCTTGTAGAAGGAGTCCTGGCTGACCATCACCACCTGCTTCTGGCGGGAGTCCAGGTTTGTCTGACCAAGCTGCTCCATGATCTTCTGACACACAGAGGTCTGGGGGGGGGGGGGGGGGGGGGGGGGGGGAGGGAGGAGGGAGGGAGGAAGGGAGGGAGGGAGGGAGGGAGGGAGGGAGGGAGGGAGGGAGGGAGGGAGGGAGGGAGGGAGGGAGGGAGGGAGGGAGGGAGGGAGGGAGGGAGGGAGGGGGGGGGAGGGAGGGAGGGAGGGAGGGGGGGGGAGGGAGGGAGGGAGGGAGGGAGGGAGGGAGGGAGGGAGGGAGGGAGGGAGGGAGGGAGGGAGGGAGGGAGGGAGGGAGGGAGGGGGGGGAGGGAGGGAGGGAGGGGGGGGGGGAGGGAGGGAGGGAGGGAGGGAGGGAGGGAGGGAGGGAGGGAGGGAGGGAGGGAGGGAGGGAGGGAGGGAGGGAGGGAGGGAGGGAGGGAGGGAGGGAGGGAGGGAGGGAGGGAGGGAGGGAGGGAGGGAGGGAGGGAGAGATAGAGGTAAATTGGAATTCTGTTCCAGCCTTTCACAGACAATTAGGATGAGATTGAGATTGTGATGGTTAGGTGAAAGATCTGATGGCTTTTCACAAGTATTGTACAAAACTAATATGCTTCAACACTTGGCTACAATTTTCCCCTCCCCCTGCATGCCGTGAACGTCTGGCCTGCGAGACTAGTTGGAGATCTGTGTGATGGTCAATTGAAAGACTTACCAGTGCACTCTATTCATCCAAAATTGCAGCTCGGTCACGTGGGAGCATGAAGCACTGGCATGAAGGATTGTCATACTAACTGTTGTTGTCAAATGCACTCCATATATGGTAGAAAGTACTCATAGACTCCTGGGCAGTCTAATGTGTGTAACACTGTGGTCCAGCTCATCAGCGAACCAGAAAGCACAGCGATCCAGAAAGCACAGTGAACCAGAAAGCACAGTGAACCAGAAAGCAGTGAACCAGAAAGCACAGCTATCCAGAAAGCACAGTGAACCAGAAAGCACAGTGATCCAGAAAGCACAGTGAACCAGAAAGCACAGTGATCCAGAAAGCACAGTGATCCAGAAAGCACAGTGATCCAGAAAGCACAGCGAACCAGAAAGCACAGTGATCCAGAAAGCACAGTGAACCAGAAAGCACAGTGATCCAGAAAGCACAGTGATCCAGAAAGCACAGCGAACCAGAAAGCACAGCGATCCAGAAAGCACAGTGATCCAGAAAGCACAGCGAACCAGAAAGCACAGCGATCCAGAAAGCACAGTGAACCAGAAAGCACAGTGATCCAGAAAGCACAGTGATCCAGAAAGCACAGTGATCCAGAAAGCACAGCGATCCAGAAAGCACAGCGATCCAGAAAGCACAGTGATCCAGAAAGCACAGCGAACCAGAAGCATTTCAGTGATTTGACAATTTGTGCATCATTCTTGTTAAATCAGATATTCATTGCAGATATAATATTATAGCTGATTTCCAATCTACAACAGTAATGTTATTATATAAGTGTTACGTAGGTTCCGCCTGATACAGTAATTACACGCTTGACCTATACCATCGGAGGTAACACTTGTATGGAGGCACATGGAAGTGACTTGCATCAGAGCTCACCTTCCCTGATGCTGTCCCGCCAGCCACACCGATGAGGAAGGGTGTCCTGTGTACTCCATTCACACCATTGTACTTCACCGGGCTCGGAGGGGGGCTGAACTGACGGTAGTGGGACATCACCTGGGCAGGGGCACCACAAACAAGGACACACCACTAACACACACCACAACGAGCTGATCATCCAGACACACTGCTGGATGGTATAAAAACATTGTTTTATTTTATGCAGAGTGCATAGCGGGTCATCCCGCCCGGTGGATGGCACTATCACTAACGCTAACCTCGCTAGATACCGAGCTAGCTATCTTCACAACTTACCTTGATGCTTCAAGATGCGGTTTGCCTTGCTTGCACTGTCGCTATACTCGGTACTCAAGTGACCGGTCGACCACATGGACTGCACCTAGTCTCGGAACCAGACCCTTCGCGCGAAGGGTCTGGTTCCGGTCTTACATTGTACTTGCTATCACTGCTATTATCCCTGGGTGGGTCTGACCACACAGAATCTGGTACATGCAATCTCAATCCACACACCTTTGGATGCTGATGGAGTTATGATCGATCAAGCTCAAGTGAGTGTGTTAGTACTTTTCCAGTCCCTGCAGATCAGTGATGGACTCGCAGTCAGTGCATACACGCTACGATGACATCACTCCCTACACTACCAAGGACGGCTCCATCATCCGGGAACTCATGCACCCCAGTATCCATGGCAACATGAATCAGAGCTTTGCAGAGGCAGAGGTGCCGGTCGGGGTGAGCACGATCCTACATGTGCACATGCAATCGGAGGAGATCTACCACATCACTGCCGGACAAGGGATGATGAGTCTTGGAGGGAAGGAGTTTCAGGTGGGATGGGGGCGGGGCAGACTGAGCAATGGTAAACAGTAACTGTTTAAGGCAGGAGAGCATGAGCGGCTCATGCACTGCATGCAGGCAAGGAGAGGGAGGGAAATTCCAGTTCAGAATCTGTGCCTAAATTTATAAATATAAGCTGGGTCGTGTCTAACAGAACTAGCTAGCTGCAGCCATCCACTTGGGCTGACTCGACTACCCCCACCCGCAGCCTAGCCTCGTACCCCAACGTTTGTCGCTTGGGTACGAGGTAACCTAACGCAGCCCTCGATCCGCACCCAGTCACGAGGCTGGCAAGCATCACAAATTGAGGCCCAGTCCAAACTGCTCATCACAAGTTATGGAACACTATTGGGTGCATGACTTCCTCTGCAGGTGAATTCAGGAGACACGATCTGTATCAGCCCCAAGTTGGAGCACTCCATCAGAAACACTGGCCAGGAGACGCTGAAGATCATGTGCGCCTCCTCACCTCCCTACAGCAACGACGACACCAAGCTGATTGGACAACAGTCACCTGACTCCTAGCACATACGGCTGACATCATTTAGCTAGGAGAATGTGGTACAATTTAGTCATGTTGCATGTATGTGCATTTCCATGGATGAATATTTTGTGCATGGATCGTGATCCTTGTGGAATGTCATTGTACACTCCCTGTACATCATGTGACTAGCATGTCTTTATTTTCTAGCAACCTATTAATTTGATGGTGTTGATATTTCATGCATGCATCTTCCTCATAGAGCTGCATTTTTGTCTTATTCAAGAGATATGATTAACACATCATGTACAAAGTGGGTTAAGAAATGTCCATGCAGATATGAGGATTCCTTATACTCTGGCACTCAAATAAATTAATATTTATTGTGGCACACCACAACAATGGAGTTTGTTTATATTTCTGATTCATAACTTTCTGTCATTTTCTGTGACAATTCCTCATCCAGTTTTAAATCTTTCTCCTCTTGTAGATGTTTATACCCCTCCCCTTTGGTAGTGATGAACACAAAACTTGCTTCTAGTCCGTCACCTTCGATGTCCACAATGTCACCGTCGGATTCAGAAGAGCTGTCCTGCATGTCGGCATTCTGGATGAGGGGGCTCCCCTCCCTCACCCTGAAGCTGCTCCTCCGGCGAGCCCGCCGGTGCCTGTGCTGACAGGTGCCGAACCTCAGCACAACGAAGGTGGCAGCAAAGAGTACGGCCGCTAGTACATACAGTCCGGGGAAGAGGATGAGCAGGGAGTATTGGAGCCCTATTGCTGCCTCCATCGGAGGGATTAGGAGGTTCAGCGAGCCTCCGATGTTGTTTATGATGAAGAGGAACAGTGCTACGCCGGCTGAGGTCGTGTCTGGGGGCACCAGGCTGATGACAACAGCAAGACACACTCCAATCCACATCTCCCCCACAACGTAGGCCGGGAGGAGGCTGAGGAAAGCCCAGGGGTTGGGAGGGAGAAGGAGGACACCAATGAGGAAGGGGGAGGCCAGCAGCTGCATTTGACAGAGGAGAAACACTACAGTCACTCTCTATTGCCTTCCAAAAATGCCACATACCCCTGGCCTTCTGTTTCTCCCTCCCTCTCCACCGCCCTCCCCCCTCTGCCCTCCTCCCTCCCTCCCCCCTCCTCCCTGCCCTCCCTCCCATCTCCTGTACCTGGCTCACAATGAGTACCCACAGTCTGGCGTTGGGTCCTCTGGATCTTGTCAGCCGGTCCGACACGTACCCCCCGAGCACCGCTCCGAGGGTCCCACCGATCAGGGGCACCCAGGAGAGATAGTCACCTACATTCACCCTTCCACAGTAGTACTGTTCAAAGTATGCTTTGGCGTTGTAGGCCCAAACCAACCCCCCTCCCTGTCTCACACCTCCTGCCACACACAGGAGTAGCAGAGAGGGCTGAAGGTAGGTGAAGAGGACCTTCTTGAGGAGGGGGGTGCCTCTGGTATGTTGCCATCTCGACTGAGGAGGGGATAGGGAGGGAAGGAGGACAGGAGGGAGGGAGGGCAGGAGGGGGAGGGAAAAGAATGACTGAGGTTAGTCTTGTTCCCAGGCTCTCTTGGGCCTGGGGACGAGGCTAGACTGAGGTATGTTTTTGTGCCAAAATTGGCATATTTTTGAAACCATTTTCTACATGTGTGTATGCATGTGAATGAGATATATAAAAGAGAATTCAAATGATGGCCTTAAAATGATTTTTTATCACAGTCACATTTTTGTCAAAAATCGCACTCGACCAAAGCAAGCAAGCAAGCAAGCAAACAAACATACACACGCACAGCGCAATGAAGTCACGCTAGTGTGGGGCTCGCTCACGCTCGCCCCAATTATGTTTGGTATCTTGGGCTAGGAATGAGATACGAAGCTGGGATTTGCACCGTTGTGATCAGCATGAAAAGAACATTCAGATGATGTCCTAAAAGGAGACTTTTGATATTGGTCACATTTTTGCCAAAAATCGCACTCGACCAAAGGCTATAATCCATGGTTTTTCATGATTTTGGGTCAAAATTCAACCAACACCAAAACGGACATCATTGGACAGCTCCATTCATGCTGATCACAATGGTGCAAATCCCAGCTTCATATCTTATTCCCAGCCCAAGATACCTATCATAGCCTCATTCCCAGGCCTTCTACACAGTTTTGGCATGTGAACATTCCTGGAGGGGCTTAGTGAGATTTTGCCAGTCATCTTACCTCCTCTCTCCTCCTCTCTGGTTCTCGGACGGTCACTAGGAGTAGTACGCTGATCACAAACCCGGGGAACGATGCTATTCTAAATGTCCAACGCCAGTCGAGAGCAAGCAGG
This sequence comes from Axinella damicornis, assembly GCA_963931865.1. NCBI lineage: Eukaryota > Metazoa > Porifera > Demospongiae > Axinellida > Axinellidae > Axinella > Axinella damicornis. The sequence goes on from OZ007508.1 coordinate 20,013,050, forward strand.
ATGAAGTTGAAGGCAAAGGCAAGGCTGTAGCCGATGTAGATCCCCCAGTTGTAGAACCCCAGCGCTGTGCCTCGGAAGCTCTGGAAGGAACAAGATGATAGGAGCGCTCATCATATGACAGGCAAGCTCACAGCAAGGGCTGTGCTCTAGTGCAGCCTCATTTCCAGGTCTCTGCCCAGAGTATATCTCACAGCTGTGGAGAAACAATCTGGGTGGAGGCTTGGGATTTGATTTCAACTTCAATGGGCACAAGAAAGCAAAAAGAATTTGACAGTGATGGCCTGTCATTCTCCACCTCTCAAAGAAACAAGGTGAAATTACCCATTCTCTCATTTGACTGCTGGGAGGTTACTAGCCTCGTTCCCAGGCCGCGTAGCCTCGTTCCCAGGCCGCGTCCTGGGAACGAGGCTACGCGTCCTGGGAACGAGGCTAGGTGGTTACGCAGTTGCATCAAAACTGAGCATGAGGCATTCCAACAACATCCTAAGTTTGTTGTTCCAACCCGTCCGTTGTTGAGCCTCAACAACGGGTTGGGAATTTAAGGAGAAGACTGAGAGAGTTGAGACACTGCAACTGCATTCCAGGGAAGTATGGTGAAACATTGCACCCTTTATGGCAGCTGGTTCCCTCACAGGTGTTCAGTGCTTAAGATCTCCGGGCCACCCACAGTGCCTGAACCACAACACCTGCTATACATGTAGGAACTTACTGGCTTCCTCAGCTACCATAGTGAGTCTAACAGGTCAATGGGGGGGGGGGGGGGGGGGGGGGGGGGGGGGGGGGACACACACCTGTAGTCTGCTATAGGAAGTTTCAATCTGGCTTCCTCATTTATTACAACTGCTCACACCTACATAATAGTGTCTGAACCACATGGGAACGAGGCTAGCCTGGGGGTGAGGCTAGCCTGGGGGTGAGGCTAGCCTGGGGGTGAGGGGCGAGGCTAGCCTGGGGGCGAGGCTAGCCTGGGGGCGAGGCTAGCCTGGGGGCGAGGCTAGCCTGGGGGCGAGGCTAGCCTGGGGTGAGGCTAGGACACTAGCAATGATGAGAGAGGAACCAAACCCACTGAAGAATTCTGGACCAGCTAGGATTGAAACCTGAATACTAGTCAGATGCTGAGGCACTGGGTCACAGCAGAGGAGCAGCACACAAGCTGCATATAGCAGCATTGCCATTGTGAAGAGGTCTGAATTCCAATTCTCCCAATGGCTGAGTTTCTCTGCGTGCGTGTTTGTGTGTTTACCTCATCAAAGTAGTCAGAGATGATGCTGCTGGCAAATGGCGTACAAACAGCCTCACTGAATGGGAGAGAAATGCAGGGAGTGTGAACTGCCAACCAGGAGAGCTTTATGGAACACAGACACACACACACGCACGCACACAAGCACACACACCACACACACGCACGCACGCACACGCGCGCACACACACACACACACACACACACACACACACACACACACACACACACACGCACGCACGCACGCACACACACACACACGCACGCACGCACGCACACACACACACACACACACACACACACACACACACACCACACACACACCACACACACACACACACACACACACCACACACACACACACCACACACACACACACCACACACACACACCACACACACACACACACACACACACCACACACACACACACCACACACGCACGCACGCACACACACACACACACACACACACACAGCTGCCTACAAGATTCCCAGTCCAACTCTGGTGAGGAGCAGCTGCCAGAAGGTCAGCGTGAACCCGGCCAGTAGGGTCATGGTACTCCACAGTACGAGGCACACTGCAATGGCAATCTTGCGGTTCACACGGCGGTAGCCAGCAAGGACCCCGAGGGGGATCGCAGCGATGGTGAAGATGAGAGTGAACGCAGGGCCTGCTAGGATCTCGTATTGTATGCCAGTGGCCATGTAGTCCCACTGGCATTGCACCCAGTGTGATGCTGTACACCTGGACCAAGGAGGTGTGTGCGTGTGTGTGTGTGGGAGGGGGGGATGTGTGTTATGTGATGTGTAGTGTGTGCATGTGTGTGTATGCATTTGGTCAAGAGCGCATAAGTAGGGGCGCGATCTACTTATGCGCTCTTGATTTGGTTGAAAGTCCCTTGTCAGCAGAATAATCATTCTGATTGGATTTTCAAGTGCTGTTTGCTGACAAGGGACTTGAAAACACAGTAGCACTAGAAAACAGGGAAAACACTCCCTGGTGAGTGCTTTCTTTACCCAGGAGACCAGCCTCTGGTTTAATAACCCTTTTATTTTAACTACTAATCTACTACAGGCTTTCACCTTCTGAGGTAGCAATGGCCCTGGGAGACAGCAAGGGGAGGTGGGTGGTTTCACATGAAAGGTGAAAACAGCATGGCTGCGTCTGGGCTTGACTGTAGAATTGGCACCAGGTGGGCCTTCGAATGGGCTTAGAATACGAGAAGTACATGTAGAAGTACTTGGACAGCAGATATCAGGCCCTTCTGTCTACCTTTGGGCTTGGGAATGAGGATGTCATGAATCTGGTCTTATTATGCTGTTCTTAATACGTTATGCTGACAGACTTACTCCGACTCATTCTTGAAACTGGTGCAAGCACGGACGCAGCTGGTGTTGTCGGGGGGAGGGGACGAGGTGTTTGGGAAACAGGCAAACTGTGCGAAGTGGAGGTCTCTCCCAATCTGCTTGCTGGCTATGCCAAGGATGAAGCGGTCCATCTGGTTGACGAGGTAGACCACCATTAGTATCAAGAGGCCGTAGAGGGACCGGGACCGGGCATGGCGGACCAGGGCAAGGAGGGAGCTCAGGCGGAGGGCCATCTGAGGTAGGGGAAGTGTTTACGGCATCATCACAGTTCTATGGTAACTGGCAGTGAGTGGTCTGGACCCCAGAGGCGGGTGGCCCGGGATGAGGAAGCTTGGGTCTGCAGACCTGGCTACGGCATACCTCTAATGAGGGAAATTATCTTATATGGGTCGGGACATCACTGCCCCAGCATTGCTAGCCCAGATATCAGATGCTTTGTATAGCTCTGACAGCTCGTTTTACAGTAGTCGGATCAAGTACAAAGAACGGCCCCCTCTGGGCCTCGTTGGCAGATTCATGTTGGCCCTGGCCTAACACTACCCTAAGGGGCCGTTTGACCCCAGCAGTCTTAACATAATTTATTAAACCTAGTCTGTATCCATATCCCACCCTAACCGGGTAACGGGTTAGGGTTGGGATCCAGATTACCAATGATAAACCGACCGTTTTCAGAGCACCAGACATAATGGCATTACTTGTGCTCACCTGGAACAGTCACTATCTAGACACTAGGCATCCCATTTGTGGCTCGATGGTTCACGGACTGTACTGTACTGGCTGCGGCATCTTGTCTTCTGCCCATAGGTCTATGGCAGGGGTGGAGCTACTAAGTCTTACTTCCTGTTTAGTAGCGCCGCGCCGCGCGCCGCATGCGCACTATAAAATTCACCACGTGCTTTTGTTTACATGTAGCCGGCCAGCCGTCGGCAGCAGAACTTTTTTCTTTTTTTTCCTGTGACATGAGTCGACAGTGACGCGGTTATGGCCATGGCATTGGTGTGGATGAAGGTAGAGTCCAAGACACACCCGGGGAGGTACTACTACTTCAACCGCTCGACGCAGACGAGCAGCTGGAAAATTCCCCGCGAACTTGCAGTCATTGAGGTGTGTTTTTGTCAAACTTATTCTGTGAATTGCAGATACTTAAACTGTATATTCTTGTTTATCAACAGAAAGCTGGGAGCCTGGATAAGGGTGGTCACCATGGCAGCACTTCGGCCCCCATAGATATAGAAGCCACAAAGCCTACCACTGGCAGGACCTCTGCACCACTGAAGCCCAGGAAACTAAGCAAGCCTCTCCTCATGCAACTTAACATGAACCGGCAAAATGACGCGGAGAATGGAGATTCCAAGTGTGGTAGTGTGGAGAGCCGACCAGCAGCGGCACAGTCCTCCTCCCCAAGCAGGCCCACACCCAGGCTGCTTTCTCCAGAGTATTGTGCCTCCGTCAGCGCAGGTGAACCCAGTGGGGTAGTCTCAGAATGTCAACCCCCATAATGCCATCTCCCATAATGTCAGCTTCCCCAAATGCCAACTCCCAAAATGTAAACTCTGGCAAAATTACTTTTAGTACACTCCAACTATACGTAACATGGTACACTTGTCCCAACAGTCAAATCTCAGTAGACCTTCCAGTGAAGACAGTGGTTTTATTGCAACTGTGAAGGGACAATTAAATTTGACACTGCTGAACTGGGTGTACTGAATATGATAAATTAGAGAGAGTACCAGGTATTGATAAGCGAACTCAACACTCAACGTGTCAACATAATGACAGAACAATGGTTGTATTTGGTTTCGGCAGCGGCTGACAATGTTATCTCTGAGTCATTTCTAAGGATCCTTCACCCCAGGCTGGGCCCAGCATGCAATTATTAGCTTGTCATACCTCCAGCTTCAGACATCTGCATAAACAGCTGGTGGACAGCATGTGCACAGCAGCCTTATATGTGTAGCTAAGACTGCTCTGTAATGTAATGCACTTGCTTTTAATACCTGTGGCTAGTCCTCACTGGATGCCTTGATCCCAGAATGAGGCTGGGAAATTATGGGTGTGAAGTGCGCGTGGCAGTTTGATGTACTGCCTTTACTCGTTTCTCCCTGTACCTGTTGGCTCAAAGTGCCAGGGATGGCTGCAGCCATGAGCTTTCAACTCCAGCACTTCACTGTTTAATGTATACCCGCCTCCCTTCCCCACGCACACGCTCGCCACCCACGTCTGTAGCACACCCTCCCTCCCCCACCTTCCCCCTCACTGGGGGTGAGGAGGCCATGGAGTGTGAGCGGTGGGAGAGGGAGGAGGAGGTTGCCATGGATGTGGACCTCAGTGAAGTGGAACAGCTGCAACTCCTCTCCGAAATCAAATCTGCTCGCAGCACGATGGTACCCCCATCTTCTCTAGAGTCATTTGGCATCCCCCAGGACCCCTCCCCTGCTACCCTCCCTGTGAGTTGTGAGGGGGTAGCCCCTGTCATTATTAGTTGTGAGGGGGTAACTCCTGTCATTATTATGCGTCTGTATGTTCAATCATACCGTAAATCTGGCGAATGAACGTACAAAACGTTATGACGTGCAGACTCGAGGAAGGATGGGAGACGTGGCTGACAAGGCACTAAAGGTGGAGACGGCACAGCAGCAAATGAGAATGGTTATGCATATGACTGTCACGTCTGTTGAGCCAGCTAATTACAGCAATGCAGTATGGTAAATTCATTCTCTAAAATATCATCCTCACTGGCTAAAATGCTGCTGGCTATTCCCCTGCACACTACACCTAGCTCTGAAGCCTTACAGACTCCAATTAGCAGGTCAAGTGTTTCTCTTTTTATTTCTCACTCTCAATCCAGACACTGATTAGCAGAGTTCACAGTCAATGCAGACACTGATTTGATGGTCAGGTGTTGATGAGGTGTTTCTGAAAACATCTGGTCTTTGTATCCAGAACTGGAAGTAACCACTTGCCACTGACCATTTTCCAACCCCTCCCTTCCCCCCCCCCCCCCCCCAACACACACGTGCACACTATCACACATGTGACGTCCCCCTTACCTCTACATAGGAGAGGCTCTACATCATCCTGGACACAAACGTGCTTCTCTCACACCTGCAATTCCTGGTTGAGTTGAAGGACTATGCCATCAAGGGGGTGGGGCGCCCTGTGCTGGTGGTACCGTGGGCCGTGATGCAGGAGTTGGATGCCCTGAAGAGCAGCAGGGAGAGGAGAGTGGGAGACAGAGCACGGAGAGCCATCACGTCCCTGCATGCATGCTTCTCCACCCGACACCCCCGCGTGAGGGGGGAGACCATGGAGGAGGTGTGCCAAGGGTTTGGGAGGGGGAAGGGGGGGGACTGGGAGGAGGTGCGCAGAGGGTGGGTTGATTAGTCTCGTACCCGGACCATCAGGGGGTATAATTAGGCACTAATCTCGGCCTTGTCAACATGTGAGTATTGCAGCTGTGTCTGTTGTCACACTCATGCTGCCATAATCAGGTTACATTTTCAATGTAGCTAGGTCAACCTTCGAATCCCTTCAATTATTCCCTCAGAGGCGGCGCCGCCGGTCCGGCTGGTCCGGCTTTGGCCGGACCACTTTTCCAGCCGACCTGATTAAAATATCAATATCACGTGCACGCGTCGTCACACATAATCTACGCTCGATCGTATACCGCGTATATGCAGACTCGGCAATGGCATCTGTTTCTCGTCCTAGTTGTGGGCGAAACTCCACAGCAGCCAAGGTCTTTTCTTTCCCAAAACGGCATGCTACGAGAGCGCTTCCTCATCGCTAAAAAAAACATGCGAAAAATTTTTTCTGCGCTTCGCGCGGACAGATCGGCGCTTCGCGCCTCTGCCAACACGCAGAGCGCCTCCGGGCACCGCCTTCTGCAGTGCGCTACGATAGTGGGCCGTACCACTTCTTTTATGCCGCTGCCGCCCCTGTCCCTCTGGCTGGGCGGGAGAAGTAGAAGGGGGTATGGCTCTGGAGGTGATTTAATGGCTCTGGAGGTGATTTATCCTCGTTCCCAGGTGCTCGGAAGGGGGAGAGGAACGCATCTTGTACATTGTAGATGTACGGTCATGCAACACAGACTAGTATAGCAATAGTTGCAAGTTCCCAGAAAAACCTTTTCATGCACGAACAGTAGATACCAGCCTCTCCTTCTCCCTTCTGAGTGCCTGGAAACGAGGCTAGAGGTGAGGTCTCCCTGTTGCCTGCCTTAGGTCCACACGGAGGTGAACAACATCGCCATCTCAAGCAACGATGACAGGATACTGCATTGCTGCCTGCTGTACCAGAGGAAGGTCTCAGGTCAGTCCTCATCGTGAACGCTGCAACCTTCATAGTTGCCGAGCGCCTTAGCGTGAGGCAACTAATCGTGCAGCGTAGTCACATCGCGTCTGTATATATATATATATATATATATATATATATCCGTCACACTTTAATTGCGCAGGGCAGGGGGCGGTTGCATCACTGCGGTTTCTGTGGTTCCGATAGCCACATGCATGTACTGCGTGTGCGAAATGCAGAATTGAGAAAGCAATCTATACCGGGAAAAGGGACACTGCCTCAGAAGAGAGTAGGGTAAAGGAGAGAGATTGACCAAGAAGCGATGTATACAAGGAGAGTTTAGCGGAGACAAGTAAGACAAAGGTTTAGTCTAGGCCATGGTACGTACATATAGAGTGTTGACAGTGTCAAAGGGCGTAGAACCTCGCTAACGTCTTCGTATTCTTCTTGGCAACGCTTAGCCATCTTCAACCTCAAAAAAGAATCTTCAGCAACTTCGCACAACTTCGAACAACTAAACTTTGCATGCTGAACTGACCTTCGCACCTTCATTTTTCTTCCATAGGAAACCACACCTACTATTACAGATTGTGAGCATACGCGAGGCACAGACACTGTGCATGCGTATTCCTAGTAGGCTGTGGGAGTGGGGAGTGATGAGCAACCTCCTGCCCGTGTGACCCTTGACCTCATGCATTCCGGTGTTCCCACCATGATTATGCAACCACCACTGAAGTACATGTAGGACAGTAGTATACACTGCACCACACCCACTTGTTTGTTGATCCTTACATGTGCACCCCCTCTCCTCCTCCCTACACTCCCTCTCCTCCCTACACTCCCTCTCCTCCCTACACTCCCTACACTCTCTCCTCCTCCCTACACTCTCTCCCCCTCTCCTCCTCCCTACACTCCCTCTCCTCCCTACACTCCCTACACTCTCTCCTCCTCCCTACACTCTCTCCCCCTCTCCTCCTCCCTACACTCCCTACACTCTCTCCTCCTCCCTACACTCTCTCCACCTCCCTACACTCTCTCCCCCTCTTCTCCTCCCTACACTCCCCCCCCCTCTCACCCTCCCTACACTCCCCCCCCCCCCCCTTTCCTCCCTACACTCCCCCCCCCCCCCCCCCTTTCCTCCCTACACTCCCTCCCCCCTCTTCCTCCTTCCCAACAGACCACCAGGGAATCACAGTCCTGTTCAGCAATGATATTCAACTGTGTAGCAAGGCCATGATCAATGGTGTCAAGGCTTTGAACAGGAAGGTACTGAACTACGATTGACCAATTAAAGATCTGCATTTAGCATTATACAGGAAGTGAAGTCTTTAAATTAGTAGTTAATATCTTAGCCGAATATGGTCGATTGTGTTCTCATTGTGGAGTAACAACTTGTTTACATCTTCAGACTCTGCTCAGCGAACTGCGAGTGATGTGCAGACAGGTTCCTGTCGCCAGGCCCGTCCTGTACTCGCAGTCCCAGGGTGGGGCTCCTGTTACCAGACACGTGCCGTACTCACAATCCCAGGGTGAGTATGTCTGAGGTGTCACGTCTGCAATCTCTTTCCTACTGCATCAGAGGGAGGGCCTCCATGGTATGGAGGGAGAGCCTCCCTCCCTGGTACAGAGGGATAGCCTTCCTGGCACGGAGAGGGAGCTTCCCTGGGAGCCTCCCTGCTACAGAGGGAGAGCGAGCCTCCCTGGTACAGAGAGAGATCGCTCTCTCTGGTACAGAGGGGGAGCTTTCCTGGGAGCCTCCCGGGTACGGAGGGGGAGCCTCTGGTATAGAGGGAGAGCCTCTCTTGTATAAAGGGGAGTACTCCCTCGTATGGAGTGGTAGCCTCCCTGGTGTGGATGGGGAGCTTCCCTGGTGTGTGTGTGGTTCTAATGGCTGGCATCCGCAGGTACACTGGCAGAGTCTACTGTGAGGGTGGAGCTGCAACAACATCAGACAAGAGCTACAGTAAGATTCAATCTGTAGTGTCACTGTGATCAGCAATGTGTTATTGGTGATCAGTAATGTGTTACTGTGATCAGCAGTGTATTACAGTGATCAGCAATGCGTCGCCTAGTGTATTAGTGTTACACAGCGTTGTGTCACTAGTGATCCCCCCATCCAAACCTGGACAGGCGGATGACATTCTCAGTGAAGCTGAGAAACTGGGTTGGAAGGGTCTGGCGGCCGCAGTGAGGAGAGACATGAGGGAGGCCTATGGAGATGACCTCTGGTCAGTAGCAATCACTTCCCAACTTTCATCTCACTTGGACTTGCAGAGTCTGTGGGTCGTCTGTCACCCGTGTCCCTTGTGTCCTCCACAGGATTGATGTGGTTGCCGTCAAACCTCCTTGGACCCTCAAGGACCTGGTGCATCTCCTGGACAGGTCTGTGTGTTGTGTGTGTGTGGGTGGTTGAAGGGTGGGGGGGTTTGTCGCAGCGGGGTGCTATCTGTCTGCCAGTGACAGGCGACACGTATATTGTTATACAATACACACACACATGCACACACACATGCACACACACATGCACACACGCACTCACACACATGCAGGCACTGGGTGGCCGTGTTCAAGTTTGTTCTGGACAGTCCTCTGAGGGATGTTGTCCATCTCCTCCAGGCCCACGTCCGACAAAGGAGCGGTGAGCAAGTGGATCTATCAGTGTATGACAGTGTCAGTGGTTAGGAGTGAAGAGTGTGAACCTCGGCCCTCTCTGCATCTAGCCATGATCCCAACCTTCCATGACGTGCGGTGCTTCCTGCAAAACACCATCACTCTACTCAAAGGCCTCAGCAAAACCTCCACGTATGTGTGTTCTAAATGAGTTCTCCGAGTTATGTTAATGATTTTCCTCCCTCCCTGCCCCTCCTCCTTCCCACCCCTCCCTTTCCCTCTCTTCCCTCCCCTCCTACCTCCTCCTCTCTGCCTTTCTCTCCCCCTCCCGTGCCCTTTCCCTTCCCTCTCCCTCCTTTCCCCTTCCCCGCTCCTCCCTCCCTTCCTCTTTTGCCCTCCCTCTCTTCCCTTTGCTCCTCCCCCTCCTTCCCCCCTCTTCCCCCTTCCCTCTCCTCCCCCCACACTCCCACTCCTTTCCCCTCTCTTCCCCTCACTCTCCCTCCTCCCCCCTCCCTCCCCCACTTTCCCTCTCCCACCCTGCCCCTACTTTCCCCTTCCTCCTCTACCCCTCTGCTTCTCCAACAGCTGTGGTGATGTACTCCCCAACTGTATCTCAACTCTTCAAGTACTTGCTCAAAACCTTAATTCAGAATCTGAAAACGGGAACGTCTCTCAGCAGGTCCCTCACTCTCCCTTGCAGGTAGGGAACATTCTGAGCGCCAAAAACAGTAGCCTCATACCCAGACCTTCTCACCCCAGCATTTGTCAGTTGTCGTACCCAGGCCTTCTCACCCTAAATGTTTGTCATTTGCAGTACTAATGTGTGGAAAGGCCTGGTAAAGCTTGTCACATGCAATGACGTACCTGGACGTACCAGGAGTACCTAGACGTGCCTGGACGTAGGGTGGACGTACCAGGAGTACCTGGGCATATACCAGGAGTACCTAGACATACCTGGATGTACCTAGATGTAGGGTGGACGTACCAGGAATACCTAGACATAGGGTGGACGTACTAGGAGTACCTGGATGGCGGGGACATGTTTAGAGGAGTAGAAACAAACTACTGATCGTAACCATGGACCACAGAGCGACTTATCACTCGGAATTGGACAGTCTTGGCGAGTTAGAAAGCCACTCCATGGCTGTACAGAAGGAATGTGCCACTCCTCCACTTGTCCACTTTACGTCCGGGTACGTCATTACACGTGAAAAGTTTTACTCCCATGTTAGTGCTGCAAGTGACAAATGCTGGGGTGAGAAGGCCTCTGTATGAGGCCACCATTCTGATTTAGTTTGCATGGTCTTAAACTTTCAGGGAAAACCCATTCTGCCTCTGGGAGCACCTCTGCTGCCCTCCATTTCGCCCCCCTCCTCCTCTCCCTCCCCTTCGGCAGAAGCCCTGGAGCTGCTCGCCCAGACCCGCCCAGTCAACCCTTACGACCACCTCCAGTGGGTTCTCAGGCTGATTCTGGAAACCACCAAGTTCTGCCAGTGAGATGAATTATGATACTCTAAGAAACACTGCCAGCCAGCCGTGCAGCTCCCTCCTAATAGCTTTAACAATGGCTGTTAGTATTTACCCAAGCTCCCTTTTGCTATGATACCACCCAACCCTATTCCTATCATGCCAGGATCTAGTCTCGGTCCCAGACCCAACCAACCCCAGCACCGATCGCTTTTAGGATCGCTTTTAGTATCGCTTTTAGTATATAGGGGTCTGGTAGATATAGTACACATTCCTAAGGTCTCATTACCGTTAATTGAGACTTGTTGAAATTATCAGGACCATCAAAATTTCACACGTGGTCATCAACAGTGAAGCCGCCTTTGAAGACTTAGAGCTAGAGGCGGCAAAGTAGGGTAGACACACGATTGCTGTGCTTGGCTTGGTTTGGAAATGCCCTTTTGCAGCAGCATTGCGAGTGAATCGTGCAATCGTTGGCATCTGGGCACTTCACCATCTGTGGATGCTGGGATCAGCGAGCTGTGTCAGTGTTGGAGGCAGCAAAGGAGAGATTCTACCTTCTGACCATGTGTCCAAGGCGTGCTTCCAGAGCATGGAGATGCTGTTGAACTTGGAGAGTAGCACTGGCAGTATTTTAAACATGCTGAAATCCAGAAGTTTTGACAACACCTTGTTATTGCATGCTGGCGATTCTGTACTTCCGGCATCAATATTAGTATACGTCATTGAGATTACTTGTTCCACGATCTGATTGGATCCGCCTGGATTCTGGCGGAGTTTAAGGAATGTGGGCTATACCTACCAGACCGTATTTCCGCGCGTTATACTGTAAGCGATACACGCGCTGGATAAACGGTCTGGGAACGAGACTAGCCAGGATCATGTCGTCTCAACTTCAGCTTGCAGCACGGATGTAGTGTATTATGCGTCTGATCAAATCTTTTGCTCTGACTTAGTACATTAATTTCTGCTCTGCTGTACAGGGGTTTATTTCTCAATCTCTCAGTACATCATGAGCGCCTACTGCAATAGCACCGAGCTGTGCATGGCTTTCTAGGTACATCATCACCGTTCATGAGCACCTAGTTTGTATGTAGTAGCACTGAGCCTGCATGGCCTAGTTTGTATGTAGTAGCACTGAGCCTGCATGGCCTAGTTTGTATGTAGTAGCACTGAGCCTGCATGGCCTAGTTTGTATGTAGTAGCACTGAGCCTGCATGGCCTAGTTTGTATGTAGTAGCACTGAGCCTGCATGGCCTAGTTTGTATGTAGTAGCACTGAGCCTGCATGGCCTAGTTTGTATGTAGTTGCACTGAGCCTGCATGGCCTAGTTTGTATGTAGTAGCACTGAGCCTGCATGGCCTAGTTTGTATGTAGTAGCACTGAGCCTGCATGGCCTAGTTTGTATGTAGTAGCACTGAGCCTGCATGGCCTAGTTTGTATGTAGTAGCACTGAGCCTGCATGGCCTAGTTTGTATGTAGTAGCACTGAGCCTGCATGGCCTAGTTTGTATGTAGTAGCACTGAGCCTGCATGGCCTAGTTTGTATGTAGTAGCACTGAGCCTGCATGGCCTAGTTTGTATGTAGTAGCACTGAGCCTGCATGGCCTAGTTTGTATGTAGTAGCACTGAGCCTGCATGGCCTAGTTTGTATGTAGTAGCACTGAGCCTGCATGGCCTAGTTTGTATGTAGTAGCACTGAGCCTGCATGGCCTAGTTTGTATGTAGTAGCACTGAGCCTGCATGGCCTAGTTTGTATGTAGTAGCACTGAGCCTGCATGGCCTAGTTTGTATGTAGTTGCACTGAGCCTGCATGGCCTAGTTTGTATGTAGTAGCACTGAGCCTGCATGGCCTAGTTTGTATGTAGTAGCACTGAGCCTGCATGGCCTAGTTTGTATGTAGTAGCACTGAGCCTGCATGGCCTAGTTTGTATGTAGTAGCACTGAGCCTGCATGGCCTAGTTTGTATGTAGTAGCACTGAGCCTGCATGGCCTAGTTTGTATGTAGTAGCACTGAGCCTGCATGGCCTAGTTTGTATGTAGTAGCACTGAGCCTGCATGGCCTAGTTTGTATGTAGTAGCACTGAGCCTGCATGGCATAGTTTGTATGTAGTAGCACTGAGCTACTGAATTGAAAATTCAATTGGTTGTTGGAAACAATAATTATGCCGCATTTTGAGGTGGGTGTGGAGCGCGATTGCTCGTTAATGGAGCGTGACTGCTCCCATCCGATGCACATTCCCACACATTATCTCCACTTTAGATGCTGTGCTGGCTGGAAGATGGCCAAGCGTATCGGCAAACGTGCTGTCAACATGCGGTCAAGCCATTAGGCCTGCCAGTGCAATTGGCAACCAAAAGTCTGTCTTTGTCGTTTATTAGCAAACAAATGACCTCTATTTTAGTACGTAGTTACCTCAAAGGTGCTTTCTGACCTCAATTTGGGCCACTCAGGTCAGTCAGCACGTCATGCGTACCACCGGGCCACTCAGGTCAGTCAGCACGTCATGCGTACCACCGGGCCACTCAGGTCAGTCAGCACGTCATGCGTACCACCGGGCCACTCAGGTCAGTCAGCACGTCATGCGTACCACCGGGCCACTCAGGTCAGTCAGCACGTCATGCGTACCACTGCTAATGTGTGCCAATATCACCGTACCAGCGCGTCATGTGTACCAATATCCTAATGCGGACAGGCACCACCACAGTGCTCCTAATGCTGACGGGCACCCCACACTGGGTCCTCCTCGATTCCACCAATTCAAAGACTGTTTGTTTATTCTCCCCAGCGCACAGGTAGTGGACGACCTGCGGGGACCACACTCCCTGGCCGTGAGGAGCCAAGCCTCGTGGTATATTAAACAGCTTTGTGAGCTGCTGAGCAAGATCATCACTTCTCTGAGCACGTGAGGACCTGCAGCCTTCACTGATGATGAAGCACTACTTCTTATACCGCATCCTGTCTTTCCCACTCCCCTTCCTTCTCCCACCTTTCTCCCTCTCCTCCCCTTCTCTCCCTCCTTGCTCTCCCCCTCCCTCTCACCCTTCCTGTCTCCCTCCTTCCCTCCATCCCCCTCCCCTCTTTCCCTCTCCCTTCCTCCCTCCATCCTCTCCTTCCATCCTCCCTCCATCCCTCCAGCTTGACAACAACGGAGCTGAGTATTCCTCACATGCAAGAAACGCTCTGTTCCTTTGACCTCTTCCTGCAACATGTGAGTGCTGCCCAAACTTCTCATGACTTAATTAGTATGTACGAAGTGAAGTTGTTGTTTTATCTCTCTGAAAGATTCACAATATTCCAAGCCCACTGACTGTTGATGTATTTTACCACCTGATATTGTCTGGAGAGAACGGGTTAGTTGCACTCCTGTGTGTGTGTGTGTGTGGGGGGGGGGGGGGGGGGGGGGGGGGAGTGAGTGAGTGTGTGTGGGAGTGAGTGATGCGTGCATGCATGTCATTAATGCGCCATTGCATATCCTCCAGTAATATTAGATGAGGGGAATAAGTTCGTGTAATCAATTTGGCATAATAGTGTGGCATCTCACCGTCCTCACGATTGACTGAAACTGCACACCTCCACACCCACACCCACGACACGTGTACACATACACACATGCACACACACAGCCAACTACTGCAAGAGGCCTTGCAAGAATACATGTCGCAACTGGAATCACTTCAGAAATTTGCTCGTCAATATAACCTTTGAACCTTGCATACCCAGCACCTCTGGGCGGACTGCTACCCTCAGCAAGTGATATTGTACCCAATCACAGTTTCAGGTATATATCTCTCCTCTGATCACCAGTGTATATCAGCTATCTCCGGTGCATGTAGCCTGTGTAGCAGGCAGGTCATTTGTTTTTCAATTTTTCATAATCTTTCAACTTTGATTTGTTAAATGTGATGTTTGGCGGTGCGTTGCTTGGGTAGAGTCACTGTTCCGTATGTCAGCAGCGCAAGGTTCTGCTAGTGATTGACCTAGTTAGTTAGCTTTCTGACGCTAAGTTTACTGCGCTCGGGAAAGGCACCTACTACACTGTCATAATCGCCATTGTGCACTGACTGTGTAATAATTGTGCTATGAAATTTATATTTATGGTGGAGTTATGACCTTCCCGTTGGCCGCCATTGCTCGCTTCGACATCATGGGCAGTATGGGACATGCTGTACATGTTGCTGAGCCATAGATACGAGCCGGTGGATCCAATCAGCGTCTGCTGAAGTAGCCGTGAGGTGAGGCATGGCATGAAGCATTGTTCTCAGTGCAGCTATATACCATTGTCGGCTCCAGTAGCTGACTCCCTGACATAGCTGAGCAATTGTGATTGATAATAAAATTCCTGATATCACTAATGCCACTGTTGTTGGAGTGGCCTCATTTTAGTGCAACTGTGAGTGGTTTCTGCTGACCCAATATTTTACCAACACCGAGTCTGGCGATGATCGCAGCATCGTCCATTGGCTGGTGTTGCAGTCCATCATTAGCTTGTATTGCATTCCTGTACAGTATGTGTGTATCATTGTCAGCTTGTGTTGCATTCCCACTGTGTGTGTGTAGTGCTGACTCCATCCGGCCATCACTGCCCACTAATGTCGCTGTTGTTGGGTGGTCCCCGGCATTGTATCATGTTCTGTCCGAGTGTCATGTTCTTGACTGTTGTTCTGTTCGTAAGATGTGTCTGTGAACTGTGAGCAGGTTACTTGTCCAGTTGCAACCACAACAAGAGCACACAAGTAGATCGCTGCCACAAGCACTTATATAACCACACACTTGTGGCTCTTAGAGTTGATTGGATCCAGTATCTGGTTACGCACCTGGCCCAAAAGCTGCGAGTGCATTGCTAGGCAACCTACCTGCTTATGGGTTACTGCTAGGATGGGGCTTGTGGTCACAGAGCTCTGTTGCAGAGGTTATCCCTAGGCATGTTTTACAGAACTCACTCATTGGCTAATTGGGTTATGGATTAGATTACCTCCTTACTTACTAACCACATCTGCTTCCACTATACTAGAGTCTGGTAGTGATGTCACATCCCCTTTAACTGACTCATTTTGTTTCCAACTTCCTGTTTGTTAACCATTAGTCCCAAATGCGGCCAAGAACACTTCCTTTGTCCTGTGACTGTCCTGCCAAAGCTAGGTCTGTATTTGGGTAAGGGGTTTCCCCCCGCTAATATGGTACAGTCTCTATGGTAACTGACTGATGCACATATGTATCCAGAATTGCACTGGCTATCACAGGCGAAGTTGAAACCAATCCAACAAAGTTGACTACTTACTCAACACCGATGACGTATGCACATAGAAGATGTCCCTTCTAGAACCACCTGGATTGGGTCCTGGGACAGTCATCAGGGCCGTACCTAACTTTTATATCTGGGGGGGGGGCAAATTGCACATCGCCGCAGAGCTGCGAAGCGGCGATTAGTCCGCGTGAAGCGCGGAAAATTTTTTTGACGTATTCATTTTAGCGATCAGGAAGCGCTCTCGTAGCATCTCTACGCATTCAGACTTCTGGACACGTTCCCAG
Organism: Axinella damicornis; assembly: GCA_963931865.1. NCBI lineage: Eukaryota > Metazoa > Porifera > Demospongiae > Axinellida > Axinellidae > Axinella > Axinella damicornis. The sequence continues at coordinate 20,029,561 of OZ007508.1, forward strand.
ACGCAAAGATGATTGACCAAGTAACCAGTAAGTATCGATGTGTGGGGATGTTAGCTTCCCTTCTTTTCATCGTCGAAGGATTAGCTACAACCATGTGGCGCGTGGACAGTCGATTGAACACTGCGTTATTGCTTTATTTTCTAATTATATGTATATACAGAAACAAAAATAATTGATGTAAAATTAAAATTGTGTAGCAAGCGTAAACCTAGACTATCTATGACTGCCTTCAGGCTTTCAGCCCACGAACGGTCAAGCCACTGCTTAGTCGGTACTTGCAGTCAGCATAGCTGTAGTATCAGAGCAGCGGTAAGTCAGTAAGTGAATGCAAGGAAGTCAAGTTCTCTGGGGGGGCAGTTGCCCCCCCTGCCCCATAGCTAGGTACGGCCCTGGTCATCCTCCCTATGCAACCTAATCTCCACAGAGTCCCGTACGTACCCCTGGCACTGCATGAGAGCAGTGTGTCATGTGACCTCCTGTTCCGCCCTCCTGGCGTACGACAGTATTGTGAATATGTTATTGTGAAAACAGAGTTGCCTAATGTTTGACACATCCTGTTAGTGAATCCAAGCTTGTGTCTATATGTGGTGGTGTTTGCTGAGGAAGTGGAACTCTCCACAGGTTTGACCAGCTCAAAGGGACTGCACTTCCCTCCTGAGGCTGCAGGTGTAGTAAATGGAAGCCTGGCCATGGGAGATTCTGTGTGAAGTCACAGTCAAATATGGCTCTAACTGTCAGTTGAAGCAGCTGTGAAAGTCTCTGGTCATTCTCACCTGGACTTCTGCTGTCAGGACAGCTTTGATCACTCAGCCTGCTTTCATTTGGTAACTATCACCTTGGCTGTTAATGATATTCATTCTACTGCTGGTTAGTAAATGGTTTTACAGTGAATATAATTATCTGTCTATAGTACTTGAGGTCAGCTGAACCACATGTGCATATCCATTGGAGATTGGATGTGGCCTCGTTCCCAGGCCTCCAAGCCTAGCTTTTACTGCAAGCGACAAGCGCTGGGCATGGAGGCCTGGGAACGAGGCTAGATTGGATGGCCTTTTCCACTTGCTTGCAGTACAAGGAGTGCCCACAGCCCACAACAACAATCTGAGTGTCTGGGAACAAGATGGCCTCCAGCCCTGTTGGGGTAACTGAACCTTTGAATACCTTCTCCAAGCCTTCACCAGGTGTCTTGAAGACAAATAACCATACTAAGATATAGCACCACGGTGAGTAGCACCACGGTGAGTGCATTACAGTATATGAAGTCTCATGCATGTCCCAACGGTGCCAGCCCGAGGGAGTATCAACCATAAAACAAACATATGCCATGGTACACCTGTTCTATATCCCACGTATTGCATAAACATTATGTGTCCCCGGGGCATACATGTTCTGCGTACATGTCTTAATTTAAGACAACACAACACATTGTGTGTGAATATAATATGGTTTTGCATAACACCATTTTGATAACAGGATAGTGCAGTATGCTGTGGCTGAATGGTGATACTACAAACACTCAATACTTGTACTCTTCTGAGGGTGGTTGTCAATGTGTAGTTGTTGAGTAGATGGTGAATGTATGTAAGTTGAGGCCTCGGACGACCACCGTATCCATCATCTCAAATTGCGAGCCGCATGTGTAGAGACGTGCATTCTCCACTTTTTGATGCCTCCCAGCTGTCGTTTTCCTCCTTGCAAGACAGCAACATTGCTACTGCACACAAGGCCAGGTTGTGGAGCTCTGAGCTCAAGTCCATGGTCTGTGAGTCGTAAAGTTCTATTGCCTTCCTTCCAGGCCAAAGTTGACCCCAAGGCACTGATGGTTTGAGCTGCCAGTTTGCCAGCTGCTGACATACCAAGGACACCCTGCATGCCACAGACACCCTGCATACCAAGGATATAGTCAGGCAGGCATCCAAGATGTAAATTGCTCAAAGTTACCTTGGGGGATAAACAAATCATTAACACTTTCCTATTGATGTTGACCCACCCAGCAGACATTCAGTCTCAATCTTCCGGTTCTTCTGTTTGCTGTGTGCATAGTGCTAAGTGGTCCACTGGCAAATTGAAAGAATAGTTGTGCATAATTATGTGAGTGTAAAATTCCTGGTTTCAATAATTGGATCCCATAATGTCTCACAGATGTCAGCCCAACAGCTGTGTAGGTACAGTGATGGTTGTTGACAATGGACTGGATCTGCTAACGGCAGCTAGGCAAGGCCCTGTATTCAGTGAAAATTTCCTACCATTCTCTGCCACTTATTATCTGCAAATGGCAGCCAAATTAATATCCACTTTTCAAAGATTTGCTGAACAACACCATCAGCACATGGTGTGCTGGCCTGTACCTTAATCAGGTTTCCAGTAGTCACATGTATGGTGTGTGTTGAATGTAGCCTCGTTCCCAGTCCCACACCCAGCTTTCCATCGCTGCTTAGTACAGTCCCACACCCAGCTTTCCGTCGCTGCTTAGTACGGTAAGCGTACTAAGCAGCGACGGAAAGCTGGGCGTGGGACTGGGAACGAGGCTATGTTGGATGGCAGTGGTTCCTCATGGTTGTTGCTGCACCAGGTGCACAGCTGTCCATGTTTGGGCTCTCTAAGGTACTTCTCTGGGCTCTGTGATTCCATTATGTAACATTGTAGAAGATGAGCCATCACTATGGCAACTCTGGTTGTGGTCAGAGTCTCAGTGCAGCTGCTATGGTATCCCAGCTGTCACATGCACACCAGGCCTAGGATAACCTGGAGCTGGGCCATGAATTTCAGTTACAACCTCCTCCCAAGCTAGTCTTACTGCATTGCTCCAAGCTGATCAGGCATCCAGGCCAGAGTTCGCTCATTACTATCACAGGTGTTCCTATACCTGTTCACACAATTAACTTTCTAGGCAGGTTCTGGATGTGTGTGGTAGGTCCATACCTGACCAGTCTTATGTGTGGAATCCTGGAACTAATTGTTATCCACTCCGCAGTCACATGCATGGAAGCACTGCCATGCACTGCACCGTCTCACAAACAACGTTTATGCCCTTTTTGGCAGTAGCATGCACTGCACTGTCTCACAAACATGTCCATTTTTGCCGTACTTGTTATTCGATGCATGTGTGGAGATTTCCAGCCTCTGCGTACAAACTATTGTATGTCATGTTTGCTGGCCACCTGTGCATACTGGGGTGAAACATGATTGAACGATTGATGCCAAGTCAGGCTCCACATTTCTGATGGCACAATAATTCCGATGCAGTCTGGCTGGGCTGGTGGTCCTGTGTTACAAGGATACCACACCGTATTTGGGAAATATGATTGGCTATGCTGCACACAAAGTTGGAGAGAAGTGCCTCAATCTTCCTAACAGACTTCGTACTGACAGCCAGTTAATTGTAAATATAGGATGACATACATGGCTGAGCATATCCGGCCTGAGCATCTTGTTGCAAGGTGTAGAACAATTACTATGTTGATGGGGAACGTGAGACATACCCAGGCTCATTTCCTGCATGGGTCGAGGCTAGGGGAATTGTTGCTGATCCAGTTTGCGTCCACCTATGGTTGTTGGGTGGCATTAGCATGAAAGTCTAAAAGTGAAATTGAAATTAATGTGGTATTTGGTGAAACCAACAACACGTGCAGCATACATACACAAGAACAATAGGGCCAGCTACAGCAAGTGCTCACAGCGCACCATATGCAGTAGTTCATAGTTCATGCCACAATCAATGCCAGTGACTTTAGGATGCCTGATATGGGGAAGTTGATATCACAACTTACTAGAAATGACTAGTGAACCAGTTATGAGGTTTGATGTATTAACCTGGGAAATCCGTTCTCTAAATGGCTGCCATTTCTATGAACTCCATTGACAGCATAATTATTCCCAGAGCACCACCAATTCACTTCAGGAAAGTGGGGTTGACCTTTTACTGGCCAGCTGCTCCTGCCCATCCAATCAGTGTACCAACTGGGACGGAAGTATTTGGAACTGGCAGTGAACTTCAACTGACCGCCCACTAATTTCTCCGACTGAATGCACAATCATATGACAATCATATGACAATGGAGCTAATTGTTGACTTAAGAGTGATTTGTATAGTCACTGACGTCTGACAGGTATATCCGGAGTTTACAGTGGTACAGTGAAAATATGTAATGAATGTGCCTATCACTTCTGTAATCGCGAAACATTTACAGCAGTACCTCTCTAATCGGACACCCTTTGTCCCAAACAGTGTGTCCTGATTAACGAGGAGTCAATCCCTAGTTCCGAGTTTCCTTTAGTAGGAGCTGCCACTGTACCCGAGCGAAGGGCCAATTAATTACTCATCCTGTAATTCTCCTTTGACGGGAAGTACCTTAGTGTGCACAATAGTGTGTTGTATGTATAAACACGGATATGTTGTAATAATCTGGGGGTACCCAGGCCAGTAAACAAGGATGTGTTGTAATAATCTGGGGGTACCCAGGCCAGTAATGCACAGGAAGTGAAAGTCTCTTGATTGCTAGTTTACCTTTCATTGTAGTCTTGGACAAACAACAGGTGACTATTCATTAGCTTAGTTCAGCAGCAAGGATGCAGTTTATAATGCTGGATCCTCATTCCTCACTGATTACAACGCTACGCTACCTTGTGGGAGTCGACTGAGGGAGGTCCCATGTAATATTGCTGGCTTGTTTTCCACTCTACTGCCCAATGACTAAGCGGTAACCATGCAGTGAAATACGTTTCCATGAATTTGTTTTTCACTCGTGCAGCACTTCCACCACTGTTCTTGAGCGACTGCTGCTGTATGTATCTGGCCTCTGAAGCATTTCTGATCTGTCTCTGTTTCTGATACTTTCCTAGCCTCGTTCCCAGGCACTCGGTATTGGCATGGGGAGCACCTGGGAACAAGGCTAATACTTTCCTGATGATTGACTCGGGACATCATACTTTGTGCATGTCAAGAGCGTATGGTTTCTATACGTATTCTGGACAATTGGATTCGGAACAAGAGACCCCATGTATAGATGAGATTCTGCACTGGAGAACTGGAAAGGTTACTTGACTAGCGCTTGGAGGCTGACCGTAGCCTCGTTCCAAGGCCACGTGGGAATGCGGCTAAGGCTAATCCATGCTCAACTATATTATAGTGCATTTGCAAATGACTGCACTTTGGCAGTACATCTTTGTGAGTACACAGTACAACAATCAACTCCCCAAGCACAGTACATAACACATTGACAATGGCATCTGGTGCAAAGACAATAGAGGTATGTGAGATGTTCCCGCTCTGTATTACATGAGTTGCTAGAAGGATGGCTTAAGAGGACTAATCTGTTTGTGTAACCATCCTCCCCTTCAGTTGCCCCGTACAACTGCATGTGTGGGAGTTCTGCCTCATTGATTCTCACAATAGTAACCTTAAGACATCTAGAGAGTAGGGATTCTACCAACTGGAACATTCTTGATGCCTATGAATATCCTATTGTTGATTATGGAGAAATGCCAGTAAGGTCTAAGTACCTAGCACTGCAAACCAGAAGAGGCTCTTCCTTTGCACCGCTGCCCTGAACCCAAGATGAATCAGTGGTGTAATGGTGTAAGTGGCTTGGACATCGTGGGGGAGACAGCACTAGTCATATACAGTGATCGCATCATATACATGTAGTGGCATACTATTGACAAGGTGCTAAAATGTCGAGATATAATGTGATATAATTATGTTGGCATGTAGTTATATGCAGTCCTCTAGGAAGAAACAGCTGCGTGTAAAAAATGGTGCCTCTCATCTAATTCTACACATGCACACATGCATCACAGTGACAGCACACATCTCAACAATTTTAATTGGGCTGGGCGGCAATTGAGTGCATGGCAACCGAGGACAAGATCAACAGTACAAACCAAACACACAAACTTAACAACACAATGGAACTGCAGTAGCTACAATGCAGAAAATTCGGGGTGAGCCAATCAGAAAAGCAACACAGGTGTAACTGCCACACCTATGGTTTTAGAGCATGCGGCCAACTCATGCCCACGGGACAAAACCTCACCCTAAAAACCTCAGCGAGGAAAAATATGGGTGAGGAAAAGCCCGAACAAAAAAAATATATATAACACCCCACATCATAGATAGCTAGAAGTTCAGCAGCCATGGTGTACCCATGCATGCAATGAATCCAGCTCCAGCAATAGCTCCCTAGCACCAGATACCTCGGACAAAGAGGAATATGTGCATAAAGAATCAGCTCATTCTGATTGAGATATCACATACCCTCACACTTCCTCTCCATCAGGAGGGGAAAAAAAAAAAAAAACTTGCCAAGCACAGGTAAAGTCGCCGAGAGTGACCAACTGTTTACCGCTAACCATTTAAATACTCCTCTGCCTTGACCAATCACAGACAAGGACATGCAATGTAAACAACATTACTGCGCATGTGCAAGGCAACCCAGCAACATGCACAAAACAAGCATGTGATCATACAACCGATGAGAGAACATTTTCCGTCTAATTCACCATGCTCAAACGACATAAAATATATATGTGTGTGTGCACAGACAGGACTTGTGCAGGTAGACACTGTAAGCAGCATACATATATGCCTACTGACTGCCATAAACCAGTATACCAGTACCACTAGCTTGTTCCCAGCTAGCCCCGCTTCGCTTTCGGTTGCACAAAGACGTATACTGCAAGCAATGAAAAGCTGGACGGGGGCCTGGGAACATGGCTACGGTACCACCACATCATTAATGCAACATCTTTGGAAATAACACTATAGCCATGTACAGTGATCACACCGCTATATTCTACAATACATTGTATTACAATATTATGTCAGCATGTAGATGCATGGGCCTTAACGAAGAATAGGCCAATTCAAGTGTGTGTGTGTGTGTGTGGCACACCAGTGCATATTATGAATATAATTGCCGCACAATTTAATCAGCTGATTTGATGGTTGTATAGTACAAGAGTGAGTGTGAGCTTTGCAGAACAGGTGTGCCTACATAGTTACGCACGCATGCATGCATGCACTTCAGAGGTATGTGTGTAAAAATGAGCTTGTGTGTGTAAAAATTATCTACTCGGTCTGGGAGGAAACATGATAGCCATTCACCAGACAGAAATGTCTGGCCTAAATACACTCCATTGTAATGTTCTTCTGAATGGGTAGTTATGTCTTCGGAGGGTGTATAGAAGCAAACACTATGGAGATTGGTCAACACTGGCGTGCTCGAAAGCAGGGTCGAATATAGTGAAAGACAAACACGCCCCATACAGACATGCATGCATTAGAGAGGACCATGCAGCAGGTCTACTGGAAGAATGTTTGGCCATAGACACATACTATCAAGCACATTACAATAGAAAATGTCAAGCACATTACAATAGAAAATGTGCTGAAGTGTGCATTATACGTACACAGCAAGTATAAGGTCCGATGCGCATGCTGAGTGTATAATATTATAGTATGTGCCACCTGATATAGACACGTACTATCAACTTCTCATCACTTGTGGAAAATCAAGTGGAGACGCTATTACACCCATGCACATGGTTGAGACGCACAATTGCACATGGTCAACAACTTGACTGAGTTGAGTGTCGAATGTTTTTCTGCTGATGGTATGTATACTCCATTCTGTATACATAAGGACATACATACACAAAGACCACATACAAAGTGATAAATTTGCTCATAAAACACGGACACTGTAAAACATCGACAAACAAACACAAAGTCAATAATAGGCGAGCAATGTTGTGAAAACAACTGAGTGTGACAGCTGTCCCAGACGTCGTGCAGTGAGATGGTTTAATAACAGCAGAAAGATCAGGGCTGTATCGTAAAAGTCCAAGTGACAACGCCGTAGAAGAGGTCTCCATAATAGTTGGAAGGCAATTCGGCATGCAGCTTGACTTGCTGAGCCGAAGTCTTGGTTGAACAGCAGAGGCTTCAAGTCGAAGGGAGATCATGGTGGAAAGGGGTTCCAAGCCTCGAGTCAGTTTAATGCTCAGAGGGCCAATGATGTCTGTGCACAAAGAGAACAGAGTCAGAGCTACAGGATACAGTTGAAAGTCGTTGTGAGTATTTGATGTCGTGCTTTGTAAGGTCATTTCGAACAATGTCCAACTGTGTCGTGCTCTTGGCTCTCGGTGGCTTGACGAGGTTGTTCAAAATGCAATATTCCTTGGGATCGGGGAGAGTAGTGTCACAGTCAAAGTCCACCTCTACAAACCTGAGGGGCTGCATCTTAGATCTTGTTCGGCCCAGTTTGGGTATGACTTTCTGGCAGTAATCCTCAAACGTCTGTTCAACGTCAGATTCTACTTCCAAATCGCAATCTTCATCGCTCTCATTGTTACTCTCACTGATAACCTCCAGGGTTGACCCAGAGGACTCGCAGCCAGAGCTCAGGGAGGAAGGAGGTCTGTCCTTTGGAAAGGGTGTTAAACTGCCACAGTAGAGTTCTTCCACTGAACTGGTGAGGTCATCAACTCTTTGGCTTATCTCAAGGTCCTCATTCTTGAATTTAGCCTAAGGAGGTGAAAAGAAAGAACAAGTAATGTGATAGTTCAGCATCTAGCTAGATAATGCATGGTGCTGTTTAGCTATTATGCGCAAGTGACACTGAGAGCCACGTGCTGAGAGCTATACTAGTTGTCAGTGTTCCTGTGTGCATATTAACTATGCGTAGAAGAGGACAGATCATGCGATCTGAAGGAGCGACTCACCAGCTGGCCTTTGATTCTTGCAATCTGGGCGTCCAAATCCGCACAAGTGGAATCTTTTCTTGGTGCAACTGACTTCCGAATGCTGGACTTTCGCTTCAGCGATTTTGTAGTAGAGGGCTTGTCTTCTCCGAGCATCTGAAAGATCGGAGCCAGTTCCTCGTAGCTGGAAAATCTTCGCATCGAGTTCTTTGAGGAGGGAAGTGAATAAGTCGAGTAGACCGCGAGCGACCCACGGCGGCTGCTGAAGTCGTAGGTCTTGCTGTTGCGCCTCTTGAGGGCCGAGTGCAATCCACTGAGTGGCAGTAGGGTAAGCATCTTGGAAGACTCTGAAGTGACTATACAAGCACTGCTACTACTATCACAATGTATGCAGGCAAGAGAGGCGAACAACTGCTGTGTCGAAACCCTTCGCAGATTTTATACCCGATTTCCGTCCATAATGACCCTAGAAGTGACGCGCAACTAATTATGTACCTAGCAACCACGTTTAGCACTTCCTTAGACACCAGTACACGCGTGCGCGTAACGTACGATGCCTGTCTTCCATTCTGTGATGGAGTCAATCATAATCACAAGGAAAATGAATACAGATTGCAATATCGTCTAAGAAGATTGGCAGTGGGCATAAGTGCATTGATAGTCAGGTGAAATCATAGAGATACTGCACGACATCGAAACCAACACTCCTGCAGTGACAAAAAAAGAAATCACTAACAGAATAATATCATTATTGTATTATATCACACAGTTGGCAAACAATCCTGTGTTTGGCCATACTAGGTCATATATGCCGTAACAACGTCTGTAGCACTGAGCCAATTGCACTCAATAAGGCATAGCTTTGAATTGTTTATTTGGAAGTCTGTGGTGACGATTGGTAGACTTTTACTTCAAAAGCTGTGTAGCTTCAGCAACAAGCTCTGCTTGGCTACGACCAGTGGACTATTGTCATTCCTGGCATTGTAGGATACCAGCAACCACTTGAAGTCAATGGCAGATAGGCCATATTTGCATACAAGTTGGCTGCAGGACTAACTCACCTGGCTACGTGGCGTATAAAGTCCAGGGTTACCAGGCACTGTGAAGGGTGTGTATGTGTGTGACAGTTTCATCAGCCACTTGACTATACAACATGCACGTGTCCATGCATGTACTGATGTATGTGCAGGTGCACAAATGCAATATTAGTTGCACTCAAGCAGATACCCATTTTCATGTGCTCCTGCTGTGTGTATTCATGTGCATACTGTGTGTGTGTGCGCATCATTACTCTGATTACAAATTGCTAAGCTGATATTTCAAGCGCTGAAACCCAACCTATTGCTATTGTGCAGAAAGAAAAGAACCTTCCAAAGCTCACTTCCTTGCAACTCAAGCAACATTCTTTGCTTGATCACAAACGAGGGATTCCTCGCTCTCTAACTCATCTCTCCCTTTTGAATTCACCGACAAGTTTATTTTGCTGTGCCTGTTCTAATTGATGTGCAAGGATGATGGCGAGATATCAAATACTAGCCTGAAGTTACTAGCCCCCTCAGTAGTAGCCAGTGCCACCTGTTCTCAGTCAACAGTCACACGCATCACTAGTGGTCTCATCCCCCAAACCCGACTAGTTTCGTCAAGGCAACCAGGGTAGAGTTCCACATGAGTTTGGGGTGTTTCGACCCTTCCAAATCCGTTGTACCCTGACCTGCAGTCTTTATGAGCTATACTAGTTTAGAAAAGTACATTAACTATAATGGAGTCACATGATTGATCTTGAGGTATCTGATTAAACTGCAGAATTTTCCAATCTTGGCATGCCAATGGAGTCCTGACTGTGCACTATAGGCTGCCACTTTCCATTGCCAGATGCTGTAACTGGGCGTATAGCTCTTCATGTGATTGTGGGGTTCACTTGTTAATAGTACCCACATTGTAGTATTGCAGAATTCTTTTAAGCTACACTCGGAAGCAGATAATGGACAGCTTCTTGTGCAGTCTGAACCAAAATCAGTTGCTTGCTCCATGGACCCAGGGTACAGTTAAAGGTCTCCTCCACATTGACTGTGCCAGTGTGTGTGACTAATAAAGACAGCATATCTACCTCAATATTCCAAGACTCTCTGCTGGAGTGGATTCCAATGCTCTAGCTAAAGCAAGCAGAACCATCCCAATTGCATTCCAGATGGACTAACTGCTCTGACAAGATACATAAGTAGACAAACAAACGTATTTTAGGCTGCTAGCAGTTTACATAAGTGAATCGTCTGCGTCTCCGTTCCCTTAACAGGAAATACTCGACACACTCCTCCATTTAACTGACGTGTGCCCGATGTTGTTCCCCTCCACAAGCAAGTAAACTTTAGCCTCATACCCAGGCCCAGGTGCCTCATACCCAGGCCAGGCCCAGGTGCCTCATACCCAGGCCCAGGTGCCTCATACCCGGGCCCAGGTGCCTCATACCCAGGCCCAGGTGCTTCATGTGGCAGGTAGTTGTTGGTGATGGCTAAGTGGAAAGTCTCTGTCAAGCAGCGACCACAGCCAAGTCTTAGGAGGCTAAAACAGCACTTACACCAAGCAACCATACACTTTCTATGAGTTAAAGAACTTAATTACCACACTGGTAATGTACGGATGTGATTCATCTACCCGAAATCAAGACGACTGACTCAGCACATACAGGAATGTTGCCAGGCTCTTTTGCTGCAATTTTCGTACTTGGCCTGGGTATCTATATATATACTAGGCTAAGTCAACTCTAGGTGGTACCTGACCAATCAGATTGCAGAAACCTGGTCATGTGATCACCATACTACTTCACAAACCTTGTATTTTGCACTATCAAGAACATCTCGGGTACTCATCTGCACAAGCAATTGCAGAGTGACAAGTGTGGATATCTGGGGGAGGAGGGGAGGAGGGGAGGAGGGGAGAAGGGGAGGAGGAGAGGAGGGGGGGAGGGAGGAGGAGGGGATATAAGCCAAAATGGTGCACACATTACACGCCTGTGACTTTGTACAAGTTTTTCAATATGTCCTAATCACCTAATCACCGTGATTTCAACTGCCCTGAAACTCGAAACCAAAACCAAGTCCATGGAACATTTACTGCTGCAGATTGTCCAATGGTCTTGGCATTGTGCAGACGGGAATGCCTTCTGGCAGAAGTCAGTGCCACCAGTGGAGCTCCCATCAAAGGATTTCCCATTCCTGTTTTCTGTCTGCATAATGCAGAGATTGGGCAATCTGTAGTACACTCCAGGTAGCACGCACAATAACCATCTTATTATGTAACACAGCACTCAATCTTGGCTGTGAATATCAAGCTTGTACAGTCCCCTTCTCTAAACATACTACTCTTCACCATAATAGGCAACGGAACATTGCTTCACACATTCTTTAACCTGCTCCTAGCAGCCACTGAGAACCTGTACTCTGGAGTTCCCTATCGCTGTTTCCAAGAGCGCATAGGGGGGGGGGGGGGGGGGGGGGGGCGTGACCTACTTATGCACACTTGCTGTTTCTGTCTGCCTCGTTCCCAGGCCATAGAAGAAACAGCCTGGCAACTTCCACAAGTTCAAACCATATGTGGATGTAACATCACAGCAATTGCACTGTCTCATTTGAGTAGTGAATACTGGATTAGTACATGTGATTTTGCCAGCTGCTGAGAACAGGGGGATCCTGCTTGCAGAAGCAACTGTTTGCTGCAGGTTTTGCAACAGAAGTTGTTTGGAACAACAACAAAAACATCATGCAGTACACCTACACCGGCACGATTGACTAATGCAATGAATGGGCGTGGCTGGGACAGTGATTCCAATGCATGACACAATTGCTTTTGCAAACGTCATGTGGTGACGTTCTGAAATTTAATTGGACCTGCCAACTCTCTGGCAGCAGAAGTAACAGTTTGAACTTGAACGAGGGGTCTGCAGAGTGCAAAGGTCGGGCAACCTGTAGTAGGGATTAAGATACATCCCATCTCTGTTACGTAGCACAGCACTCAAATTTCCTCGTGAATATCATTATACACATAGAAGCTTGCATAGGCTCCCTCTCCCTACCCTGAACATACTACTCTTCACCATTTTAGGCAACCCAACATTGCTTCACGCATTCTTTAACCAGCATCCTAGCAGCCATGGAGAAGCGGCATGAACTCAGCTGACAGACACTTCACGGTGAGTTAGATTACTGCTGCTCCTACTGGAAATGGAGTGGGACTGGAGTCTGTTCTCATCACTGTGGATTTCATTCTCCTTACCATAGTCATTGGGTATGCAAAGTTAACCTCCGGGGATATCAACACACACACATGCACACACGTCACACATACACACATACACACACATCACACACACACACACACACACACACACACACACACACACACACACACACACACACACACACACACACACACACACACACACACACACACACACACACACACACACACACACAGTCACACACATACACACACTCTCTCTCTCTCTCACACACACACTGCACACCTGAGAGTATATATCAGCAGTGGGCATGACAGGCTCCTCTATGATGCTGTAGAAGATGGCCATTAACCGGTCAAGAGGAAAGGCCTTCGGACCTAATAGCTGGTAGCAGGGCTGTTGGGGAGGGAGGGAGGAAGGGATCGAGGAGAAAGGGAGGGAGGGAGGGAGGGAGGGAGGGAGGGAGGGAGGGAGGGAGGGAGGGAGGGAGGGAGGGAGGGAGGGAGGGAGGGAGGGAGGGAGGGAGGGAGGGGAGGGAGGGAGGGGAGGGAGAGAGGGAGGGAGGGAGGGAGGGAGGGAGGGAGGGAGGGAGCGATGTCAATGTAACATAGCTGCAATAAAGTGAACGTGATCAAGCTCTGGTGAAATATGACAAAAGTGACCCACAATAAACCCTGACCGTTGATGACAGGCAGTTGACGCAAACTTCAATCAATATCACTAATCACTGTTTTATAGTTATTTGATTGTATAATTGGATGTTGTGGGTGGGTAGAGGTGGTTCAGTTCAGCACTCAGCCATTCACATAGCAACAGCGATTGCTCAATAAAGGTCACAACCCTACAATAAATCAACACATCATCGACGTTACTGACATCATTGGGAAAGGAGGAAGGCTTTGACAATCAAATGCTGATCACCTAAAGTGACAAACGTATACGGAGCTGCTGCAGGTAGAACATGTTTAATCATGACAAAAAACACTCCAGTGCCTAATAGGGAGAGGGGGGTATTTCAACAACACAACTAGGCAGCTGTCAGTATCATCCTGCAAATGACATCTGCTGTTGTGTAGCATTATTGAGACTTCAGTTCAGTTCATTTTAATTTTATATCCCAGGAACTGCTGCATCCCCAGAAGGCATGAGGTCCTAACATTAACAGAGGATGGTGATGACATCATCACCGAACTCACTTGAATTGCCATTTTGCTCAAACCTGCTTTTCTGGAAGGCCAAATTCCTTTCAACAGCTAAACCAAAGGCTTTAGTGGGATTTGAACCACTAGAGACCCCTTTACACACTCTCAGGGGTCTTGTGACATGCTCCCCACCACCTGAAAACCACACAAGATACAACCTGTCATGTGACCACAGTCCATTAACACTGTGAAGAATCAGTGCATGTTTTCAGAGAAACATCCTCTGATTCAGCAATAAACTTGGTGTGTAAATATGATTCAGCAATAAACTTGGTATAAGTCAACATCTCTTTGGACCTTCTGTGGCATGTACAGTAACTGTCATGTGATGTGGATGTTGTATACAGAGGTGCCTCCAGTTAATGGAGAGCGGTTCCTCAGCCAATCACGTCAATTAACTTAAAAGCCTGCATCTCGTACATTCCACTACACATTCTTTTGATCAAGTGATGAGTGCCTGTGCAGAGCCTGCGCCAATAATTCATGGTGCAAAACACTCCATAGTATTCCACAGAGGAGGGAGGTTGTTGCAAAAGTTGTTGTAGACATTTTCAGTCGCAGTGCAGTGGAGGGAGAGGTGAGCCACGTGACACAGACACACCCCTTCACACAGACACACCCCTTCACAGCCTTCTGGGGGATCATGCTGAATTCTGAGCTGTCATTAATGACTCCACATCCTGTAGTGTGCACTGGGTCCATTCCTGACGCATTTTGACGACCACTTTCCGTAGGTCCTCTTCTGGTGGCTTGTCATCTTAGAGGTGGTCCTGTCAATCAATTGGATGTCGTAGGCAGAGGTGGTCCCGTCAATCAATTGGATGTTGTAGGTAGAGGTGGTCCCGTCAATCAATTGGATGTTGTAGGTAGAGGTGGTCCCGTCAATCAATTGGATGTTGTAGGTAAGAGGTGCTCCTGTCAATCAATTGGATGTTGTAGGTAGAGGTGGTCCTGTCAATCAATTGGATGTTGTAGGTAAGAGGTGCTCCTGTCAATCAATTGGATGTTGTAGGTAGAGGTGGTCCTGTCAATCAATTGGATGTTGTAGGTAGAGGTGGTCCCGTCAATCAATTGGATGTTGTAGGTAAGAGGTGCTCCTGTCAATCAATTGGATGTTGTAGGTAGAGGTGGTCCTGTCAATCAATTGGATGTCGTAGGTAGAGGTGGTCCCGTCAATCAATTGGATGTCGTAGGCAGAGGTACCGCAGCTAATCCTCAGCTAATCACGTCAGCAGCAGTCAATTAAGCTAAAAGCCTGCAATAGAGTGAATCACGTACATTCCACTACACATTTTTCATAGAGGCAGTATAGCTCAACCCACAGTACCTAGCCAGCTGGCATACGTGGTCAACAGCTATTGTGTAGGGATTTCGCTGGCAATGGCTTTCCTTGATTGAGCTATAAAGTTGCACCTGCTAATTATTTTTGTGTGTACTATGTGTGCTTCATACCTCCAACTAATCTATGGGACACCTACTGTGTGCAGAGTTTACGGCAATTTGATGGTATAATTGGACATCAGACAGAAGTGCTTCAGTTCAGCAGAGACATTCCTCAACCGTCACGTCAGAAACGGCAATTGTTCAATTAAGTTACAAGCCTACAATTAAGCATTCCAATACATCGTCTATGATATTGTCACTAGGAGTTTGACAATCAAACACCGGTTACCTAAAGCGACAAACGAAGAGATTGCAGCAGGACAGTGACATAATATTGCTTATCATGACACATACCACTCCAACGTTTCATGGGGGAAGGGGGAGGGGGGGGGGGGGTATTTCAATATGTATTTATGCAGCTGTCTGAGATATCGTTGTGTAACTGATGTACTTGGCCAGCTGCTGTTGCGTAGGGTTGTTGCTGGGGGTGGAAGGGGCAGAAGATTCACTCTCCAAGGGGTGGGTCTGGTGACATGCTTTCCCCACCACCTGAAAAAAATCTAAAATTAGCTGCCTTCTGGTTGGTTTGGAAGCTGGCAGAATACAAGGTGTGCAGTAAAAGCACAGCACGTTAACACTGCAGAAGACGTTGCTCAAAGGACCCTACTCTCTTTGTGTGTGTTGCTTACTTCCAGAACCCCAGTTCCCTTCATGAACACTTGTGTGTGTGTGTGTGCATGCATGTGTGTGCGTGCATGCATGCATTGTGTGTGTGTGTGTGTGTCTGTGTGTGAGTGTGTGTGTATGTGTGTGTGTGCGTGTGTGTGCATGCATGCATTGTGTGTGTGTGTATTTGCACATACATACACACACACACACACATTCACAGGCATTCCTGGCACATATGACCATACCTCTTGTGCGGCATTAGCCGTCTCGGGCCTGGGAACGAGGCTAGTGCGGCATGTACACTAACACATCACACTACCTTCCTTGATTACACTGCCATTTGCTAAACTGATTACTGTCAACAGCTATTCACAAAATTAATTCCACTGGGAGAAGGTGATCGGATACACAGTACATAATACACACCCTATTTTCAGGGTCAGTGGCTCACTGAGTGCCTACCCACAATGGCAGACATCAATCCTATCACGCCATGGACTAGGTCCAGTACTAGCATGCTGGGAAATATTTACTATGCCCTGATAACTAGGTGGCCACCACAGGGGATTACAATGCGACTAAACCACTCCTGGCAGAATATGTGACCATATGTCTTGAGTGATGGCATGCACTGTAACACCTTCCTTGATTACACTGATCTAATTACTTTCAATAGCTATCCCGAAAATTAATTCCACTGGGAGAAGCTGATCGGATGCATACCCACTTTTCAGGGTCAGTTGCTTACTGACTGCCTAACCAATGGCAGACATTAAGACACGATTGCTATTACACGATGGACGTTCAGGATTAGCATGCAACTGGCCAATTGTGCACCCAATGCAACATACTATGCATGGTGTGAGTGTAATTAACCCTTTGTGCAACCAATGCAACATACTATGCATGGTGTGAGTGTAATTAACCCTTTAACAGTCAAGCAGCTGAGAGATATAGCCATTAACGGCTATCATTACATTGACTTATACATTTTTTAGTTGACTTGCTTTATCAAGTGTTCACTAAAGAAAATCTAATATTAGATGCATGAAAGATTGATTTCCATGTAAATATTTTAACAGAAAGATAGTTAAGGGACAGACTCGCTGCAATGATGATGATGTCATTACACACTCCATATGAGATGACGATGATGTCATCATGTGCTCTTGTTTGGCCATATGAGAACTGCAGAGCAGTCTTCCAGCCCAAAAGGAGGTGTGTCACCGACAACAGCTCCCTACGCTGCTATAGAAATATTCTTGAATGTCAAATGCACACTAACCTTATCCTTCAAGGATTGTTTCTTGGACTTGCGTGTTCGTGGCTGTCTTTGCTGTAGTGGTGAGGGAGGGAGGGAGGGAGGGAGGGAGGGATGGAGGGAGTGACGGAGGAAGGGAGGGATGGAGGGAGGGACGGAGGGAGGGAGGGAGGGAGGGAGGGAGGGAGGGAGGGAGGGAGGGAGGGAGGGGAGGGAGGGAGGGAGGGAGGGAGGGAGGGAGGGAGGGAGGGAGGGAGGGAGGGAGGGAGGGAGGGAGGGAGGGAGGGAGGGGAGGGAGGGGGGGGGAGGGAGGGAGGGAGGGAGGGAGGGAGGGAGGGAGGGAGGGAGGGAGGGAGGGAGGGAGGGAGGGAGGGAGGGAAACCAACTATGTTCAGGCACAAACTCGCAAGTCAGACAAATACCAAGACTTGGTTGATGCAGGGGAAGCCAATGGGTTTGTCATGGAGGTGATCACACTTGAAGTTGGAAGCCGAGGTTTCCTGAACCTCCAGGGGTTCATGGCCCTCATCCCAATTCTGGCCAGAACTACTCATAGAGTCACATGCAACTCTCTAAAGACCATATGCAGAGTGGCTATTCTCGAATCACACAAAATTTGGACAGCACGGAACGTTACCACCTAGTGAATACCTTTTACATGTATTTTTTATGTAGTATTATAACATACTTTTATCATCAGTTATATACTTTATCTGCCCCTAGGACCAGAGTGTATCCTGTGCCATGTGATAGCTCAGCATGATTGACAGGTCTGGCTACCTAGGCCTCCTGCTGTTGTATTGTACACTCGTACGTGCATTAAAAGGAGATGTTCAAAAAAAAAAAAAAAGGGAGGGAGGGAGGGAGGGAGGGAGGGAGGGAGGGAGGGAGGGATAGTAATTTCTATTGTAATTATCTCCTAACTTTAGTGTGTTGCCAATGCACAGCGCTGGTTCATTCAGCACAGCCAGAAATCAAGTCATCCTTTTCCTAATACCCCTCGAAATTACTAGAGATTGTTAGTGGTCTTTGACCAGATCTTACTGCATGCACATATCCTGCAAGCTAATTAGTGGGTGGAAATTGAAGTCAGCAACATTTAAGGTTTGGCTAACGGTTTGGATAATCAGAGGGCTGCATTCACCAATGGGAAGTGTAAGTCTTCAGCCACATGATCCAATAGTTACCATGGCAACAACAATTAGTTAAGAGGGTAGACATCAGACAGCCCTACCACCATGGTATCAACTGCAGGGCGTGTCTGATGCTAGCTTTCGTGTGCAAACAAAATCTGTCATCTCTCAGCAAATCCACTTGTGAGCTCCATATCATTGGCTGCTAGTTGTGTCTGGGACAGCAATAGCATCTCATAAGGTGACCAAGAATGCCCAGTCATTAATGGCCTCTGTTCCACAAAGATGAATACTTTAGAATTCTAATTGAAGGAATTAAGCATGATAATGAAATAATAGCAAATTTGTTTGGTATGCTAATAAGATTAGGAGAATGCAGTTACTGTATAACTCAGCATATCTTGGGGAGTGGCACAATGCACACGACATCAGAACTAACATCGTTTCCAAGCTCTTGCGTGGGGGGCAGAGACGAGGCTTCCCCTACACGTAAGAGTCAGGGAATGAGGCTCTGTCAACGCATACTGCAAAGGAGAATTGTAAGCACATCCACTATCCTCATAGCAAGGCTCATACCCAGGCTCCCCCCCCCCGTCCACACAAGAGCCTGGGAACAAGGCTGCAAACTGATATCTCAATCCACTAGGCTCTCCCCGCCTCCTCCGCACAAGTGCCTGGGAAGACGGCTGCGCACTGCAAACTAACACAGTGTCTGAGTTATGACAGCTGTGATTGTTTCTGCTGGAGGACCTACAATTACAAACTTTCACTTCTAACAAGCTACACAAGCAGCGTTGCCTAGAGACGTGAGCTAAATCACAAAGGGTAGATGTTGTGTACTGTAGTAGTGTGCTGGACACACAGCAGTTAGTTATTCCACAGGCACAAGTGCTCTCTGAAATGCAAAACCGTATTAAAGTTAATCCCACGTCTGTTTCCAACGATCGTCTCTGACGCACGGACTACCTCAGACAGTACACAACACACAGTCAAAACTGAACTCTACCCACCCCCTACAGCTGAATGGATAATGAGCTTATGATATCATTGTTTTCCAAAACTCTCATCGTTCCTGACTGCATGGTGTCTCGCATGCCAGGTTAACCACATCTGTTCACACAACCGATACACACACAAACACAATGGACATCCATATGCCCCAGAATGCAAACGTCTCTCAAAACCAGTGATGCATTCCCATACCGAACTCCATCATCCCACATGCTAATGGGATGCTGGTCTCACTCCAACAGAATTATGGCTACACTACCCTGGAGGAAACACATCCATTGCCCTGAAATTCTGAGAAATAGGTAATCCCCTCTCCATATTCGCTGGTGATCCGCTGCTGCCACACACACCAGCTACAGTCTTGATCCCGGGACATTCCCAGGACATTCCCGGGACATTCCTGCACCTTTCCCAGAGCACTTGAGTCATAAAGTCTGTTGCTCAAAACTTTGCAGCTTAAAAATGGAGCGACCAATCATCGAAACAAAAACGAATTTAAAAGGGCATACTACACAATTAACCTCGTCCAATGCTCTCCCATGCACAAACAAAAATTGGCCTGGGAACGAGGCTATTACACAATGCGGTAAATTCAACAATGTTTAGTAATGAGAGTTTGTCGCACAAATGACGTGGACTCCATCCACTGTTACGCTTCAGAAGTTCGTGCAACTGGCCTAACAGCAATGGAGTACATAGCTACATGTACAGGAATGGTTTCCAAATTGGACTGCAATCAGGTGGTGCAGGTTAAAAGCGTAACATCACCGTCACACTCTTGCATAGCAGCCAGCCCACACTCCCCTCACGCACATTTGCCCACATTGTGGAGTGACCGCTAGCCTCATTCCCGGGCTCCCCCTTGCACGGCTCTCCGCTGGCCAGGGGGAGCCCAGGAATGAGGCTACTCCATGTCACTCGTGCATAGCGGCCAGCCCACACTCCCCTCACGCACATTTACCCCCCATTGTGGAGTGACCGCATGTCCAACAAACGCAATATGCGGTAGTTACGTTAATTAATTAAATGGTCCGATAAACCACAAGAGGATTTCACATGCACGGTGACCAATGGAGTGAGAATGAATGCAGCGTCATTCATTGTTGAAGAATCACAGAAACAAGAAACTTGAATACTGCTACCATTATGTAAGCTACTATGTGGTTAGGACCTCTGACCCCAGCATAAGTTATGAATACCAGCGAAGACAACAGTGACTGTGATACCACCTATGGCAACACAGAAATACTCATATATTTGGCTGGAACTGAACCTGTAAATTAGTAACTTGTGGCTGAAGTTGCCCACCCTTGTTCACTGTGCAGGTGTCACCACTGCACCGCGGGCACCTGGCGAAGTGCCACTCAATTTCAGGTGGCTGGGAGCTGTGAGCAGGTGTCACCACTGCACTGTAGGCACCTGCCACTCAATCTGAGGTGGCTGGGAGCTGTGAGCAGGTGTCACCACTGCACTGTAGGCACCTGCCACTCAATCTGAGGTGGCTGGGAGCTGTAAGCAGGTGTCACCACTGCACTGTAGGCACCAGCCACTAAATATCAGGTGGCTGGAAGATGTGAGCAGGTGTCGCCACTGCAGATATACAATACTAGATCTATAGTATGTTGCTACGTGGTTGTCAAGTGCTACAAACACAAACATGATAAAGACCTTTCACGTAAGTAACATGGAGTTGCAGACATCTCCGTGCTACGGGTTTGCTTCAAGAGTGTGTGGCAGTTGGAATAAACATTTCTAGTACACGTCGGAACTCTTCTTCAGTGAATGCTTAATTCAGCTGTGCTGTACCAGAAATATGACATCACAACGATCTGACATAACGGAAGGTTGCAAAATATAACATTGAACTAGTACAATCGATTGAGTGATCAGCTGGGGCATATATATCCACCCCGTCCAACACACCCCATCCCACCAAGAGCGCATAAGTAGGTCGCACGGAGTACTCCGGGGGGCGCGATCTACTTATGTGCTCTTGATCCCACCCAGTGTACACGGAATGGATTCCAAATCTCACTAACTCATTTTACAGTGACATCTAGGGAAATGGCATTGCAAATGAAGCCTTAGCTCTTGAGGGAGTGGTTTCAAGTGCATCGAGACACTTCAAAGTAGTGAAAAGGGGGTGGGGTCATGCACTGCTCAGTGTAAAATGCTGTGTGCGAAAACCATTGTGAGAGAATCATGCAATTGAGAGCTTGCCCGTCTCCTGCTGCAGCGTGCATGAACAGGGAATCAGCACTAAAGCATAGCTATTCATGCGCACAGGAACCGTACAACCTAATGCTGAATAGCTGGGAATTAGCCTAATTAGGCTGCTAATGAATTAACAAATTGTCGTCACCAAATCCATGTTCAATCTATTAGGAAGTATCAAGTCAAATCCCCCCACCACCATGCAGACACACACGTACTACACCCACGTACTACGCACACGTACTACACATGCAGTGTAGTTATGTAGTAGCTTAGTTCCGGTCACACCGCCTTCACCAAGGCAGAAACACACTCCAGATGCAACCTTATAGTTCCTGCTATTATTTTTGAACACAGTTTCTTAGTATCTCATTTTGGAAAATTTGTAATTGCAACCTGGTAAATTGGCAAAGAATTATGGTAAGCGAATAACTGCATCTCTTGTTTCCCCCAAAGCTGACAGGAAAGGGAGGGGGGGGAACCAAAATATGCAAAGGTATTCTAATGACCACATAAAACCCAGGAAAGGATTATCATCCATCTCCAGTAATAGGCTATCGGCAGTATGGGCCCCTATACTGAGGGTTAGTATCGTAACAGGCTCTCGGCAGTATCTAATTCTCTTCAGTCCATACTCCACCAAACCTCGGGGGAGAGCCAACTGGTGGTATGGGTGCAGCGTTGCTTAGCGATGGATTCCTGCGGCAATAAATTATCCCATAAAAGACGGCCACGTGTGATGTGACCAGCATAACGCTGCTGACCGGCTTCCTTACACATGCGTCACAAAGGGATAGCTTACTTATGTAAACACAAAGGAATGCAATCTTGATTATTTCGGAATGAATCTGCATGAAGCCGCAGCCATAGGCCGGCGTTATTCACACACATGTCCATGGCTCTCACGGTACCCTCCTCCCACAGGTGTCGCTGTCAGACCAGAAATCAGACAATAGGTTACAAATTAGATCGAATTGCATCCCAGTTAGGGATGGATTCAATCAGGCTCTAATACGTCCACTCACGGTGTGGCACAGGTAATGAAAGCTAAATTGATGAGGTATCTCTGGCATCCCGAGGATCCACGACCGAGATGGACAGAATCAGGAGAGTGTAATGAGATTATTCACTCCATCGCCATAGCGATATATTCAGCAAGCCAATGTAGTGCCCCACAATTTATACATGCATCCGTGCACTGTGACCTGCTTGACCTCAAGCTCGGGGAGGTTGATCACTGCAGGCAGAGCATATAAGCTACCTTAGCCAGACCCCCTCCCATCACACAAGGGGGAGGCTGGACCTACCATTAGCCTCGTTCCCAGGCCGCGTGGGAAGCATCATTGCCATAACAACAGAAATGGCAAAGCTTGCGACACTGATAGAAACCACGTAGAGACTCTTCCATTACCAGGTGAGCCTACCTCCTTCCTGTCACAAACAATTGGTTAGCTATCCACCAATGTCAAGCATTCCAAACACTCCCAACTCATTTCCCTTGTTTCTTCCGCAGTGATTGACCCTTGTGGGTGTGAGTACACACACACTAATTTATCCTGGATGTAGGTTCCACCAACACTTCTCACGGATGTTACCAGTACTTCAGTCTCCAGTGAACCTTCTTCCACTAGCCTAGCTAGCAGCCCTAGCTATTTTCATTTCTCTACTTTACTTAGTAAGAAAAGGGAGAGGAAAACACCGGAAGAGAGGGAGAGGACGAAAATTGGAGGAGAGAGGGAGAAGAGGAAGATCGGGAGAGAGGAGGAGGGGGGGGGGGGGGGGGGGGGGGGGGGGGGGGGGGAAGAAAGGTCTAAAACCAGTCACGCTCTGGAGTGCATGCACACCTTTGAGAAGAACTTTTTGTCTGACTTGGCTGGGTTGTATGAAGCCAGGTAGGCAGCTATGAGGAGGAACTTGGAGTAGTGTGGGAGTTCCAGGGGTGTCTTAGCTGACGGGAGTCCTGGGAGGGAGGGAGGGAGGGGGGAGGGGGAGGGAGGGGGAGTGGAAAAATTACTATAGGAGACAATGGTGGATGGTGGAGGATAAATCGTGCACACCTTCAGCCAGGGTCTTGACAGAGGAAGGATCGTTGGTGTGCAGGGACGACTGGGCTTTCCCCCACTCGGAGCTGCATAAGATAGCGAAGCAGATCAACACCATCATCAGTCAATCTCTCTCTCACTTATACACACACCCCACACCTTGATAGCTCCCGCAGATAGATGCGGCTCATGATACTGCGGAAGTAGGGCTCAATGTGCCGCCAGAGCTTGCGGGTTTCATGGCTGCCAACTGGAAAGAGAGAGGGAGGGAAAGAGGGAGGGAGGGAGGGAGGGAGGGAGGGAGGGAGGGAGGGAGGGAGGGAGGGAGGGAGGGAGGGAGGGAGGGAGGGAGGGAGGGAGGGAGGGAGGGAGGGGGGAGGGAGGGGGGAGGGAGGGGGGAGGGAGGGGGGAGGGAGGGAGGGAGGAGAATGATGTACTGAAAATGATCTTCAGTGTGTCACTTACTATCTCCGGATTCCACAGGTTCACAATACTTTGGAAATAGAAGTGAACTCTACAAAAATGGAGAGGTAAGTCAGTTTGATTCCTATACTTACAGTACTACAATCCACTCGTCTGAGTCCCATACCAGGTGTCTCAGTTCCACAAGGTCCCTACAAACACTGTGAAACACATTCCAAATATGGTGTGTGAAGGTCTGGTAGAAGGGGAGTGGGTGGGATGGGGGGCAGTCTCGTACCATGATGGCCAGGGTCTCCCCTGGAGACAAAGAGCACATATAACGCTACATCACAGCTGAAGCTTGCCATGGCTGGACACAAGATCATCCCGAACTATCCCTCATGTGTGATTTCATGTTTCATATAGATAGTGCTGCCCCCGTTGTCTTGAACTGGCTTCTTGTGGCAAAGTGTGCCTGAGTTTGAGGTGAAGTGTACCTTTGCTGTAGTTGGGGAAGTGGATGGGCAGCGGGGAGGAGATAAAGGTGTCCATGGCGAGCTTCTCCCACACAATCTCACTGATAAGAATCACACATACATTCCTGTTGCACTAGGAGGGAGGGAGGGAGGGAGGGAGGGAGGGAGGGAGGGAGGGAGGGAGGGAGGGAGGGAGGGAGGGAGGGAGGGAGGGAGGGAGGGAGGGAGGGAGGGAGGGAGAGGAATGGTTGTGGTTCCCATTAGATTGCAACATGTACATGATGTGAGATATCTCACCAGTTGACTGAGTCTGAGCATGGCGGGCAGGACATTGACCTCTGCCTCCCTCAGTCTTTCAGCTCTGTCCAATACCTGCAATTAAACATTGCACATTGATAATAGCAGGGGCTTCCTCCTAATGAGGTATGTTACTACAAGGAGGGGGTCAGGAACACTTTCCTCCACTCTTACAGGGAGGAGTTCAAGAACACTAATCGGTTTACTGGGTCTGCTTACAATATACACTGTCTGGTCCAGCAGGCAGCCATTGGTGTCCACAGCTTGTTGGAAGAGATGCAGGAATGCCGCCATGTTGTCACATCTTGCATAGCTGGCATAGGCGTTGTCCTTGCACGGGACGGTTCCTGGAAGTGTGTATTCGTACAACAATTGGTGTACATGCACAGATAGTAGTCAATTTGTATCGGAACCAAGCAATTAGTTGGTTGTATGGCTATTAGCACTAATGAAAGGGTTTTACCAGCAGGAGGCAGCTCCATTGGGAGCTCCACTCTCTCCCTGCAAACAACCCAGATCAGTTATGACCTGTGGCCAGTCATCATTAGCAGGTGCTAAGGTAAAAGTGGCAACAGAAACCTCCTTCAGCGGCTCACAAGCTCCTGGTGGTCTGTTATACTCAACAGGGGCTCTGTGACAGACATAATGTCTGCCACACACCCTCGAGCCAGGATGGTGGGCAGTGCATTCTACTCCCCATCAGGCTGTTATCAGCCAGGTCAGAGCGCTGCCAGGCTGTTATCAGCCAGGTTAGAGCGCTGCGACAGGTT
Source organism: Axinella damicornis (assembly GCA_963931865.1). NCBI lineage: Eukaryota > Metazoa > Porifera > Demospongiae > Axinellida > Axinellidae > Axinella > Axinella damicornis. Next base: position 20,055,358 of record OZ007508.1, read on the forward strand.
CCAGGCTGTTATCAGCCAGGTCAGTGCCCTGCGACAGGTTCCAGGCTGTTATCAGCCAGGTCAGTGCCCTGCGACAGGTTCCAGGCTGTTATCAGCCAGGTCAGTGCCCTGCAACAGGTTCCAGGCTGTCATCAGACAGCAGTGCCCTGCGACAGGCTTGCAATACTGAGGAGACCTTAGCACCAGTCTGCCATCCAGGCACCACACTTAGCCAACCATGAAAGGGAGCTGAGGGTTTCATACTGCAGCTGCTCCACTCCAGCTGAAGTTCACCTCACCACAGCCACTCAGTCATAAGCAGTACACCACAGTATATTACAGTAGCTTGCCTGATAGGTTACTGTATACTACAGTGCACCACAGTAGCTTGCCTGATAGGTTACTGTATACTACAGTGCACCACAGTATACTACAGTAGCTTGCATTACAGTTGGTTGCCTGACAGTGGGTCACAGTATACTACAGTGCACCACAGTATACTACAGTAGCTTGCCTGACAGTTGGTCACAGTATACTACAGCGCATCACAGTATACTACAATAGCTTGCCTGACAGTTGGTCACAGTATACTACAGTGCATCACAGTATACTACAGTAACTTGCCTGATAGGTTACTGTACACTACAGTGCACCACAGTATACTACAGTAGCTTGCCTGACGGTTGGTCACAGTATACTACAGTAGCTTGCCTGATAGGTTACTGTACACTACAGTGCACCACAGTATACTACAGTAGCTTGCCTGACGGTTGGTCACAGTATACTACAGTAGCTTGCCTGATAGGTTACTGTACACTACAGTGCACCACAGTATACTACAGTAGCTTGCCTGATAGGTTACTGTATAATACAGTAGCTTGCATTACAGTTGGTTGCCTGACAGTTGGTCACAGTGCACCACAGTATACTACAGTAGCTTGCTGGACAGTTGGTTACAGTATACTACAGTGCATCACAGTATACTACAGTAGCTTGCTGGACAGTTGGTTACAGTATACTACAGTGCACCACAGTATACTACAGTAGCTTGCTGGACAGTTGGTTACAGTATACTACAGTGCATCACAGTATACTACAGCAGCTTGCTGGACAGTTGGTTACAGTATACTAGTACAGTGCACCACAGTATACTACAGTAGCTTGCTGGACAGTTGGTTACAGTATACTACAGTGCACCACAGTATACTACAGTAGCTTGCCTGATAATTGGTTAAGGACACTCTCATATAGCAGTCGTGATGAGTAGCACTCAGCACAGTTCACAAATGCATGAGGAAGCTAGCATGCAGGGAGGAGAGGGAGAAAGGAGAGGATGGAGGGATGAAGAGAAATGAGACAGGGAGGAGGAGGGGGGAGAGAGGAGAGGACAGAGGGATGAGGAGCAATGAGATAGGGAGGAGGAGGGGGGGGGAGAAAGAGAGGAGGGGGAAAACGGGGAGGACGAGTGAAAAGGGGAATGGGGAAGGGGGGAAGCAATTGAGTAGAGTTGTCAGAATTAAAAGGAAGGAATTGCACATTTACCTCCAATTTTCTCAGCACAGTTTGCAGCACCAGTGTCTTGCCAGTACCACTGTGACCATACACGTACAGCGAGGGGCACACAGTACAGCCCGGCTGGGGGGACATTGCACTGGGTCAATCAAATGGCAAGAGGCAAAGCCACAACCCTAGGGCATCCCCACTTCAAGCTACCCAGTACGTAAACTGAGAGTTACAGCTTCCATACCAACCAGCTGGAGATGGGGATGGCCTGGGAATGGGATCAGGTGATACAGTACCACAGCAATGTAGCCTCGCTCCCAGGCCTACCCCTTTCCTGTTCTTCGGTTTACATTATCACTGCTCTTCCGCATTCACGCAAACTGAAGAACAGAAGGCCTGTGAATGAGGCTAGATGCAATGCCATCTTACTTCTCCAAATAAGGTCAGCAGAAGTTCAATCTGGGGTCGTCTCCCAGGTAACATCTCACTCAGGTCCCTAAAATGGTTCCAGCATCCCTCCATGGGCAGTTCCTCCCTTCCTTCCTCGGCACACCCCTCTCCCATCCCCACATCCTCACCACCACCGTCATTGCTTCCAGCAGGGATGGGGGGAAGGCCTGACACCACACTGGGACAACACGGCTCCTTCCCATTGCTTCGCTCATCTTCACTCTCATGCTCGAGGTTCACCTTCCTCCTTTTCAGCACGCCCCTTCCATGAGGTTGCTTGCTTTTGGTCCTGCTCCCCTCCGCCTTAGGGGAATGTTTAAAAGTTAACAACGGCGTCCCTGCTCTCGTCTCCTCCCCTTCCTCTTCTTCTTCCTCCTCCTCGTCTTCCTCCTCACTCAAATCACTTACTTCTTCGCTGCTACGAGGACTCCTCTCCGTTCTCCTTCGTTTCCATTTGGGTAGTGTATCGTACTCAGAGTCCACTGCTATTGACTTCTCCTTCTCCCTTCCAGACCGACAGCCCTTCCCTTGCCAAGACTTCCACTCTGCAACCTTCACTTCTGTGGCGACATTGAGCTCAGCCTTTAGGGTAAGTTGCTTCTTTCGGGCAGACCTACGCAGCCCCCCCTCCTCCATTAGATCCTCCAAGAACCCACCGCGAGATGTCAAACACCTGGCAGCCAGTGGCAGCCCCAGTTTCGATTTTCCATGAATCCATACTTCTCGACCTTGGAATGAGGCTGATCGAGCTACCCACGTGTAATAGCCGTGCCATTGGCGCGCGCGCGCTGCATGCTGACGTGTATACACCAATATTCATCATTTTGAAAGCAATAGACAACACTTCCTATACGGTATAGCTATATACCTCGTAGGATTGATAAAATCCATTTTTCTGTTGGAGAGTGCGAAGTAGCGGAGCCGTAGTTGGCCTTCATAGTGCATAGCGATAGTAAGTTCATGTTAATTTAATTGTCTCCAATGGTCTCATTATCATTTCGTTTCTGTATTGTGAGTAGCGTTTGCAATTCGCCAATGGTACCGCCATTTATTATTATCACCCGTGGTTGTACTGAGGCATGACCGATAGATATTCTGCTTTCAAATATCTATGCTTGTAGAACAGCTTAAATTATGTAGCAGAGCTTCTCTGCAGCTGATGCAGTCTCTGAGGCTAGTGTGTGAGGTCGCAGTGCAGGGCCAGTGGCTGGTGCTCCCCTTCACCAGACAAGGAGGCAGTTTGAAGGCTGCGTTGGCACCAGTCTCCGCCCTCCCCCAGCAGAGGGGCGTGACAGGTTCAGCTGCACCAGCCCCCCGTAAGGAAGTCCTTCATCCTGACTTTGTGAAAGAGTTCAAGGGCAGGAAGGACCACTTTCCCTGCCTGTCCAGGTGAGGGAGTGTAGTAATTCCATTTCCCACCATAGCGTCTGATAGTCACTCCCGTCATACGTGCATGTGTGCCTCTTCCCCCTCTGCTCTTCCTGTGAGCAGACTAAAGCAGAACAATGGTCCCGTGAAGCTAACAGGTGCGTATGGTGAAGCATTGAAAGGCTACAAGATATTCAAGCACAACCATGCATTTCAGTTCAAGCATGGAGGATTGATTCCAGAGATGCATCTTGCCTATGAGACGTGGGGACAGTTGAATCCTGCTAGGAGCAATGCCATCATCCTCTTCACGGGACTGTCTGCATCCTCGCACGCCAGCAGCCACGAGGTACGTGCCACCTTCTCCGTATTCGTCCTCCTCACGTATTCACCCACTAACTAGTGGTGTGAACCTGTACCCAATAAGGTGGCCCCAGGGGTCTCTCTTTATACACTAGAGACCAACCTGCAAATATCTGTAGGCAGTGCAAGGCTGCAAGCTGTACTTTACTATTGAGAGTTGACATAGTGTGTCAAATTGCCAATTAACCTGTCAATATCCAAGGCTTCCAATTACAGGTTAGGGTAAAAAGGACAAGGTTCACAGCACACCCACACAAACACACTAGCCTCGTTCCCAGGCCATGTAGGAACAAGGAACGAGGCCAGCAAACACACATGCTCACATATATTACATTCACACACATGCACACACAAACGTATTTACACACACATACAATCACACCCCTCATCATAGGACAACACAAGTGCAGGATGGTGGGAAAAGTTTGTCGGGCCAGCTCGTGCCCTAGATACCAACAAATTCTTTGTCATCTGTGCAAACATTGTTGGTGGCTGTTACGGCTCAAGTGGTCCCTCCTCCCTCAACCCCCTCTCTGGAGAGGAGTACGCAATGACTTTCCCGCTCCTCACTGTTGAAGACATGGTTCAGGCACAGTTCCTCCTTTTGGACCACCTCGGTGTGGATCGTTTGCATGCTGCCGTTGGAGCCTCCCTTGGGGGGATGCAGAGCCTCATGGCTGCAGCGCTGTACCCAGAGAGAGTGGGGCAGTAAGTGCCAGGGGAGGGAGAGGGAAGGAGGGAGGGAGGGAGGGAGGGAGGGAGGGAGGGAGGGAGGGAGGGAGGGAGGGAGGGAGGGGAGGAGGGAAGGAGGGGGGACAGGAAGGGGGAGAGAGGGAGGGAGGGAGGGATAAGGAGAAGAATAAATGAAGGAAAGAAGAATAAATGAAGGAAAGAAGAATGGATGTGGAGAGGAGGAGAGAGGAAAGAGATCAAGAAGAGGAGGAGAGAGGAGGATGAAGTGGGGGGGAGTAATGTTGAATATGTCTTCCCTTCCCCAACACCTATACAGGGTTGTATCAATATCAGCATGTGCACAGACACACCCCTCCTCCATCGCTCTCCGCTACGTTCAGCGTCGGATACTCATGGCAGACCCCAACTGGAACAACGGGTGGTACTACAACAGGACGTTCCCACGCATGGGTATGCAACACGCAAGGTTAGCCCACTTTGTGATGATGTAATCATGATGTAATCATGCACTTAACATGATAATCTGAAGTTGTACATGGCATATGTCATTACCACATATGGCACTGGTAACAACCAGAGTGCTTCGCATCTCCGGCTTTGAACATTTTAATACGATCAGCAACTATAATTATGGACACATGGGCTCTGGCACCAGTGTTCTCGCCTGAAATTTGTTTAATAAGAGGGGCACATAATGAGATTCATGCTGGTCAGTAACCTTGTGAAGCCATGTATTTCAAGTGGTTTCTATAAGGTGATCAACCTGCAGAGGCTGGCAAAGGACACATTGTGCTTTTAGGCCAGACCACGAAGGGCACATTAGAAGCCCAAATCGCACAGTGCCCTTCGGTAGAGGCCTAGAGAGAACACTGTCTGGCATGTGTTCATACCGCAGCAGAGTGTCCATGTCAGTGCAGTGCAGTGCAGTATGGATCTTATAGGCACGCAGGGTAAGGATTACACTCTATAGTTGAGGCCTTTCGGAGTCCATAATGTTATACACAAAGGAGTGTATACTTAACACACTATAGTACTGTAAGTGCATACAGCAGTATATTAGGGAGTGTATACAACACGCTATAGTGATTGTGGTTTTGTGTTACTCAAATGACATAACAATCTACTCAGACATGACTGTATACTACTCAGGTCAGATCACATGACAATAATTATGATTAAATTTATGATAATCATGTATTGTGACTAAGTACAGTAATTAAACATTGTTGTATTTAGATATAGAAATTCATGTGATATCGGTAGTCTCGTTCCCAGACCCTCCGGCCCTTCTACTTCCTTCTGAGGGCACGAGACTAGTGATATGGATAGATACACATAGGATGCACTGTTGTAGCTAGTGCAGAGTACAGCAATAATCATTGTTTAGACTAATGAGACCTGATGAATATTTACACAGTTGCTCTTTCTTTATGTTTGCCTGTTGTTCAGGGAAGTGGGCACAATCACTTACCGCAGTGGTCCTGAGTGGGCAGTAAGATTTGCCAACAAGAGGAGAGAGCCCAACAAACCCCCCGACTTTTGCCCCGACTTTGAGATAGAGAGATACTTGGACAGACAGGTTTGTGCGGCTTGTCAGACCCGCAGTGCACGACATTGACCGGTGGTTGTTTGTACTGCAGGGGGAAAAGTTCTGCACCAGTTATGACCCCAACTCACTCATCTACATCTCCAAGGTGACTGCTGTCGGCTGCATGAGCTGTTTCTTGTGAAAATATACGTTACCACTTTTGTATCCATATAAATAAGTCTGACGCTGTCTGAAAGTTTTCCACTGAAACAGCTGAACTTCTTCATTGTATGAGGTCCAGTTACTATCTTGTGAAGCTGCAATTACCTCATGTACTCAACATTCAAATTCACTTTAAGTAGCCGGTGTATACAAGAAGTGCTATTGCCATAGCAATACATACAGTCACCGGAAGGTCTGCTACACTTGAACCCTCGGCACTTGCTGTATGCAAAGTACGCCCACACAACTTGAAAATATGTCTAACTGTTCCACCATATCGTGTAGGCAATGGATCTGTTTGATATGGGGGACGGACTTCCCAGTACCTTGGATGGAGTGAGAAGAGTGAAGTGTCCTGTCCTGGTACGTATGTGGCCTGTCTAGATTGTCATGTAAAGAAATGTGTTGGATATGGCAAGAAGGAACATAATAGTGTTATGTATTGCAGGTGCTCGGTGTGACCTCGGACATTTTGTTCCCAGTACAACAACAGAGAGAACTCACAGACCTGCTCATCAGATCTGGTAGGTATGTATGTTGTGCACATTACAAACCCAGTTTCACATTCCAGACCCAGCCAAATTGATACTGAACCAGTTGCAACTACGTACATACGATCCTCTGTGTGGTGGGAGCCTGGGAACGAGGCTAACCTCACGCTGTGCGATTCAGCTATAGCCATGCCATCTGTTCTGGGTGCTCTATTCGTGGTTACCAACCTCTGCTGAAGAGGGCTACATGATGTTCTATTCGTGGTTACCAACCACTGCTGAAGAGGGCTACATGATGTTCTATTCGTGGTTACCAACCACTGCTGAAGAGGGCTACATGATGTTCTATTCGTGGTTACCAACCTCTGCTGAAGAGGGCTACATGATGTTCTATTCGTGGTTACCAACCTCTGCTGAAGAGGGCTACATGATGTTCTATTCGTGGTTACCAACCACTGCTGAAGAGGGCTACATGATGTTCTATTCGTGGTTACCAACCACTGCTGAAGAGGGCTACATGATGTTCTATTCGTGGTTACCAACCACTGCTGAAGAGGGGTAGCTACATGATGTTCTAAGCATGAATATATAGAGCGCCCAGTATTGGCAGTGAAATTGTGAAATTATGACTTAATACTCCAGTTGATGTAACCTCTCCCCCCCCCCCCCCCCACCACCACCACCACCACCACCACCATCCACTGATCTATCAGGGAACAATAAAACTACTTTCTATGAGCTCAGTTCAGTCTATGGCCATGACACATTCATGCTGGACCTGAACAATGTTGGGGCGGCAGTGAAGGTGGGTGACATACCATGTTGCTAAGCACCTAGCAAGCATGGTGATCTTCCTATGCAGGAGTGTAGTCTTTAGTACGTGGAAGTGTTGAATGAGGTGTACCACTAAACTACTGTGACGATGTATATCTACCCTTCAGGGACACTTGGAGTCAAATGTCAACGGTGAATAGCAAGCAGACCGAGTGCGATATATATCAGCTAATGTTGACCAACACACTTGTTGTTGACTGCAACTGACAGTTAGCGTTGTGTTCAGTGATTTATATTCAATTCACAGCAACAAATTACACAGTAATTTTTCACTGATCTACTTCCGTGTATTATTGTCAACACAAACCGAAGAACAGAAATGGGATAGACCTGGGAATGAGGCTAGCCAATATGCTTATGTTTAGATGTAAGGGTCCGCTGATGTGAACCAGTTTCAGCCATGCAGCTGGGGTTTAAATACATGGGGTGTATTTGTTTACAGATGATAAGGGCGATTGTTGCCTCCCAAGTAATCGAGTACGAGGTTGGGCCCTCCATACATATATCAATTATTGACTTTCTGGATCTAGCAGGCAATACGCCGGTTCCCGGTAGTGCGAACTGAAGTTAAAAGGATGTACACTGGGCAAACGGGTTAGCCTCTGGCCTGTGATTCCCAGTCACACCCATCCAATGCTCTGGGCAGCACACTTCGGCATGTCTGACCTTTCACGGAGGGATGGGAGGTTGCTAAGCTCAACTTTTTTTGTTATCAGATTCTGAATTGTTTCCCCAAGTTGTTTCTCTTTATAGAAATGCCACGCGTACGTACGCGAGTTGTCATTTCAGTTAACTATAACATCAAAATCCTTAAAAGTGGTTAGAAATGCATGTACCAATCAGTGAAGCAACAAACTAAAGCCAGCAGTGAACAGTAGTTAACTAAGTAAGTTCCCATTCTACTACTGAAGTGCATGCAGTGAGATGTGACTGCCTAAACATTGTCATGACGGTAATCTTGTAGAAAAATGGATACTTGAAAACTATTAACAGCATGTGAGTGAACAGCTTTGAATTTACAAGACTGCGGAAAATATGTGACTACAGATTGTTCAAGGGCTGCATGTCGTAACGTGAATGAATGTTTTCAGAAATTGTGAATGTGAAAATGCCTTCGGGGAATTTGGCTGGGTAGACACACACGGGTAGCATAATAATTGTCAGCGTACAATTACAAGTTCTTTGGGTTTCTGTTTCATTCTGCGGTACCCTGATACCTATTGGAGAAAGAGTGAAGCTATCAGTAATTACCTCTTAATATTATTGTGACATTCACTGTTTGCAAAAACACTAACTACTAGCTACGTCCTACTGTCCACAGATCGTCAACTCTGCTCCCAGGAATACCATATTCCTGTAGCTATAAATAGTGTACGATTTGTATGCATGCAGAAGCCAGTCCCCTCATTATGAGTACTACAGTATAATAATCTGACTCACCAGGCACGATAGGCACCAGCATACTTCACAGTCAGAATCGTCCGGGTTAGTAATGCTGAGTTGAAAGGGGCTCCCGGGAATCTGTACGTCTGACCACAGGAGACTGATGGTGTAGTCGCCAGCTTGGATGGGGGTATATCTTGCAGAGATGAGGCCTTCCTCGTCAGGACCATCCACGCTGGTGATGTTAAACCCTTTCTTTGGTCCTTGGATCCGGAAACCAAGGTACCCATAGCCTGCATCTGATACTTGAACTGTGAATAACCGCTCTTCTCCAATTACTCCATCTTCCAGACCTTCACCATATGCTCTGACATTTTCAGGGACAGCCGCTGGCATCACCCTTGTTGTGAAAGGGCTTCCACAGATATCGAGGCCGTTACAACAAACATGAATTTGGTATTTTCGCAACTCAGGTAGCAGAATGGTGCAGGCATAATTTCCATGACTGGTTTCACTGATTTCACTTTTAATGGTATCGCCATCTTTCAAATAAGAAAGAACCTCAAGATTCTCATGAGCGGGAGCCTTGTCATCAGCCACTTTCACTCCAACCACTATTGGTGTTCCAAGTGGGGTCTCCTTTGGTGGGTCCACCACACTGTACCGGGTGGCATCAACACACGGGACCTCAAAGGGGCTTCCAGGGATGTGCTTGTCGTCCCACTGAACCGATACTTTATAAATGCCCAGTATTTGAGGATTGTAGGTGACTTCATATAGGTTCTCACTTGCTGCAGAAATCCGTACTTTCACATCTTCTCCATACCTTTCCACGTTCACCGTGAGTTCCCCCATCCCTGCCTTTTCTGTACAAACGATAAACTTGGTTACTTCTCCAACTTGTGCTACTGTTAATCCCTTCCCTTTGGTATAGCACATAGAGGCATCTGTTGCGGTGAGCCTAAAAGGAGACCCATGAATGTGGTTGTCGTCGTACAGGATGCTGAGAAGGTACCTCCCCTTTTTGCTCGGATGGAACTCGAGGTTGTACTCCTCGTGGGACAGCTGTACTGCAGTAACGGGTAGTTCCTTTGCGGTTGTTGCATCTTCAACTGATGCTTTCAACTCTCCACACCTGAATGCGTACTTTGGACCGTGGACCCGGACCGCCATTGCTCCACCCTCCAACTCAGTAGTCTCAACTGTGAAATCACTGAGTTCTGGATGCTGTGCTACTTCCAAATCAAATGGGCTTCCAGGAATATGTTCTCCAGTCCACAGTACGTGCAATTCATACGCACCCGCTGTGGGAGGAGGGTCTATTGTACAGAGACAGGAGCCACTATCACCCTTCTCGACTATCCCTGGAAACTCTTCACCCTTACTGGAGAGAATAAATACTGCGAGCTTCTCCTCTTGATCAATTTCGTTTCCCTCTGCTACCAATCTCAGTTTCAAAGGAGTGCCAATGTAGGCTCCTGCAGATGGATTTGTAATGTGAATTTCAGATGCTGGGATTCGCTTGCGACACTTGACCTGGAATGGACTGCCAGGAATGTCGAGGTTTCCCCACTTCACAGAGACATTGTACATGCCACGTCTTGAGGGCTGGTAGCCTACCTCGAATATGGCCTCGGCGGGCATTGATATATCGGTGTCAACGATCTCACTGTCTCCCTCCACCACTACTTTGAGTTGCCCTCGGCCTGCTTCTTCTGCATTGACTACGAATTGACTCTGCTCGTCCAACCAGGCCTCAGTGGTACCCTTGCCCTCAATGCGACACTTGGTGGCATCACCAAGCTTGAACGGGGAGCCTGGGATGTCGATGTCATCATATTTGATGGTGACGGTGTAGTCTAGTCCCTCTGATGGGCTGACTTCAACATGGTAGTGATGCTTCAAGGGCCGGGTTATGGAGGCTGGAAGAGTCTCTTTCGTTGTGTTGTTTTCAACAAATGCTGTCAGTTTTCCTTTACCAGCACCTTTGTCTGAAACACAGAAAATGGTGTTTTCTGCACTTGTAGACATCTCTTGGCATTCCGGTGGGCTGTCTTTCAGAACGCACTTGGAAGCATCTGACCGGGGCCTGAACTGAACATTGAAGGGGCTGCCGAGGATATGCTTCCCACCGAACGTGACTGATAGTTCGTGTTTGCCACCTTGTTTTGGTATAATCTCTACCCGATGAGAGTTTTCTCCTGGCAGTGGTAAGAGATTGATTTCTGCACCAGTCGGAGGTTTGCAGGCAAACTCTGGAGTATCCGTCCCCAGCTCTTCACAGTGAAGATTGAATGAATAAAGCTTCCCAACTCGGAATTTTTCTTTCTCAAGACTGAGACCAGTAACTGCTTCTTTTACTTGTCCCCATTTGAGAGGCGACTTTCCCGAGTGAGCTGGCACTTTTGCAGAGCTCTTCTGGCTAACGTCGACGGAAGTTTGCTGAGAGAGTGTCACACTTGGTCGAGTAGCTAGTGGAATCATTGATGCGATGGTGGTGTCAATTGGGCTCATTGGTGTGCTGTCAACTGAGCTAGCCGAGGTGGGCTGTGCTTGTACTGTAGGAGCTGGGTCTGTTGGAGAACCCACCTGGCTAATCTCGAGGGGATCTAGTACAGTCAGTGACACACTTGTTCGAGAAACAGGTGAAAATATGGAGGCAAAGGTGCTGTCAATTGGGTTCAATGGTGCAGAATCTTTGTCTGCTGTGTGAGCTAGGTCTGTTGAAGATCCTTTCTGACTAACATTGGTGGACTGCTTCAAATCACCCGAGTCACCATCATCAAGGCCGACCAGCAAAGAATCCACGACAAAGTCAATGTGACTGTCTTCCTTGCTTGTGGCTTTGATTGCTCTGCTGCACTCCACTTTGAGTGGACTGCCTGGAAATTCTTTGTCTTGGTGCAACACATGCAGGTGGTACACTCCTTCGTCTTTGGGTTTGTAGGTCAGATGGAAGTGAGACTTGTCAAGCTTGTCGATTTTCATTTTGTGCTGGGTGTTTTTTTCTTGGTGGATTGCATTTGCTTTCAAGTGTCTCTTTCTGCAGTGGGCTGTCATCTTTATCATGATGGGGATTCCTAATGGCACTGGGTCCGCATCAGTACCCTCGGAGCTCGGTAGAGAGCTGGGGATGGCTTCCTTCGCCCACAGGATGCTGAAGGTGTGAATACCAGGAGTAGCCGGGATGTACCTTACCTTGAAAACTTGAGGTTTTTCGGGGATAGGGTCAATGTAGAGAGTTGTGCCTACTCCTTTCTGTGAGGTCTCTGTGACAATGAAGCTTCCCTCACCAACCATTGTCGTTTCAAGTGAGATGTCTTTGTTCAGTGAATATAGCGCTGAGTTAGATCCACTGACTATTCTGGTCCTGAGGCAAGCTGAGGCAAGCGGGCTGACAACTTCAGTATCGTCCTTTGGGATGAGGTTGATTGCAAATGGAGACCCTTGAATGTGACTCTCTGCCCACAGGATATTGATGAAATAGACATCTTCTTCTGGTGGGATAAACACGACATCGTAATTTTGTCTTGAACCCTTCACCACAGTTACTGGTATCTCTCCGACTTTGTTGGCCTTGCATGAGATTGTCATCGTACGAGCTCCTACCTTTGAGGCATCAAAGCTTATTTTGATCTCGTCTCCAACATTCAGATTGCCAGAAGGTGGCTCAAGAAGGGACACCTCGGTGACAGCTGGATGCAAATTGATGATGAACGGTGATCCATTCACTTCGGTATCATCGAAATAGATGGAAAGAGTGTATACATCTTCCGCTGGTGGAGTGAATGTGAGGCCATTTGGGGTATCTTGGCTGCCCGTGAACTCAACTTCGATTTCTCCTGACTTTTCTCCCCTGCATTTGGCAGTCAGCTTGCCAGTGCCAGCGTTACTGGTGTCAATGATGAGGTGCACTGGAGCATCTGGTTTGCTGAACTCTGGTTCCCCGCACTTCACTTTGTTGGGCTGAGCTATTGATTTGAGGGGGAAAACAAAGGGAGAACCTGGCACTGGTTTCCCAGCAAAGTCCACCTCAAGCGTGTACACATCACCTTCGAAGGGGATGAAGGAGACTTCGCGGGTGGAAGTGGATGTTTGCTCAATCTGGAGAGACAGATGGCCCACCTTTTCTCCAACAGCCTCTGCAGTAATTTCACCCCTGCCTGCACCTGAAACATCAAACAACAGGGACACGGGAAGACCCACCTTCTTGGGGGTGATTGTACTGATGAGTTTAACACCGTCAGGGTCAGGTGCAGTGAGGTCAATATCAAAAGGAGAGCCCTTGACACGGTTCTCATTCACACGCACTGCAAGCGTGTATTTATCCGCATCCTTTGCTTCGAACTTGAGTCTGAACTTGTTTGGAGCTAGATTTGTAACCTCGACTGGAACATGGGCAGACAAGCTTCCTTTGGCATAGCCTTGAACTGCGTCACTGCTCTCTTGAGGGCACACTAGGTCTAGCCAGACCATCTCGCCACTTCCTGCTTCACTTGGGATGTGAAGATCCATGACTTTTGGGCGGAGATAGGCGTGATAGACATGAACGAGGTATGTTGCTCTAGACACTGGGTTGAGCTCTGGGTTGGCAAACTCCTCAGCTTCGAGCGTTGATTCTATTTCAAGGAGCCTTTTAGCTGCATCCATGCTTGTTCTGCAATTCTCCACTTCATCTTCCTTGCTGGTGTGCTTGTACTGATCGTAGGCAGGGAATGCACCGACTGACACCTCATTAACCAGCATCCCAAGAGCTTCGCCATTGACCCAATCTGTGGTGAAGTTTGTGACACTCTGGCTCGGGATTTGCTTCTGGATCCATGAGAGTAGGGCCTCCTGTCCCGGGGAGGCGGGGCCACAGAAGAGGAAAAGGTATGTTATCACTGATCGCTCATCTGGGCTTTCTGCCGCAAGGTCGTCAGCCTGCATGAGTTTGGGAATACCCAACTTCTCTTCAGCTAGAGCCATTGCATTGCTGATATTCTCAGTAGCGTTGCTTGGGTCGAGGGATGAGTGATTTGGAATCAGACCGGGCTTGCAATAATCAACAAGGGCAGAAAGATGGATACCGTCATTCCAATCAGTTGTGAAGTTGGAAATTTCCTTGTCTGGGAGAGTGGCATTCACCCAGTCGAGCAACAGTGTCTTGCTCCCCTTGTTCGTCTCGCTTACCTGATACCGCAGGATGAGATACCACAGCAAACTCAGAACCTGTTTCAGGTTGTTTTCAAGAATGTCGCTTGGAGGGTCTGTGGCACATGGAAAAGGTACATGGACCAGTATACTAGTAATTATACCACTTTTGCTTCCTCTAGGTATAGCTATACAGTTCATTATGGGGATCCACCGAAGAATACTTAGCAATGTCATAGCGAATCGAATCTCAAGTAAATTTCCATGCTGTCTATGATCAAATGCACAACCTGTAGCTACCCACAATTCTTGTGAACATTTTGACAATGAGAGATAGCTACACGTGCTAACTGTCTAGCTAGTCTCCTACTCACTTGTGGTCAGTGAGGTGTACAGCCAGACTCACTTGTATACAGTCAGTTATGCATGTGATGTGTAGCACTGTTAGGCTCGATCACTTGTAGTCAGTGACGTGTACAGCCAGACTCACTGGTAACAGTCAGTTATGCATGTGACGTGTAGCTAGCACTGTTAGGCTCACTTGTAGTCAGTGACGCGTACAGCTAGACTCACTGGTATACAGTCAGTTATGCATGTGACGTGTAGCTAGCACTGTTAGGCTCACTTGTAGTCAGTGACGCGTACAGCTAGACTCACTGGTATACAGTCAGTTATGCATGTGACGTGTAGCACCGTTAGGCTCACTTGTAGTCAGTCACCATGTACAGTCTCCAACAGTTACTAGGCTCAGGACACATAGTGACATGATGTACTGTAAAGCCGTGGTAAAATGTCCCCACTTACCACATTCCCACCATACATAACATTCTTGTTATAGCTCATAGGGCTTGTACAAGAATAGGAAAATGATAACTACAAGGTACCAATAATGTCCGTACTTTGCCCTTTACGTGGCACTGTCACTGCCTTTGATTTGTATGGCTGCAGAGGTACTAATCACGATATTCCATTACTTGTACACGACTTACAAGGTAATATGAACAGGACTTTACTACAGAAACACAAGTTGTCAATTTGTAACATGAATATGACTGTTTCACTAGTTGACAGCAATACAAGTTGTTGTCAATTTGTAATCATGTTCAACTAGAACAGGATTATGTTGTGTTAGAGTACCAAGTAAAAAGCGTCAAGTGTTGCAAAGTACAAAGTAGTTGTGCCATAGCTCTTAGCATTTAGAAGCCAACCTCACTTTTATTATTTTTTTGGTGTGGTTAGAACACGTTTCTGCTCTACTGGTTGCAAAGCTAGAAGAAGGGCTGCAATGACCAATAGGATTGCACTACAACAGTCAACAGCATTCACCTTTGGGCTCATGCCGATCCATCAGGGGAATGCAACTAATTTAATATTTATTTTGTTCAAAGGGTAAACGGCACTATCGTTGTCATGGCAACCAGTATTTCGTGTTAAAGTTTGATATTCAACATCAAGAAAGCTACTCTGTAAGGTTGGTTGACCCAAGCATGCATTCCAAAATGCTCTGCTCAACTGGAGGTCATGGTAGCTACTCCTTCAATTCTTGGATTGTCTGCTTGTTGCCAAAGTGTCCCTTAAAGCTTCAAAAAAAGTGTCAGGACCTGGTACTTGTCTGGAGCTGCACGCTTTCCAAGGTATATATAACCAAGCTCTATAGCTTTATGTGCTCAGAGACCAGACTCTCTTATGTATTTGGTAGTTAGCTGAGCCTTACCACTATCAACAAGTGGGAGATGCTCCACGCCTTTCATGAAGGCAAAAGCAGTTTTCACGTTCTGGTTTCGGTGTGAGGATCGGCTTGGCTTCAAATGGTACCTGTACACACAACAACAGTATTGAATCAGGTATGGTTACTATAGTTACCCAAACACAAACATGTAAACATCAACAGTATGTGGTATGGCAACATAGATGCATCATTTTCTATACGTATTGAAGAATTGCAAAAACCATGTTCCATGGCTGACACGGCACAGTTAGTGTTCCTGTGTAGCAATTATTACGGGTAGTATTTTGATCTCACAAATTAGACAACATATATACATACTATGCTGTTTTTGATACATCATCCGATTTGTGTCTGGCCATGAAATATAATGTGTTGTGCTACCCACACTACTTGCGCAGAATGGAGTGACACAAATAATGAGAATGGCAGTAGAATTGCAGCAGATCGATCAGTTGGTCATTCTACTCCAGGAACGCTTTCAATGCTTTTTCATCTCTCCCCATATAAGGACTATATCAAACTCTGAACACCTCAATGACAGTTTTAGGAACTCGTACAAATGTTAATTGAATGTACAACGTGACTACCAGTGATGACATGTATCAGATACTCAGAGCTAAAGTGAATTTGTTTGCACCTAGTTGCATAACATGCTAGACATGTGATGTGAAGCTGACTCAGAACTTCACAGGCTGAGCTAGCTATTGGAATTTCAAACATTGTACGAGAGAGTCAGGCTGTTACAGCAGCAGGCTCTTGGTTCCACAATTCATGATCATTTGATAAGATGCAGTCAGTGTTGAATTGGAACAATTTTCCATTGAAATTGTTCCAAAAGTGACACATTTGTTTAGTAGTGTGTTGGAGTGTTAGTTATAATCAGCATTGAGCTATCGAGTCTGCACGGGCGAACATCTGCTTGCACGAAAGCCTAGCAGAGTATACTATGCGCAGTACAACAATAAACATTCCCTTTGTATAATCGGAGTTGCAAGCTGCCAACATGCTGTCGTCCATGCACGCACTGCAGCAACTAAAGTTGGTCGGTCCAGGGCCTGGGAAGTGGGAAGTGGCTAAGGGTTTATTATACTGCAGGTCACATGATGGGATCTTTGTTAAGGGAACAATGCCCTTTTGCTAAGCACGTGTATCTGCGGTTTAGGTAAACCTCCCACATCCTAGCCCTTGTAGCAGATTCAGTTGTTCAAGGCTGTACTCCAGAAAAACAAACATGTCACAGTGCAATTCAGGTCAATTCAGGCAGCAAAGCAACAACAAGCCACCTGCATCTGGTATACACAACAGGACTGAGAACTGGGCTAGCTCTGAACCAAATTTAAATGGGTAACCCAAAAAGCAGTGATTTGTAGCTATGTATGGTTCTCACTGAAGATCACTTTGCTAGTTGCAGATGAGTAAAGAAAGTGGATTTAAGCATAAACAAAAAGGATTTGTGTGTAGGAAGTCAAGATCTCTTATGTAATTCAGAATGCTTTTCGTGCAGAATGTGTTTTACCGGCATATAAATCCTTCATTTTTGTCACTTAGTCCTTATACTTGTCTGTCATTTTATATATATATATGTAGCTACTGACTGATGGGCCACCTTGGGCCTCTACAAGTCATTAAAATTCATCATTATTCCCACAAGAGAAGCCCATTTCAGTGGAGGTAAATTATTTCGGATGCGCTGAATTACATAAGAGATCTTGACTTCCTACACACAAATCCTTTTTGTTTATGCTTAAATCCACTTTCTTTACTCATCTGCAACTAGCAAAGTGATCTTCAGTGAGAACCACTTCCCTGCCATTTGTACTCCCTCTGCTGATGCCTGTGTTCAGGGTAAACTCACCGTATGGGGATTTAGGAATTTCATTAGGGCAGTAGTAAAAGAGGTACAACTACCATCATTCAGTCTATTTTGCATGAGTTTGCAACAATAAATTGGTAAGACTTAACTTGTCTGAAGCCATGCACCATTAGCTAATGATGCCGATTTGCCTATTCCTGGACTCACCAGCTATTTGGTGGCCCATTTTCAAACTGCTGTAACTCCCAAACAATTGATAATAATATATTTCCTGATTTGTTGTTCATAATATTTCCTGATTTCGTTGTTCTTATATAATATTATCAAACAAAAAAAGGGAAATTTTCCATAGCTTGCTGATTTTTAAAAAAATCATGTACATTAACTTGTAGAAGTGTCCAATGTACCCGAAGAGATATCCAAAGCTAAGCTAATATTGTCCAACAAATGGACATTTTCAGGTGCTTAGAAGAAACAAATCTTTGACAGCAGATAACGAAGTTATAGGTGTCCACTATATGTACTCGTTCCCGAGCACGAGCAGGCTGCGCTGGCGATGCTGCAGCGCTGTCGGGTTGAATTGTAAACTCGCCATAATTTCTTGCCGAAACGACAGGTCTTCTAAAAATCCCCGCGCTTCGCGAAGCCTGCGCAGAAAATCGGCCGCTCATAATTACACACACGAAAATTCGCGATGCATGTTAAGTTTGTGACTCACTTTCCAGGCAGCTTCTTGTGAGACAGCGCCTCCAGTAGTTTGATGAGAATGACGCCATTTCCCAAGTCAGTCGCGAGGTCGGTTACGTGGCATTCGCTGCCCTCCAGCCTATAGTTCACCCAGTTTGTGAATGTTCGCTTCTGCACAGCGACCCATTCCTCCTCCTCTGCTGCCTCCGCACCCTTTGCTTCTGCTTTCGCACCCTTTGCTTCTGCTTTCGCACTCTTTGCGCTTCCCTTCCCTTTCTTCGGCATCTCAGAATGTAGGGTAAATACTTGGCTAGCGCTGTAAGCAGAGGCTCTGACCGAGTCGGTCGACCTAAACAGTGAAATGAGGTTTAATACAGCAGTTTTATACGCGCGCTCGTTTCTGATATTACTGCGTAACGGAGCTGAGCGTAATAATTATGATAATGAGCAAGCGTTAAAGCTATTTCAATGGCTTCATTCACGAAATGGGCTGGTACGCGAGACCAGTCGTGCCATGAGAGCAATGATGGACTCATGACCACGCAAACGCGTAACGTAGTGAGAGATCGCGGGACCGAGAGAGTTTTGCAATTGCGCGAACGCATATCCGCCGAGTCACGCGCGCGGACGCAAATATTCCTGCTGGTGCTGATATAAGCAACTGCAGCTGGTGATTCATATAATCTGCAGTTTCTCAGCCATCAATTTCACACACCGTGGATTATGTTGCTCAGCAACATGAATTGTCCAGCGCAACATCTCCTTCAGGAACATCAATAGCTGACTGGCACTTGGTAAAATCAACAATACACACAACGCAAAAACCTCAATCCATTGATGCACACAATAATCAGTACAGTATATCGTATGTTGGTAATTTTGTCATCACAGTCGTGAGACAGGGGGTCTGGTGAAGGTAGCAGAAATCATCCCATGGGGATCATCCGAGGGGAGCAAGAGCTAAAGGAAAAGGTAACATGTTATCTGGTGCCCTAATACATTCCATTACGTCCTGCATGTAAGACTTTAGTATTATTTCTCATCACATAATTATACATGTGGTCCCACCTCCCCCGAACTACTGGGAACGTTGAACTTGTTGAGGTCAGCCTTGAAGTAGTGGATATTTGGCAAGTGTAGCTCCATACTTTGAATGTGCCGCAGGCGGATAAAGGAGAGCTTTGCCATCTCGTACATTGTGTTCTTTGTGTGTGTGTGTGTGTGTGTGTGTGCAGTGTGCAGTGTGTGTGTGTGTGTGTGTGTGTGTGTGTGTGTGTGTGTAGTGTGTGTGCGTGTAATACTCAACCCACACCATAATGGACGCATGAGGGAACAAACAGTCTGGCAGCTACAGTGTATAGACAGCTGCAGTTGACATATCGTACCTGTACTGATGGAGAGTAAGTTCCTGTCTGGGGAGACCCAGCAATGACATCCAGGATTGTACTCTGCACAGCTACCCTGAAACAACATAGTGACGGTGAGATTACAGACACACGCTTGAGGTCTCCGCTTCTTACCATGTGCCATTGAAGTCAACACCATATACATCCTTCCCAAACTGATACTTGGCGTAGATGTTGGTACAGAAGGCCCGATCCTTGGTCTCCGGAAGGGAGGTGAATTGATCGCGCACAAACCCTACATCAAACATGCAAATGCGCAAGCAGATGGCAATATCATAATCCTATCACTCTCACCATTGATCTCCGGCAGCGTGGCATACCTTCAAACCCAGACTGCGTTGCCTTGAAGACTTTCATATCACGCAGTCCACCACATACAACTGGTTTATCTGCATGGAGAAAAAATAAACGAGAACACAGTGCATACGCACAATAATGTACTGCAGTAATCGTGATGGTTACTTGGACTGCTATATACTCAGTATTACTCACCCCCCTTCTTCTGTGACACGGAGCAGAATCGTAGTGCTGATGGCTCCAAAATGAAGGCATGGGGATGTTCAGCACCACACTACAGCAAATAGACTTCAGTGAGCACTTGGAAAGGAAATCAAACATTCTATGATTATACCTGTTTGATTCGTTGCCATGGAGCTTGCTCTATATACACACTGGACTCTGTGACCTGCAATGACAAGACAGGGTTTACAGTGCCGAGGTATATGCATGCTATGTGGTCTGACACACACACAAGTCACAACACGGTGATGTACAATGTACTCTACAGCATGCACCAATGAACACCTTCAAGAATACACCTACTTTTTTAGGGCAGAAATGATTAGACTCTAGAGGCATGGCGGGACTCAAACCAGCAACCATCCATGTGACTAGCTGTGAAATGTTCTACCACTCGGCCAGAAGCCAGTCCCATGGAATGATGGTGATGATACAACACAGACCTGTTTGTAGGTACTCAGAAAATGGCTGCAGAGGAGCAGTCCAAACTGCTCGGGAGAATCCACCTGCAAATTAAAGGGAGATAGACTTCACTTCCGGTCAACCGAGTACGTACCCACATGCTAGCCCCGCCCACTCATTAACGTGTGACGTGCAGAAGTTGTCTTACCGTATTTTGCTTGGCGAGAACGTGAACGGTGTTCTTCATGGAATCCGTTGCTACCACGTCACTGTTGTCCCCCTGCATGTAGTCCTTGTTCGTAGCCAACTGTAGCCTCACGTCGACCTTCAACTCCGTCACACTGTAGCGATCTCCATCCCGTCTCACGCGCATCACGCGCACTGTATTCTTGCCGTAGGGCGTCTCACCAATCTCCGCCATGGACTGAAAATGTGCTTGCGTACAGACCACTGTCACAAATGCAAATAGGGCTAGGGTAGCGGGTCAATTACGTATGTATGACCTTAGAAGAACTTTGACCTTTACTAATCAAAGGCGCGCCAACTTTGACTCGCACGGCGGCAACGCAGAAAAGAAAGTGGACGCAGACCCATCGTTGAATCCCACCTGTTGCTTCGCAGCTGAAGTGTTTCTTTAGCCCTCTTCCTCTTTGGAGGCCAGCCTCTGAAAGGGTTCACTTCTTTTTTCTAGGCCTACCTATTTATACAAAAGGATGACTACACTTGTCGACTCCGAGGACCTTCTCACAGACTGCCCGAAGACGCCCACCGCATCTGCAGGGGGTGATGTCCTTCCCAAGCTTCCTCTCCAGCAGCAGAGTGAGTGGACGACGAGGCTGGACAGCCTGAAGACACAGCACCAATCAGAGATCTTCCAACAGCAGGAGGAACACTTGAGGCAGCTGCAGTCACTGCAAGCCCAGCTCCTTCTGGAGCTATCAGGGGACGGTACTGCTTCACCATCGTCTCCCCTCCTGCTCCTCACTGGTGCACTGGCAACTCCATCTACAGCGCATGAAGAAGTCTTGTCTGGGAACGAGACTACGCATGGAGGTGGTGAGTCCCAGACCAACTGGGTTGACAGCCAAACAATCCTCTCAGTGCAGAATGCCTCACCGCCAGAAGTGTACCACAGTGATAAGACCACACCCAGCACCCTTCCAGCAATGGTGGATACAGCCCACCCTTCTTCTCCCCCTCTCCACCAGCTGTCCTCTGATCCACCTCACCATTCCAGTTCATCCCAGGACTGCATCCACCCTACAGTTCCACCCAGTCAGCAAGAGCCGAGTCTACTGGACACATCCAATGTGTCTCCCTCGCACTCGGTTGAGTTTCTGCAGCTTCCAATGGCAACCTCTCTCCCTAGGACTAGCAGCACCAACTCAGTGGCGACCGCAAGCTCTCTGGACAGCCAAGCAGGGTCCAGAGCTGTATTTACTTCGACAGATATCTCTGGTATTCCTGGGATGGTGGATGTTGAGCGGAGCAGTGAACTGCAGCAGGCTCCACCACAGGATGGCTCACAACTGTCAGAATCTGGTTCGAGGTATCACACCATTGCTGAGGATCCTCCCACATTGCCAGGGCGTCCCCAAGCAGGGAGATCACATTATCCAGGTGGTACTCCAACTGTCCACGTTAGTAGACTCTACACCACGCCTCCAAAATTGGCTGCAATGAGCTTCACCTCCCACTCACCACTATCGGTCCCCTCCCTCTGCCCTCCTCCCCTCACCCCTGGCTCCCTCACCCCCTCCCGTACGACCGAGTCCCGTACCTCGCTGGTCGGGAAGCATGTGAAACACATAGAAGACCTGAAGCAGTACTATGAATCTGAGCTGTCTCTCTTGAGAGGGAAGGTGGAGCAGCTTGAGGGTGCTGCTAGGAGCCCACATCCCATGTCACACTCTCCCTTGAAGAGCGGTGACAGGGGACGATGGAGGGACAGTGGTGAGACTGCACAGCTAAAGATACAATGTTCTGACCTGCAGAGTAAGCTGGATGAAACAGTGAGGTAAGTACCCAGATGATTCGGCCAATAAGTGGGACTGTGTCAACAGGAAATGAAAGCACATTAATTGGTAATCTGGCAAGTGGGAGGGTAGCATTGTCCCACCAAATAATAAGTAAGTGAAGAAATTGGTCAACAGGTTATTTGGAGGGAGAGATTGTGCTTGGTACTGTTCACGCATGTTTGCTGATCTGCAGTCTTGACAGGTAGCCTCTTTCCCAGGCCTTCTCACCCCGGCATAGCCTCTTTCCCAGGCCTTCTCACCCCGGCATAGCCTCTTTCTCAGGCCTTCTCACCCCGGCATTTGTCAACGCTGGGATGAGTGAAAAGGCCTGCATAGTTGGCTACCTGAGAGGCACTCATGATTATCAATCTCTTCCTGTGCTATATCTTTGGGCTTGGGGAGTGGGTATAAAGCCGACTGTTTCTTGCTGGAGTAGAGAGTTTGTGATTGCAAAGAGAGTGAGAGAAGTTAGGACCAGCTGCAATTCACACAGCCCCTGTGATTCACACAGGAGCAGCACACAAGCTTCATATAGCAATGTTGTGTGGAGGCCTCAGTCGAATTCCAACTGATTATCAATTTAGTCTTTCACAAAACCCTTGTCTTTAAAAGTGGTGTCATTTTTGCTCCTGTAGTGAGAAACGGAAGTTGGAGGAGCACTTGAGAAGACTTCAGGAGTATGTGGTGAGTGTTCCAGACCAAACCCAGTGTGCCAATGGAATGACTCAGACACATTGTATTCTCATCCTAGCTGGAGTGGCGTGAGCGGTGCGACTCGGCCGAACGGTTGTCCTCCGTCCTCCAGGAGAGACTGGAGGGGGCTCGGGCCCAGCTGAGGCTGCAGGACGGTCTAGTAGGACAGCTGCAGGCTGACCTACAGGTCACCACTGAGGAACTGCACTTCTGGAAAGAACAGAGGACACAAGATGTGGAGAAGACGGATCAGGTCAGGTGATTTTCAGGACAGATTGAGGCAAAGGCGTTTGAGATACAAGAGATTTAAAATTGTGTTGAGGATAGTAGACACACACACAGACACGCATACCAGAGCTTCCCTTTTAATTACTAGTTATCCCACATATGCACGTGCAAAGCAAGGTTAAGCAATTGCTGTGCCCGGCACAATCCATTTTGTGTGACTGTATTCTGCTCCCACTCTCTTCCTTCAGCTGTTCCACGAGTGTGAGATCCTTCAGAAGGAGAACAAGAACCTCCAGGTACCAACCGCACTAGCAGCCCCCTCTCACTCACCGTGATGGTGACCTCGTGTTTCTGTCATCCGACACC
The DNA here is from genome assembly GCA_963931865.1 of Axinella damicornis. Lineage (NCBI taxonomy): Eukaryota > Metazoa > Porifera > Demospongiae > Axinellida > Axinellidae > Axinella > Axinella damicornis. The sequence goes on from OZ007508.1 coordinate 20,079,166, forward strand.
CAGGCCTACCACTCCACCGTGGAAGAGGAACTTCAAGCACACAGCCAGGAGCTCATGGCACTGAGGGCCGTGGTGGGCAGTTACAAGGTCCAGGAGGCCCAGCACAAGAGGTGAGAACCAATCAGAGAGCCTTATTCATCATCCAGACAGGAAGTACAAGCTGAAATTAGATAATGTTATTGACTGGTCAGCCCAATAGCCTTGTTCCCCCTATGAGCCAGGGAACATGGTTAGGCATTGGATCTCTCCTCTTGTCGACCTGGGTAGATACCTGCTTTTCAGATGTTAAACCACCCTTGGTGATTACGCCAAAATAGTGTGTGTATGTCCTATGCTTAGCATCCTAGGCGGCCGCGGGAAGGAAATTGGTGCTATAATGGCTGTGAAGGTGAGAAATGAATGGGGCACTTGGGTACCCCCCCCCCCCCCCCCCCCCCCCCCCCCCGTGCGAGGACATTTGGTGTGCCTGGCATGTAACTGTGGGATGCTGTCCACTCTCTGTCCCAGCACAATCCGGCGTCTGGAGGACGAGGTGCGGAGTCTGCAGCACATCAACAACCGACTACACAGCCAGGCCACTCACTACGAGCTAGGGTGAGGGGCACGTCCTGTGCGGGTGTGACTGTCCGGGTGTGAGACGTGAGGGGCATGTCCTGTCCGGGTGTGAGGGTGAGGGGCACGTCCTGTCCGGGTGTGAGACGTGAGGGGCACGTCCTGTCCGGGTGTGAGGGTGAGGGGCACGTCCTGTCCGGGTGTGAGACGTGAGGGGCACGTCCTGTCCGGGTGTGAGACGTGAGGGGCACGTCCTGTCCGGGTGTGAGACGTATGCTGTTCTAGCCTGGGGAGCTGAAAGATGGATGAATCTTTCTCTCAGCATAGCAGTATTGTCCATCCATGTTCCCTTGATCTCCACAGTACCTACCGATCTCCACACAACCGGCCTGATGAGGACAAGCTGCATCCTCCCTTAGCCTCTGCTCGCTCCACCCGCACACAACCTCAGGGCCAGGGGGGTGGGGTCACCACCATACCCCCACGGAGTTCCCTCGTCCCTGCCACGCCCCCTCCTCATAGCCAGACCCTCACACGGCGGAAGTGGCTGGAGTCCAGTGACCCAGGGTTGATCCTGGGTGCCACGCCCAGTCCCAGCAGTACAACACCGATCAGAGGGAACACCTCGCGATGTGAGTAGCTTGAGTACACTCCTAACCACACACTCTTGGCATAGGTCTTGCTGTAACAAGGATGGCCTGCAAAGGCATGAGCATGAGCAATGTAAGTGCTGAAGTAGTACCAGGAAATTCTGCTATGGTGATGCTGTTCGTGTGAATAACTAATAGTCTTCAACTGCTAACTATGCTGTAGCTTGGAATGAGGATGACTGCTGAAAATATACCACTCAGCAATGAGAAAAAAATCGATCCCAGAAAGTTATCATCTACAGTTGCTACATGTGTGTGTGTATGTACACTGATTGCTACAATGCTATTCTGTGTGTGTGTGTGTGTGTGTGTGTGTGTGTGTGTGTGTGTGTGTGTGTAGCTGATTGCTATTCTGTGTGTGTATGTGTATGTAGCTGGAAAGGAAGTATCGCAGCTGCCGACTCACCCACACCATCCGATGAAAGACAGTGAACAGACACACACAGAGAGGGTGGCAATTGACAAGCCTGAAGACTCTGAAAGCTCTCCCATATTGCTTGCTACACAAAAGCCCAACTCACCAGCCCGTGGCACCCCAGTGCAGTTCAGATCTTACCAGAGTGAGCTGCAGCGTCCGCACTTCACCAGTGGCACGCCTCTACCTGGTAGCCGAGGTTCCTCCCCTCCCTCCTCCCCTCCCCCCACACAATCCAGTGGAAGGAACGCGAGGAATCTGGCCAACTCCACACTGGAGGGCATACGCCAGGGGAACATTGTCGCAGGAACAGAAAACGGGGGGACAGGCTACCGCAAGCCGCAGGGAACATACAGGAAGCACAGAGGTACGCATTGGGAGTGTATGGCATTCGTGATCTGTGATCACGTCTTTTCTTGTCTCCAACTTTCTAGGTCCACCAAATGATGAGAGACCTGCTTCAGAAATGGTTAGCATCTCATTTTTGTATCGTAGCACACCAGAAGTCATTCTTACACTAAGCTTCTTGTCAGCCAGGGCAGAATGTAGTCTCATTCCCAGGCATGGGCTGGGAATGAGACTAGTGGGGTGGTTAACCGTCACAAGATCATGTGGTGTCCCCACCCTCCCACAGAGTATTGAGGATCGGGTGCAGAGGCACATGCAGGTGGTAGCAGAGGCGGAGCAAAGACTGGTGTCACTGCACAGTGAAAAGGAGAAGGTAGTGTAGCAGTACACCTCATAGCCTTATTCCTGGCCACCTGGGCTCTTTGTTGTACAGCATGTGGCTAAACCTGAGAATCCATGGAATGAGGATACACTGGCAGTAACCAGTTTGCTCCACTCGTATAGTTAGCTGATGGTTACTGAGAGTCAGTCGGCTTGGGTTTGCACATGTTAAGACCACTTGAAGCATCGGTTCAAGTGTTGCCCAAAGAGCATTATATGAAAGTCTGAACAACGGACACCAGTTACAAGGGACACCTTGTTTAACAATAATCTTTCTTGTATTAATTACGCACATCACTGTGTATGCCAGTACTCTAGCAATATTATGGTGCCTTCTTGTTGTGCAGCTCGAGTCCGCTCTCCAGAGAGCTCCAAAGTCTGGAGGCCGCATCACACTGCAAGCCAAGCAGAGCCAGGTGGGTGCAGGGGGGGGGGGGGGGGGGGGGGGGGGAGGTTGTAGCTGTGGCTGGCAGCTGTCTGACCATCGTACCTGACTCCTGCTCGATGCAGTACATACCACACACACGCACACACGAGTAGGGCCTGGGAATAACCTACCTTCTCCTCATGCATGCACGCACACATGCACACACACATGCACACACACACACACACACAACAGCTTGATATGGAGAGGAGACTTGATGAAGTAGTGAAGGAGATTGGGTCTGTGCGAATGGTACTCCGAAACCACCATGCCCTATGAACTGTGGTATTATCAAGATGTTATATTCGCCCATCATATATGTATGTACGTATGAAGTACACAATCACATATAGTGGTGGACTCACAGACAGCGATTGTGCTGTTGCAAGGATAGCCTCGTTCCCAGGCCTTCTCACCCGTCGCTTGCAGTACTAACGCGGTGCTGCAAGCGACAAACGCTGGGGTGAGAACACTGAGAAGACCTGGGAACGAGGCTATTGCAAGGATGCAGTCAACATTCGTGTCATGATGATTACTAATTGGCAAGAGGGTTTGCATGGATGGTGATTCTCCTGATCCTGATCTCGGTGGTGGGTCTGTAAGTCTTTTCATGCACTGGTAGTTTCTCCAAGTCATCCAGAGTTTCCCAGCCATCAATCATTCTGCCGTGTGGAGAGAAGCACCCGTTATGACCTGTGGGTGGAGGCACCTAGTTCCTATACTGAGATGGTGGGTTGTGTGATGGATCCTTCCCAGGGAAACGTTGTATCTATTTGTGGTGTGCATATCTCAGGTTTGTAGTGGCCAGAGTTAATTGTAGTGATAGCATTAACGTCACTGCCAATGATGTCAATGTGATGTCATTTGTTGTCATGATGACATCAGGGTAATTTACACACATTCACAGCTGCATATTAGTAATCAGAATGACCAGCACCACCATATATGGCAAGTCTGCCACTCACTTCCCAATGATTGTGTACTTCATGTCCAGGTGTGGCTGTTTGGAGTAGATGATGAAGAACTGAGATCCGTTGGTGTCTGGTCCGCTGCTAGCCATGGAGACCACACCACGGGTGTTGTGCTAAGGGCGAGAGATTGAGAGGAGAGGGGCGTGTGTGAATCAGAGAGGAGTCAGTTTTGACCTTGGACAGTGAACGAAGGCCTAAAATTAAACAAGTCTGAGGCTCCATTATCGTATGTAGAAGTGATGGACTGGCTGACCTTTAATGTTTCGTGGAATTCATCTTCAAATTTTCTCCCCCATATGCTTGTTCCTCCTTTTCCTGTGCCCAGAGGATCCCCGGTCTGAACCATGAAGTCCTTGATGTTCCTGGAACGGAACCGGACAGTCTATTTCTGTTGGTATGGAATGGAGGCATGCATACCTGTGGAATAGGCAGTCGTTGTAGTACCCACTTGCACAGAGAGCTAAGAAATTCTGTGGAAGAGAATGCAAATTGAGAACTGTAAGCGTTGATAAACTAACCACGTTACCTCACAAGCTCTGGGTACCAGTTCACAACACAGCTCTATTTTAATGTCTCCCAGGTCTGTATGCAGAGTGACTGACTGCAGGATGGAAGGAAGGAAAATATTCATTTCATCTGCCACACAAAAAAAATGCTGGCGAAAGTTGCCCACTTACCATTATAATTTCTGTAGAGCAAATTTGCTGCGGTACAAACGGGTTAAATTCGTAGCCCGAGCCCCACCCCTCACACGTACCTGTACTGTACGAACTTTGGAACTAGTACTAGTATATACCTACGCAGAGAGTCTCACGCGTAAAATGGCCGTCTCTCTCGCTGTGAAATTTGTGGTCCTCCTAACGGCTACCTCCGTATGCGCCCAGAATGAGTCTCAAAAGGATGGCGTAGTTGTGGAAGAGTATCTGGAACGCGCGGAGAAGGGGGGGATCATCACGCGGGTGCAAGTCCAACAGCTGAAGAAACTTGCCCAAGAAATGGGCAACATTGAGACTTTGGCGATCAGACCTAAGCCGTTAGAAGAAGAGCCGGAAGCGCCGGGTGTTTTCATGCGCATGTACAACCACCTGACACTGCTGAACGTGCTCTACTTCAGCGGCGGTGTCCTAATCATCGGGGCGTACACGCTCTTTATGACCCTCGCCTGGGAGATGTGCGGTGGGGGAGGGATCAGCTCTGTAATGGCCTTCCAGGTGGTCCTCTCTGGCACCATCGGTGTCTTGCTCTGGTTCACAGAGGAGTGGCAGTTCCTTGGTGGACTGTAAGTGGGCGTGACATGTAGAGTCCCCAAAAAGCAAGTGCTGTGTTTAGTCAGCATGTAGCCTCATATACCCAGGCCTCCTCACCCCAGTGCTGTGGGGGAAGGCCTGGTTGTCACGTGCTATGACGCACCTGGATGTTGGGTGGACATATGGAGGAGCTGCAATACTGCTGTGTATAGGGCAGGAAAGGATACAGTGCATGAAGCGAGCAATGCACTGTTTGCTACATGTATGTTGCCACTTGTTGTGGATGGCATCCTAGGGGCATGCATGCATAGCCTCATTCCCAGGCCTTGTACACCTGGCTTGCAATATACAATGTACAAGAGTACTATAAGCAATCAAAAACTGGTGGTGTAGAAAGCCTGCATGGGAACAATGCTATATAGGCATGCAACTATAGCAAACTAATTTTAAATATTTGGGCTAGGAAGGAGATATGAAGCTGGGATTCATACCATTGTGATCAGCACAAATGAATCATTCCAATGACGTCCTTTCTGCCCTGGGTTGAATTTGACCCAAAATCACGGATTGTAGTCTTTGGGCAAGTGCAATTTTTGGCAAAAATGTGACCAATATTAAATTTAGGACATCTGTTGAAGGTTCTTTTCATGCTGATGATCGCACATTGGCAATGGCACAATACCAAGCTTCATTTTGGATTCAAATGCATAGATGCAACATGTCTTTCTTTAGACAATGGAAAAGCAATGTATCTTGGGCTAGGAATGAGATATGAAGGTGAGATTTGTACCATTGTGATCAGTATAAATGGAGAATGCCAATGATGTCCATTTGCCATCGTGAAAACCATGGATTATAGCCTTTGGTCGAGTGCGATTTTGTGACCAATATTGAAAGTCATTTTTGGGATACCAGTTGAAGGTTCTTTTCCTGCTGATCACAATGGCACAACCCCCAGCTTCATCACCTAGTGCAAAATTCTCTTCCTATGCTATTCCCAATACCAATTTTGATTAATTTGTACATTTTTGGCACAAATGGCACACCTACGTATAGAATGTTCAAATGTCACAATAGCTACTTAAAAATGCTGTATGAGTACATATCAGCACTATCCTATTCATCCACTCCTGTCCTCCCCCCCCCCCCCCCCCCCCGGGCCCCACCACCACCACCACCATGAATAGGCTGTGCTCGGTTAGTACTGGAATGGTTCCCTTCACTGTGTACGGTATCCAACGTGCTCTCAATCTGTGGCCAAAGGACGATCCTGGCGGGTTTCAAGGCTTCAGGAATTACGTTCGTTCAGGCTGGGTAATAATGGAAGTTGTTACGATCCTGGTGGGCCTTGGATACCTGCAAGTGGTCCGCTTCCCGTTCCTCCTGGCACCTGTTTCGTTTTGTATTTGGTTCCTCTCGATGGATCTGGCACCATTCTTTCCTGACTGGTACAAAGGTTGGAGGGGCATTTGGGAAATAAGGAGACAGCTCTCTCTGGCCTTTGGCGTAGGCATGATAGTGACTGGATTTGTGATGGAATCGCTCTTGGGCTCATACCCGGATTTTGGCTTTTGGCTCTACGTCTTTGGCTTGATAACCTTTTGGTTTTCTGTGACGTTTGATTTCCCCGAATATGACCTCCATGGTTCAATCTACTTGCTGATCAATGTGGGACTGGGCCTCATGGGAAGTCACCTAAATCGCACCACGTTCCATGTCTTTGGGACTTTGGGGGTGATTGCGTATGTAGCTGGCATTGTTTCGAATCGGATCAAGAGCGAAAACTCTTTCATACTGTGGTTCCTCAAGGCGCTGGCTGCTGCTGCCTTCTTTGCTCAAGCTATACGCAGAGAGGGGAACATAGAGCTCCTTGGTGGTTTGGTGTGCCTCCTTGCCTTTAACTTTGATGCAATCCGCTTCTTGGGATCAGGAGAACACTACTACCTTCTGCTGCTTGCCACCAATTTTGGGTTTGTCGCCTGTTCTTCATCTTTCCAGAGACCGCTCCCCCTGTGGTTGTTCACCCTCAGTGATGCCGAACTACCTGTCTGTTTTGTGTGCTCCCTCACCGTGGCCATTTTCCATGCGAGCCTCTTGAAATATCTTGTTACATCTCCCAAGACTTCCTATGCCTATGCTTATCATACTTACCGGCTGATGGCCTCGGTCGCCCTCTCCTTCGCATTTGTCTTTGTACGCCAGCCACACTTTGCATGGATTGGCGGCCTTGGAATCCCGTTGGTAGCTATAAACTATACTCCAGTTTTGCGTGCTTACTTGACAAGACGCCGGCCTGGTGACCTTCATTCATACGGCATGCACAACCTCATACCGTACACCGTTTTGCTCTTTGGAGTTGCTTTTTCCAGCTACCTCCAATCCAACCTCCTGTATCTTGTATGCTGCCTGTGCATGCTGGTACTCATCATGACCTTCCTTGAAGATTGGAAGGTGGGCGGTTGCATCCTCTCAGTGGGACTGATCGTGCTAGCTGTCCCCCTTCAATCCAAGTTCATGATCACAATAGGAGCCATCTACATCTTTTGCTACCTGAGCTACCTCGCGTACGAGGTCTTCAAGAACTCCCTCCTCTTTCCGCTGGCTCTCATCGCTCTCGGTATCCTCATCATCTACTGTGGAATCATGTACCAACGAAGCGAAACCCAAATCAAGGTGGTGGTTGACAACCTGACTCCAACATTTGTAGACTACCTGCTAACCCAGACCGTGTTAACCCATTGGCGTCCCTTTGGGAAATCTGATTGGTACTACTACCTCCAGCAAACCACATTTACTGCAGAGAATTTTCTCCAGATGCCATTCAACTGGTGTGTGTGGCCTGCTGCGCTTGTGCATTCACTTGCCAAGGGGCCAGTGCCCTACGTGAGCTATCTGTGCATGGCTGGTATTGTGCTCCTGATGGCTGCTGCAGCAGTGGTCAAATACCGACAGAGCTTGGTGGAAGATCTGGATGAATCTATTGAGGTAGGTTGTATGCTTTTAAAACTCGAGAACAAAATTATATACACTGTTGAAATGTAACATCCCTGCATGGGGAATTTAAGTAGTTGCCATGGAAACACTTGTATAAACAAGGGTTTCCATGGAAACTTTGATCTCTGTACCCAGATGTTAAATTGTTACTATCATAATGGGAATTTGTACATTTTGGTACACATGCATCATCTCCGCTGAACCCTTGTTTTATGTCCAAGCTAACCATGGAAACTACTGTAGTACCCCAGGGTATTTGTTTTATTACATGCAAATGAACATCCCACTTTAACAGTGCAATAAACAAGTAAGTACATGCAAACAAACAAAAGCGAAGACAATTTACATCCCGCATGGGGTCCTCAGCAAGAGGGAGAAGTGCTGCAGCAACACTTGGTGTTGTAGAACCAACTTCGCGCTTGACAACTGTAGAAGCAGATTAGCTGTTGTACTATATGTGACATTCAATGCTTCCAGTTGTTGAAGCAGATAAGCTGTTGTACTGTATGCATGTGGTATGCACTTCAAGCCTACTGTCAGTTATATTGTTCTCATGCTTCAGGTCACCGAGCTTAGTTTCTCACTCAGCCAAGCTCCAGCTCATGACGGACATGGCCTTGTTGTGAGAATGAAGGGAAGAAAGCCAGCCAATCTGGTACAACCGGTCCACGTTGCGCTGGATGTGTCCGGCCAGTATTTCTGGAGGACGGCAGCTGCAGCCTTTGGAGAGTGGCCGACCAGTCTGGGAAGGTGAAGAAGCGTGTAATATCTCCACTCTTTCTCCACCAATTAAGTTCCTGTAACATGTGCTACACTATTTTTTTTCTCAGCCACCGTGCATGTGAAGAGGTGACAGGAAATAGCAACTGAATGCCAATACTAATCAGTAGCCCAGGACCGATGGCTTTGCATCCCCTCTGAAGGATGCACCTGCAGTAGCAACTATTTTGGGTGGAAACTCCTTCAAGAATGCACCTACTCATCATTTAGACTAGAGCTGACTATACAAGAGAGAAAGGAAATGTGGCACGCTGGGACTCGAACCAGCAAGCATATACTATCAAATGCTTTACCACTCGGCCACCAACCACATGCATCTGTACCATAATATTATTGTAATTGAGACCGTTCGGTCTGGGGCCCGTGCCTGCACACTATAGTTCAGTATGTCACGAGAGAGTGATTTTGTGGCTGAACAGACAAAGGTGTTTCTGGCATAGTTTTGATCTTGGTTTGTAGCATTACACAAAAGACTTGCATCATTATTTGTACCATTACAAAATAGACATCATTCACTCCCTCTGGGGTTTGTGCATGCTGGTTTAGTGTGTCATTCACTCCCTCTGGGGTTTGTGCATGCTGGTTTAGTGTGTCGAAAGAGTGTGATTCTTGTGGCATTCTCCCTGCATAGTGTGCTAATGTATCTCATTACATACACTCACACAGGTCAATGTTTCTGCCGTACAAACTCACACCCAATCTAATATCCTTCTCTGGATTCGAAGCAGGAAAGACTACGTTCACTGGTACTGTGCTGATAGGTACCGGGCACAAGGGCTCTCACAAGATGAAGCATTCCACTGCCCAGGGTGCGATTCAGAAATTGATGAGAGCTCAGCCGGAGACAGAACTGGATCTTACCCTCCTCTATTCGAACGATTGGTACAAGCCTTACAGCAAGTTGTGTCAGACAGCGATCTCTCTGAGCAGCATTGAAGATGACATCAGTCCCAAGAGACAATGATACACATATGACCACACAATTATAGGAACATCCCCCATTATTGCCTAGAAATGAACTCTAGCTGTCAGGAATGAGTGTACCTTTCAAGAGCAGCCCCCGAAAACATACACCAGTTGTCAAGAATGAGTGAGTGTACCTTTCCATTATTTGGTGTAATTATAGGAACAGCCCCCATTGCTGCCTAGACACACACACATGTACTAGTTGTCAGGAACGGGTGTACCTTATATCATAGGGACAACCCCCATTATTATTGCACATACTAGTTGTCAGGAATGAGCTCGTTTCTATTATTTGGCTGCAGCCGAGTCTCCACCTATGGCCGTCCCTTTGAGGGGCTGGCAGTATGATAGTTTGTTACTTGCACTGTAGAGCTTCTGTTGTGATGGCCCTAAACTAGTGTTTGCACATACTAGAGCAAAACAGAGAGTGTTTGGGTCTCACTATAATGTTCTGCTGTTGCTAGCATTCCAAATCAACTTTGTAACTGGGAGGAGATGGTACATTCCTTTAGGCAGGAGATCATTGATCTTGCTCCTCCTAAGCTACGTAGCTGGACAGTTTATCAGAATTGAAGTTAAACAATTGTAGTTTTGTGTTGCTCGTCAATCATGCGTTCTTATTAGACCATTACTGTGTGTCGGCATGCAAGATATAACCGTGATAATCACAGGAGCATATGAGCAGCACGAAGGAGCATTGACCATACATGGTGTTGGATTTGAAGCATACACCTTGAGGTCTGAATTGAGATGCAATGCATGGGCTTCTTCACTAAGTAACAAGTATTACGCTAGTTATATAGCGCTCCTTCGTGGCACTCAGAAACTCCTCACAATCCGGGTACGAGATATATCCTATACAGTTGCAGTGGTAACCCAATAGCATAGTGAGTCGTTGTATCCACGTACCTGCAACCTGCAACCTGCATCGGTTGGTTCAGCTGGCCAACAAACTACTGCCTCTGTGGAGCTTCTTCAGCACCACAGAGAAACCTCAACTGCACAAGATGGGTTGGAAGACTCACAAGCATATGTCACACTGTGTTTCCCAAACAGCATAAGTGCTCAATCAAATTAACCGGCATCATTACTTTAACTATACTAACATCACCACAACGCTCTATGTAGTAGTACATTGCTATGGGAAATGAGGCTAGTATGCGGAGATGCAGCCATTGCACTGGAGCTGAGATATGTGCAACAGGTTTTGCAGTGGCTACTTCAACACAGCTGTATTTAATCCTGCACCGTGGCAAGGAAGTCCGTATTCTATAGTTCAATGCTCAGCTACCGGCCTGCAACTACCCTTGCATGGGATGGTGATATAAGGTATCCCATGTTGCACAAGGTTATATAGTTTTACATGTCTCTCAGAAGTAATCCATACCTACTTGGAATCATGTCAATGAGGAAGACTGGTTACAGCAACACTGAAAGTGAAGTATGCATCTCACCAGTATGCGGGATATCATATTCTCTATTGCACTCACTGTGATTCTCACTCCGCAAGTCCCTCAATTGCAACCCGACTCTGCCACCATGACACTCTTCAGAAGTACCTCAACCCGAGTCTGCCACCGTGACACTCTCCGGACATCCCTCAGCCAGAGTCTGCCAAGTCCCTCAACCCGACTCTGCCACCATGACACTCTCCGGACGTCCCTCAGCACAAGTGCTGGGGAGTCTGCCTTCTCGGAAGCTGTTCCTTGTGCTGCACCCACGTCAGTGGAACCTAGTTCTTCCGAAAAGACACACTACCCAGCACCTGACACTGAGGCGATGCAGGATGCAAGAGGGGGTGAGGGGGAGGAAGGATCTACAAACTGAGGCCAGCCTCAGTAATATGGTATACAGTGCTGGAAAGTGCACTCGGAAAATATACATACGTCTTGTGATGGCAGTAGGCTTCATCTCAGTCGGCTAACCCACAGTGGAGCCAGTAGCAGGTTGATTCTACTTTAACCACTGAAACAGGTACTTGATCCCTTCATCTTCACATAACTAGTCGTCTGACGTTGGCAGAAGATTTTGACCTGTGGACAATGTCAATATATCTGCAGTACACCCACACAAGGATGTTCTGCTATGATAGCAGTCCTTCACAGTTATTTAGCCATGCCAACTCACTCACTGGTCTCATAGAGGTCCTCCGTATTAGATGACTTCACTGGAAGTCGCACGACGTACGATGCAACAGTAATTCTTTCGTTCTCTCCTATAATAATACAGCTAATCCTGGTCATCTAAATTATACATCAGTTCTAGTTCTACCCGCCACTGTGCAGATCCACCGATGTCGGACCCACGTCTTGGCTTCTGTTGGTAATGCGGACAGGAAAATCCCACACGCATTTACGGTCACCATGCAGCGCATTGCAATGGCGGTTGAGTCGCGTAATCTAATGGTTTACCGCACGGCCCTTTGATCTCATGCACAAGTTTCCACAACGAGGAAGCAGCCCTTCTATGGCAGGAATGCAGTGGGGTTTGATGCGTGCAGGCTTGGATAACGGGGAAATCCGAGCCTGTATCCACACTGCTGCATTCCTGCAACATGACCCCGCTTAAGGTTTTTGGCAAATTGGAAGACTGGCGGTCACCCAATTTCTCATTGTTGCAGAGTTCACAGCTGTATACAAGTTCTAACTGACTCTCAAGATAGCATAATATTATTATGTAATTATAATACCCTACCACATTATCCACTTAATCAGGATACGACAGAAGCCGAACTCCAAACAGTATATATGAAATGAGTGGACATCTTCCAAGAATATCGACAACAACAAAAACGACATGGATATCATTGGTCTGGCAGGAAGCGCATACTTTAGGTATAGGTTCTGGAAACATAAATTTAGAACCGGCCCTGGCCCTAACATACCCTAACTCATCATCCTACTTCCTGCCGGACCTATAACCACCTCAAAATAAAATAGTTAAGAAGAAGACCTTGACAAAGCATTACGTACAGTACCATGATTGAATGACACTACTTTTTGGAAGTTCTGACATTCAAGGTGAGTTCCAAAGGACATTTGAGCAGAGCCTCAAGGTCCTCTTTTGCTTCTGCCGTAATCGCCTGAATGGTACTCCCAGCCGGTCCAATCACAATGGACTACAATGAGAGAGAGAGGGAGAGAGAGGGTTTTTCTGAACCAAATTCAATATACTACATGCAGCCCATGAAATTGATCCCAATGCACTTCAAACATATTGTGCTATCACTACAGTCCAGGGGAGGATTGGATACTGACCACATCAGAGATCTACACGACCCGAAACCCGATGACCACATTGCCAAGTCCTACATAGCTCCTCAAGGAGAACCCACAAACATTGTGCTCATAATTAGCGTATTCTATTGTCTGTGTATGTGCGTCAAAGAGAGCCACACATTAGTTTAACCACACACATGGGAGCAAGCACAGAGACCTGGCCAAGGAGCATACAAACATTCAATTTGAAGATGCTTTCAACAGCATGTCAATGGCCAAGGAATGGGCTGGGCTATCCAGCAGCTGAATCCAATGAAGGTACTAGATCCAAATGATGACTTACTGCCTGGCTACGTGACTTGCACGTCAGGTTCTGGTGTACCACCAACACACCTTCATCGCTCCTCTCCCAGACTGTGTTGTCCTGGGTGTACATAGTACAAGCCATACCAACAGAGTTTTAGCAGAGTTTACAGAGATATTAGAAGACAAGCTTATACCAGCAGTTAGCCTCGTTCCAAAAACTGCAGGTGTAGAAGGCCTGGGCCTGGCAACGAGGCTACCCGCAGCAGTTAAGGTTCATAGTAACCTACACGCATATTGGTCAGCATTCCCGGTAAGCTAATGCATTCAACAAGCTCAATATGCAATCACAAATTCATCGCAAAGTATGCATGCTATGCGGCATGCTATGTGTACGAAATTTGTAGCCGTGGCTATCGCAAACAGATGCAGCATTAGATGACGAATACCCCACATGCCCCATCACATTCTAAGAATACTACTATTCATTCACCTGAGTTACCAAATATGGTATTTCCTTGTGCAGATGTAGAAACAACTTCTCTCTAACGGTGTCCTCAACTAGAACTAATGTCGGCTGATCTGTGTAGTCCGACAGAGAGTATTCCCACACACCAGGCTTCGCACTACCCAGCAGAAATTGCTGGGGGGGATGGAGGGAAAATCACATCAACTAATTTGGAACAGAATCCAATAACCAAGAGAACAACCGTCCCCATCACACCTGGCCCTCCAAATGGGAAGCACAGCTGTCCCCCACCAACCGTGATGACATCATGATTGCAACATAGTGAGTGGATACTCTCCCACTAACATAACATCCTGTAGAGTGCCTCACTGTGTGCGAGGCTAAGTATGGACATCCTGGGAACAGCAGTAGATACTTTCAAGGAAAGTATTTTACGGAACGTTACAACAATCATCTTGAGTGGTACAATGAACAGACAGTTGTTGGAATGACCATTCATACATCAAAATTGTACCACTGATGATGGTCACTGCATAGCGATCAAAACATTCGGTAAAATTACTTTTCTTTGAAAGTGTGTACTCTCTCGCAAGGTAGTTTCCCGCATCCTGTAGAGTGTGTTGGGAGCCACTATACAATATATACCAATGTGTAGCTTTGTCAACAGAAACTTAATAAACAGCTGGGAAGTGGTTAAATTAACTAGCTGGAAGAGGCTAATTTACCAGCTGGGAAATGGTTAATTAGCCAGCCAGGAAGTGGCTAAAGTAACTAGCTGGAAGAAGCAGCCGGGAAGTGAAGGTTTTTTCACAAACATGACAGTGATCATATCTGGATCACTTTTCGGGTCAAGTTAGACCATGCAGCTGTTCCTGAGGACATTGAACACAGTTAGTGGTTGGAGAAGAAACATTACAACTTGTCTAGCTGTGCCTCAGGTGAACTGCAGTGGGGAGTTCTGGTGTACATAATACTGTTGCAAAGCTTGGAGTACAAGATCAATGATGACTAGTCACTAATGCTGGCATGAAACATACCCTCAGTTCATCAACCCCATCCCCGGTGAGGGCAGACACCATGAACACCTCCTTGAAGTTACTCCAACTTGACTCCTTCTCCTCCTCCCCTCTCAAAGGAAGGGGCACCTCTGATCCATCATCTTTTCCAGTTGCTACGAGACCATCCTGTTCCCAGTCCTGGCGTCCCAAGTCCACCTCTCCATTCCTCCCTCCCCCAGCCTCTAGCCCAGTGTCCCGAGTCCTACCGCTCTCAGAGGTTCGTTCCAAGGTCTTCATTCGCCACCCTTCCTCCACCATTCCCGCCAGCGCTTCTGCCACATGCAGCAGCACATGTTTGTGCCTCAGAAGGTCAACCTAGCAAGGTAGGGAGACAGCAGTGTCTAAACTTCTACCTACGATGGAACCACTAAGTTTTTCCCTACCAGTTGCTTGCCACATATAACTCAATACATTACCAACTTTACCAGTTACCATGCCAATAATGTCTGCATGACTCAGCAGTGTACCTTATTCAGGACCAGCACAGAGGGAATGTGGGCGTGGCTTCGCAGAGCATGCATGACGCTGGCATCCAGTGTCCCTCGAGTCCACTTGTTAGAGGCATCAACAATCACCACGACTACATGAAGTCAAACAAGTGGATACCTTATTACTGGCGATTACTAGAGTTTACTGGAGATTACTGGAGATTACTAGAGATTACTAGAGTTTACTAGAGATTACTAGTTTTTACCAAAGATTACTTGAGATGATTGGAGATTGTTAAGAAACTGCTAGGGTGCCTCGTCCCAATGAACTGCCTCCAACAATGCTAGGTGGACATCACAATCCGACACACATCCACCCTCACATCCACCCCACACCCACCCTCACACCCACCCACACCAACAAAATGCATGGCTTGGACAGCCACACACTCACCCACTTCGGCCTCCATGATTGAGCGGTGAGGATCAGACAGGAACTCCCTGGACAGCCTCAGCTTCCTCCCAAGGCGGTGTGGCACCATCCCTGGTGTGTCCAACAGCACCTACCCAAGTTAAAGGGGTACACAGTTTGTGTACGTCCTCCGACAACAAACACACGCGGGACAGACGCACCACTTGAGCGGTTCCTTCAGTGAAAACACCTGCAGCTCTTCGGCGAGTGGTGTGCACTTTGGGAGACACCGCAAACACCTGAGAAAGGAACAACATGTTGCCATGAAATCATCAGCTTCCAAGTATAGGCTGCATTAGGCTGAACAGCCTCACTGCAGAGTAACCACTGGCAACAGGGCTTCTGTGGGAATGAAATCACCACAGAAATGAGGGCCACCAGTGGGAATGACATCACCATGGTAACGAGGCTTCCATGGGTGCTGTAATGCACACCCCACACCCGCTGAGGTTTGCTGTGTACCACCTGCACATCCAATGATTTCACCTGTGCAGTTTTTTTAAATCCAAACAGGTCCGTTCTTGTAACGTTAAAACAATCATGTTGATCTGAAATGCCCACAGTGAGGTGGGTCGTCACACCTTATGCCTGAGCAGCTGGTTGATGAGGGTAGATTTGCCTGCGTTTGGAGCACCAATCACAGCTGCCCTGACAATCCGTTGGTCAGCTGGTTCCACCCGCATCCCTCCCTCCTCCACCACCTCCTCCCCTGTCTCACCTCCAGGAACCCCGGGGGGTAATGAGCCATCATCATTGCTGATCTGCACAGCTGAAGAGTGGCTGCTAAAGTGCCCTGCAGAAAAATTATCCATCCATAATTTGCATACAACTAAATCACGCTCACTGTATATTAAAGAGAGTGTGATACACGTGATAGAATTGAAGCAAGGCAAAAATCTATTGAAGAGCAATTGAGATAATACTTGGAATCCGGTAGCTCCTGCACCATCTCACCAACCACCTCTTGCAAGCTGAGAGCAGCATGGTCGAGTTTATGCTGAGGTCAGCACTGACCTTTGAACTTGTGAACCCGGGTCTTGTGACCACGTGTTTTGTGACCACAACGATCGATACGCAGACAGAGCAAATGGCTGGTACCTTCAGTTACAGTAAGGCGGTGGTTTGTGGGGTGCCTGAGTCTTTACCGGCAGCTGCTCTCCGGACGTGCGACTCAGGGGAGCCAGTGGACCTGCAGAGAGCGCGGGAACAGCATGACCAATACGTGAAGGTAGTTCCATCAGAGTACCAGGCCTGCTGGCAAAGGCTTTAATTATGATTATGCTGTCAGGTGCTGAGGGAGGTGGTGTCGGAAGTGCACGTCATGCCAGTGGACGAGCGCTATCCTGACTGTGTGTTTGTGGAGGACCCTGCCATTGTGTGTGATGGAACAGCCCTCATCACAATTCCAGGTGGGGCGCTGAGTTATAGCCTGTCAGAGTTAAACTTTATGTTCAGCTAACACTTTCACCCAGATGATGACTGACTTTGCGTACGTTTGTCGTACTCATACTTGCACACACTTGCTCTCCTCTTTGGAAGCAGTGTCGTAGTATGTCCAATATGGTTGCGGCATACAAAAGTGAAAGAGCTTAACTCTTAACCCTTTAGCCCTTTAGGGCCCATAGCGCCAAATGTCGTCATAATACTTTCAGCTTCATCATGTGACTTCCGGCAATGTCCTTGAGAGATAGGCTCTGCGCCAGCAGAGAGGGCGGGGCAGGGGGAGGTGGGTGGGTGCACCCGAAGGGTGCAAACAGCATGGCCGTGTCTGGGCTCCGCGATAGAAAGGTCTTGGTCGGCACTGGGAGGGTCATTTCCATCGTTTTTGGCATAAATGGGGTCAGAAAGTAGCCGTCTGGCTTCGTAGGGCCTCCATTTCCACCATACATCGCCCGTTTTTCAGCTACAGCGGGTTGCCATTTCTCGGGAGGCTTGATTGTAAGTCCGTTAATTGGTGGGCGTGGTTAAGTCACGTATACGCTTAGTATAGCTGAAATTACCTGTGTGAGCAGTTTCGAGCCCAGCAGCACCAGGGAACAGAAATTATGGTATGTTCAAGTGTTCTATAGACTGATAATGACCTAGAGCAAGAAATTTGGGCCCTAAAGAGTTAACCACCGAATTCTTCCCCACCAAGACAACACATTTTCATGCATTCAGCGCACACCACTTTCGTAGGTACTCCTCTCCCACAGCATTCGCTTCTCAGTGGCCAAACTTGGTGGGGCCCGCACACATGGAGAGACCCCTCTGGCAATACCGTTAATGATATTCATGACCCCCCACAAGGCCAGCAATCGGAGGTCAACGGTGGATGTCAGCCGGATTTTCGCCCAGCATTTCCCTAAACTTGGGCCAGATCTGACTGATGGCACACCTTACACCACCAATTTGCAGGTTTTCTTGAGGCCCTGGGTGGGGTCTATGAATATCATTAGAATCAAAAAGTCTCAGGTCAATGAATCTCATTAGAATCAAAAAACGCCCACGACAGGCCAAAGGGGGGGGCTGCCGCCCCCCCTTTGAAACCCCCCCGCTTGTACGTTTAGTGGGGGAGGCGCGCCGAAATCTGACCAAATTTTTGAGTTCGTGCCTTAAAGTTGTCCCTAGGCCCTCTGAAGACTTTTTGGTCTCTTTTTGGACTGGCGAGAAGCCCTACAAGTGCATAGGGTCTAAATGACGCCTATAGACGTCATTGGGGCTTAAAAGGTTAATGAGATTCATAGTTGGTGAGAATGGGCCCTCAAAACGGCCTAGACTTGCACTGTGTGCCAGTTTGGGATGGTTTGCCGATTTTTAATGAGATTCATTGATCTTCCATGCACATATTAACCCTTTAACCACCGAATTTTTCCCACCAAGACAACACATTTTCATGCATTCAGCGCACACCACTTTCGTAGGTACTCCTCTCCCACAGCATTCGCTCCTCAGCGGCCAAACTTGGTGGGGCCCGCACACATGGAGAGACCCCTCTGGCAATACCGTTAATGATATTCATGACCCCCCACAAGGCCAGCAATCGGAGGTCAAAGGTGGATGTCAGCCGGATTTTCACCCAGCATTTCCCTAAACTTGGGCCAGATCTGACTGATGGCACACCTTACACCACCAATTTGCAGGTTTTCTTGAGGCCCTGGGTGGGGTCTATGAATATCATTAGAATCAAAAAGTCTCGGGCCAATGAATCTCATTAAAATCAAAAAACGCCCCAAAATAGGCGAAGGGGGGGCACAGCCCCCCCCCCTTCGATACCCCCCCGCTTGTACGTTTAGTGGGGGAGGCGCGCCGAAATCTGACCAAATTTTTGAGTTCGTGCCTTAAAGTCGTCCCTAGGCCCTCTGAAGACTTTTTGGTCTCTTTTTGGACTGGCGAGAAGCCCTACAAGTGCATAGGGTCTAAATGACGCCTATAGACGTCATTGGGGCTTAAAGGGTTAAATTAATTCCTTAGCATCACTGAAAGTTATCCACACATTTCTGAGATCCCTTTCTCTAAAAGGTAGTTCTATTAAAGTTAAAACACCACTACAAGTTATGCCACGTGCTGTTTTGCTGCTCCACTTGCTGTTCAGGGCACGTGTCCCGACAGGGTGAAGCAGTAGCTATGAAGGCCGTGATGGAGAAGTTGGGGCTGAAGATTGTGGAGATGAAGGAGCCGGGATGCATGGATGGGGGAGATGTGCTCTTCACAGGGAGGGAGTTCTTTGTGGGCATTTCACGGAGAACAAATGAGGTACATATATGGCTATAATTATGTCAAAAGCAATCCAATTAAGACGTTTGTGACAGTAAGTGAAGCCTCAAGGGACTCCTTGATCAGGATGCTTGACCAATCCCCACCACCATCAGGGTTTCATCCAGTGGGGCCCCCCAAACAGATGCAGATCATAATAACGAGACATGATGAAGAACAACCACAAACAGTTGTAATGACAACACGACAACAACCAAAGCAACCAAGATAAGCACACCCACATGTCCACTCCAAGCACTGAGCTCCCCCCCCCCCCCCTCCCCCCCCGCCGCCCCAATTAATTATGAAACCCTGACCATATTAAAGTGTTCCGCTGTACTGGGGTAGTATGTACTCTAGTCCTGATTTGGACTAATTGGGACCGAAACAAGGTCCAGTTTTTGTTCACGTACTAGAGTGGAAGTGTGTGCATGTGGTACCAGACCTCTTGCTTGCTCCGATCTCCACCGCAGGGTGGCCTCTCTCAGTTGGCGGCTGCGTTTCCTAATTACCCTGTGACGGGTATCCCCGTGTCTGAAAGCCTGCACTTGAAGTCCTTCTTGTCCATGGCGGGACCCAATTTGATCGCCATTGGACTGTCAGCAGCTGCGAGGGATGCTCGGAAACTGATCGAAACTGCTGGAAAATTTGAGTACAGCTTCTTGGAAGTACCTGACGACACGGCTGCCAACTGCCTATACATCAATGGTACACTGATTCATTCGTCCAGGGAAGCATTTCCGAACTCATTTGAAGTCTTTGAGAAGCTGCCTGCCACCAGGAAGATAGCCCTTAGTGCTTCAGAATTGAACAAAGTCAACGGGTGTCTCACTTGTTGCTCAGTGCTGATATAAGCGACTGGTAATCTGAATTCCCTGTTTGTCTCTAGCTAACATTAATAACTTAACACAGTACAGAGTGGATGATATTGTGTGAGCTGGAAATTTATTAATGTCATTGTCAAGTGTGGACCAAAAATCCCAGTTTCAAAAATAGAATTCCACCTGTTACTACACAGGTACTCCATCCCTCCTTGGTCCCAAGCTCTCTCCAGGCAGGAGCAGATAAATATGTTCCTGATACATGCATATCAAGGAGGGGTAGCTCAGGCCCTAGAACTGAAACTAGTTTGTCAGCATAAGGTGGTCAGGTTGGAAAAACTAACCTGCAGGTTCAGGAAGAGTATAGAACTCTTTTCTTTCCCTTCGGCAGTAGCTGTTACTTCTACATTGACAGGTGCTTTAGTGACTGTGACATTCAGTGCATTATATGATACTTGCTACGTACAGCTGTCATATTATCAAAAGTGTTCAACTTACACAAACATACTAGTGTATGGTGTACAAAACGGAGTCGGAGGTTCTGTAGTATACAAGTTAGTATACACGAGGTTGGCAACACAGTCTATGTCTGGATAGTGGGGCATGCATATGAAACAGCTACGATTAATCTGGTCAGTTCATATTAAAAGTCTGTACACTTGCGATGTACAAAAATTCACATTAAAGCTAAGGCGGGACTGCTCCTTCATGCTAAGTCATTGTTGTTACAGAAGCAGGCTCTGCCTAACTCAAACCCGAACGTGTCCTCCTGCTTCGGAACAAAGTCGGCCAGAGGGAACCACTCGGGGTCTCCTGTCAGGGTGAAGTCCGTTCTTGAGTCACTCAGCTGGAGAGGGACAGAGGAGGGACGCAGGCATGACATGCTCCTGGTTGTACAAGGTATGTTTTGTGCCAAAATTGACACATTTTTTAACCATTTCCACCAACTATGTGGCACATCTTGACATGCCAAGTTTGGAATTGAAACCGAAATTGGCAGAAACAGCACTCCTGTTCGAAAGGGTGATACTTCAACCAGACAAGTATGAGCAGCTTCTACTTATAACCTTAATGCCTATTGTGATACTACCACTATCGTTACTGTATGTAGTAGGATGCACAAAACGAAATACCCGGTATAACTCTGCCCCTGACACAAAGTCAATATCATGGCTATAGCTGCAACTGCTGTGGCGAACCTTCTCTGTGCTGACTTGTTCAACAGGGGCCTCTCCATTGGCCCCCACAAACTCCACCTCGCTGCCAGAGCTACGGTAGCTGAACACCTGGCTTCCATGGCTGCTGAGCAGACGCAATAGCTCAAGCTGGTCTTGAGGGATTGGGCAAGTTAGCTGAAGGATATGAACCAAGCAGAATGAGTCAGACATTCTGGACTGGTGGTATACACCTCAGTCACCCACTACAGAAGGTTATGTCTATGCAATGTGTACAACAAAGTTGTTCAAAAGCCCAATTTCTGCAAACTTGGGGGGTATATACCTTTGTATCTTCCTGAGGGGGCACTAATTGGCTGCCACTGGGTAACAAACATATCGAGGGTCCATGAGCATACCTCATATCCATTCTTCAACTGGGTGAATGGCGTGTTCCTACCACCCGACCACTGTCCCCATTGTTCTGGTGCGTCACAGTCCAGGCATGAGCACCCGGGCTTGCTGCAGTAGACCTGGACAGCATCGCTGGGATTACCAAGATTTGGGTCAATCCAGTAGTATCCTGCGGGAGAGCCAGTCACAGAAGTCAAAAGCATTTGGAGTGAAGAATTGGCCCATGCACGAGCGTAGTCTCATGCCCAGACCCTCCGGGCGTACACGGTCTGGGAATGAGACTAGCACGAGCGATACACAAAGTGTCAAGCAAATGTCATTGAGTGAAATTTTCATACATAATCATGGTTTACCGTAATTCTGGAAACTAACGCGGTAATCTTATTAATGCAAACTTTGCGAGTCATTTTGCGGACGCATTTAATTGTTAAACGTATATTTTCTTTACTGGATAATTCTGGTACGCACGTGTTGATCATAACAGCGCAGCTAGCTGCTGGCTAGCCAGCTACAGCAGAACGATCATGGAAGCACAATATGGCAGGTGAGGGAATTAAATCACTTCACTCAGGCCCATGCGAGTAACAGGAACTACAGGAGAAAGCAACAAAGAGAACTCCGTGGAAGTGGAAGAGCTGAGGGCACAGTCCACAGTTGAAGGGCATAGCCGACCCAACAATGGAGCAACGGTGAAGTGGACCCGATGTGTGCTCACACAGATGCCAAAGCTGAACAATAACGAGCAACAATGAACTCGATGTGTTCAAGCTCGCTTCACATTTATTATAATAGCTCAAACAGTGTAAACTTAGCCCGTTCGCATTCTTTTAACAATGCATTTCTTTCCGGTATTACAGTATATAGCAAGCTACAAACGTACCACCGCTTGGTATCCAAAAGTGTATAGGTGCTGTATAAGCTAACTATAGAAAATGGGAGTGGCTACTACAGGCATGCCTTATCTTTCCCTACCCTCAGAGAATGTCGGCTGGCAAAGGAAGAGATCGTAGCAGCTCCTTGCTGGGGCAGCTTGGCTGCCGTTTGGCTTCAGCATGGTGTTCAACTCAGAGCGAATCTCATCAATCTCATTGAATATGGTGAAGACTCCCTCCTGGAACAGCTTATCGCCCTGTTTCTGGCTTGCATAGAATGCCTTGAGGTTCAACTGTGGAGTCTGCATAGGGCAATGAGACACCAGTTTACACAATGGCCTAGCTTCTTTTCAATCAGATTTGCTATGAAGAGCCTGTTGCTATGGCAACAACACTTGGGTCCAACAGCTGAATCTCAGATTTGAATTGCTTGTGAGCTTCCCAATTTTCCCTTTGAATCACTTAACTTAGAAAAGGCAGGCATTGTTTTTTCACTAGAGGATGGGTGCACATGGCAATAATGTTTTTGCTCACAGTTGAGCTGTAACCTATATAGCTACTGAACATCCAATTCACTTCCAATCTAAGGTGCATCCTCTGTATCATTGCCATAGCATTGGAAATGGAGCAAGCTAGGTCTTGCCATAATTGTATCTACAACTTGAGTCACTCACGGATGAGCCAACTGGGACGGTAGTCTAAAGGAGAAAGGAATTGAAAACAGGTCATGCAGGTACGTATAATTTATATTCAGCTGCTAAACGTACAGACTGTCCAGCAGGGCCAGGCTCTCCTTTAGGCCCCTGAGAGGGAGGCAGGGAGGGAGGAAAGGGAGATGTTAATATGGCTAACATGAAGACTGGTTAATGTATGGACTCACAGTTGGTCCAGACGGTCCCTGGTCTCCCTTCTCACCCTGAAGAGAGACAAAGAGTTAACGATGTCAACATTAATTGGGGCGAGCCTGAGCGAGCCCCACATAGACGAGTTTGCTGTGAATTTTCCATATATTTATTTCTTTATATCTATCGTACGTCGTGCCGTAAATCACTTCCTGCTCGTATTTTGCGTGTCATTGCGTCATGCGTTAATTCAAACCACAAACGTATATTGCAACCACGTCAACGACTGAGACGCGAACTATGAACGGTCTACCTCAACAAGGATGGAGACTATAGCGCGGTGAGGGGCTAAAGCATTTCATGAAGACGGGGAGAGTGCTTCAAGCGTCCTGCATCCAGAGCACAGCATGGTGTGCAGCATAGCTACATTAGCTAGCTAGGTAGCATCATGATCTGGCATCAGCAGAGAAATTATGAGAAAGTCGCCCTCCAGTGGCGACAACAAAGACAGAGAGCTCTCCTGGACCTACCTACCAGACTGCTTCGGCTATCCTGATTCACAGTTGCTGTGAAGTGCACGGGTGTATTTTTAGTGTCATAACTTCTGGTGTGATCTGTGTCCTTAAGTTGTGCTATGCTCTCCGTCACATTCGGATGACATGCACTGACAGTCATGCACATGCATGTAGGCCTAGGAACACATGCTCATGCAACTGCTCCATGCACATTCGACAACTACTCGCTCAGGCTCGCCCCACAATGTTCTGCATTTGTCTAGTATTTTATACTTCTGTTGTGGTGAGCCTTAACTCACAGGTGGACCCTGCAGGCCAGGAGGTCCCAGTGGTCCGTCCGTACCACTTGCACCCACCGTCCCCTGAGGACCCTACCAGAGTAATGCAGAAGCATCTCAATCAGTAAGATCAGCAGTAGTGTTAAGATCAGCAGTAGTGTTAAAGATCAGTGTTAAGATCAACAGTAGTTTTAAGATCAGAAGATAAGCAGTAGTGTTAAGTAATGTTAAGGTGGAAGAGCTAATGGCCCACCAAAGGCATGCATGCCTTGTTCAATCTCTCCCACTTCTTTACATTTCTTCGGAGTTGTACACTGTGCACCAAAGTGCTATAATTATGCAGATAAGATTGTACATACCCTTTGTCCCTTGGGTCCGGCGGGACCCGGGGGTCCTGCTTGTCCAGTGGCCCCTGCCTCACCAGGGTCTCCCCTCTGTCCTTGCAGACCTTGTTTACCTCTTTGACCTTGCTCACCCTTCTGCCCCTCAATACCTCGTTGCCCGGGTAACCCAGGACTACCCTGGATGGAAATGGTTCAAAAAACACGCTCAAGTTTGAATGCAAGCAACAGGTGTTCATGTTCATAGACTAGTCAATCAATCAGAAGGACATACTTGGAAACTAAATTGCTATTTTATACTTACAGGGGGTCCGCTTTCTCCAGTTGACCCGTCCCTTCCGGGAGGACCGACTTCACCCTGCAGGTCAACAAGAAATGAGATAATCATGAATCAGAGAGACGTATGTGCTACAAGTAGGCAATGGTGGAAGGACTTACAGTAGCCCCAGAAGAGCCAGGAGGTCCGGTTTGGCCAGGTGAACCAGTTTCTCCCTGGGGAAGGAAAATGGGAGGAATCATGTTAAAACAACGGAGATTATTGCTTGGGAGTAGAGCAGCACTCCAATTGAGCTCTGCCAGTATAAGTGATGCATGGCAGATTATAGCTACCACGCTTTCCCCCAGTTGCAAAAAAAACAACAACAGTCGCCCAGAACAGGAGAGAAAGAGTTGCCATCCGGTGTTTGCAGGACAAACTTTAGCTACATGTAATATGATTTAGAGGAAACCTTCCTAATCATGCAGTTTCCATGTTTAAGTTAATTCCTATAGGCTCTGTTCAACTAGCTACTGACTTTGAAGGTAGCAAATCCTATGTAACAAGGTTCGTCAAATATATTTTTTATTATGCAGTGCATTAACTTGCAGGACAAGCACAGGGCAGTTGGCAAAGTGTGAGGAGGCAAGTTGTGTGTATGCATGGCTGTGTGTGCGAGTGTGACACAATTGGCCGAGTGCTGTGCCTTACCGATGGTCCTGGAGGACCGCCCTGGCCTCTGATACCGGATTGACCTTGTGACCCCTACAAGAGAAGAGAGTGAAGTATCTTCATGTTACTTTGCTAAGCAAGTAGGTGAGGTCACATGTGAACTAGCTGACCTTCTCTCCTCTTGATCCCTTTGGCCCGAGGGCACCACTTGGGCCAGGAGGTCCCTACAGATTGAAACAGGTCAAAATCATGCAACTGCATTTACAAATTTAAACCCAACACTACTTCCTCCTACTGCTGTACAGCAAATACACCTCAATCTGTTATTACTAGTCTTGGGCATAATACCTTAATATTAATACTAGCCCCTCACACTATTTCCTGGAGCACATTAACAGGTGACAGCAATGACGGGTTCAAACAACACTCTCAACTGAGTCTGATCTACCAAGGAGTCATGTATTGACTTACACCAGGTCCGGGATCTCCTGGTGGTCCTGTGGGTCCTGGTGGGCCACTCAGCCCCTGTGCCCCTGCTGAACCTGGGATACCATCTTCACCGTCTGATCCGTCATCTCCCTAAACAGTTGTAAAGCACAAGTTAGGCAGAGGTCTAAGGGCCCTGACTTACTTCCTGGTACAAGATACAATGCTATATCTCCAACATCATAGCATTGGATGATGGGAGGACCCTGAATGCTTGATGATGGCATTATATGGTTGGACTGATTCATTTCAGTGAATCTATCAATGATTGAGTACTGTTGATAGCCAACCGAGTTGACACAAGCTGAAACCTGTTGTAGTTATTGTATAGCTGGTCACTTACAGGGGACCCAGGAGATCCCTGGGAACCGGGTACACCAGGAGGTCCAATTTGACCCTGTAGGAGCAACACAATCCATCAGCAGCACCATACTATAAGCACTGTGTATATTAGCCTCCAGGTTTATATGACGTGTGCAGTGCTTTGGAAGTAGCTACAGAGATGAGTACAGAATGGACTGAAGGTTTGGCATTTCCATACTGCAAGCAGCAGAGATAAGCAAGGAATTTATTAAGAGCTTCCAACCTCATGAGTGAGATATATACCACAAAATAAAGTGGCTGGGGCCTCTAAGCGTGAGACCCAAGTTACACCTCATAGGTTTGCAGAGTTAACAACTACTTCTGGCTATTGTGTGCCACATTACACTCTGCAGTAGCATCATCCAGTGTCAAAGGACTAGGCCCTTCCATGGATGCTGTCTTCCTCTTACGTACATGAGCAGGTAGTGATTGAATGCATTGGTCTCACACAGAATGTATGAATGAGAAGTGGAAGCTGTGTATATACTGGTGACATACAGGCGGTCCAGGCTCTCCAGGTAGGCCGGCTGCACCAGGATCACCAGGAGCTCCCTACAAAAGAAAAAATAATCTGGTTAAGAGAAGCTATGTAGAGAGAGCTATTAGTCAGCAGAGAGAGGAATGAGCTCTCAGCCAGCAGAGAGAGAAATGAGCTCCCAGCCAGCAGAGAGAGAAATGAGCTCCCAGCCAGCAGAGAGAGAAATGAGCTCCCAGCCAGCAGAGAGAGAAATGAGCTCCCAGCCAGCAGAGAGAGAAATGAGCTCCCAGCCAGCAGAGAGGGCTGTCACTAAGCAGAGAAAGCTCCTAGTCAGCAGAGACGGAAAGCTCTGCCAGCTGAGAGAGCTATCAGTCAGTAGAGAGAGAGAGAGAGAGAGCTGCCAGTCAGCAGAGGGAGCTGCCAGTCAATGGAGAGAGCTGTCAGTTGGCAGACAGCTATCGCTCAGTTGCTAGTGAGCAGACAATTCTGTTAGTCAGCAGAGGCTGCAGTAGTAACAGAACCAAAACAGCAACACACTCACGGGAGGTCCAGGGGTTCCTTGAGGTCCACCGCTACCCGCAGCTCCATTTGTTCCCTTCTGTCCTGGTAAACCAGTTATGCCAGGTGATCCGGATGGACCTTCATTTCCCTTCGGCCCTCTGAGACCTTCTGCTCCAGCTGGCCCAGCAGCCCCCGCAGGACCCTACGCAGTAAGTATAACGTTCCGTGTTCTGCTCACATAGTTTTTGTTGTTCAGCTCAGAGAGAGCTGGTTTGTTTTACTTATGCAAGAGGGCATGACAACATCAACTTCATTCTGAGCTGCCACCACAATTAAGATGATCTCGTCATTGTGCTCTTGATAAATGGATGGCTTTTGTCTTTGCTTCACCTACAGAATAATACAACAAAGGTAGTAATGAACTCACAATATCTCCTGGATTTCCTCTCGGTCCTTGCAAGCCTGTGGCTCCATTTGGACCCTGTGGGCAGAGGGAGGGAGGGAAAGAGGGAGGTAGGGAAGGAAGGAGGAGGGGGGAGGGACGGAGGGGAGGGGGAGGGACGGAGGGAGGAGGGGGGAGAGAGAGAACCTTGCTCACATTTTACAAACACAGGGACAATCTTCATGCTGAGGCATACCAACAATCCTCTCTCTCCAGTGTCTCCTTTCTCTCCTCTCTCTCCAGGTGCACCCTGAAGGAGAAAAATACTTCCTGCAATCAAGTGACTGAACGTGACACCATTGCTTGCACACACAGCAAGAAACTGTCCACTGTGCAACTACTGTTAACAAACAGGTAAACCTTTTAACACTAAGATGAACAGATGCCATGGGCCTATTCGCTCATACTTGTCTTGCCACACATTAATTTTTAGTCATATCTGGAAAGCACGATGTTATTAATTGTTGTGGCTCCTTTCAAGTCCCTTCACAAACACTGTCGTCATGCATGGGAAATGTCACAGAGTTATGCGGAATTGAGGACTTAAATGCAAGTACTCTAGCTGTCTGCCAGCAGCATTTCTGTGTAGGTTGCCCCAGTTTGAAGAAAGCTAGGGGCCCTCTGCTGCGTCGGATGGAGCAAGCTCACCCAGGCTTTGCAATATTAAAGGACAATGACAAATTCGTTCGAATTGTGCAGCAGGCAAATCTGGACAGTCACATTGCCAAGCTTTTATACATAATCATCAACAGAGGTGTTCACTAAGTACTGTAGTCGTTTCACTGTAAATAGCATCGGTTTAATGAAGTATGTTTCTTTTATAAAATTAATGTATGTGTGTGACTTGTAAGTCGTGTGTGTCGGCTGAGTGCATATTGCACATGTCACAAGAATAAAATCTTATCCATCTATCTATCTATACTTTGATACATATAGTGCTCATAACAGTTTACCAGGGGTCCTGACAAGCCATCTTGTCCACCAAAACCTCTTGTTCCACGCTCACCCTGTCAAAATAAGTGAAATGTTTGAGAGTATCATGTGATATTGCAGTCAGTGTTCCAACTGACCTTTGAACCTCTGTCTCCCTTTGAACCTGCTGCACCACCGTCACCCCTTTGTCCCTGTCAATACATTCAGTATGAAGTGCATACATTACATCAGTATAACAGTAGATACCATACCAGTAACAGTGTATTACTAACAGTGCATTGCAGTTTGGAGTATATCAACTGCACATTCAAGTCTGCGGTGCAGCCTCTGTGCATGTAACCCAGTCTCTCATGGTAGATTGTACTTCACACACATTCACATGGAGCTAACTCAATTCTGACTTCAATTCTCATGAAGTAGTAAGTATCCATTCTCATGATCAATTACCGGTGTTCCATCAGCTCCAGGTCCACCAGGTGCCCCTCGATCACCAGAAGACCCCTGTGGGGGAGAAATGAGGTCTACATATATACCTCAATACAGAGAGGGAGAAGGTGAGTGTGAGAGAGAGCTTAATAGTCCTAACAGAGAGAGAGAGAGAGAGTGAGTGAGTGAGAGGGAGAGAGAGGACTCACTGTTTCTCCTCTCGGTCCCTCTGGACCTTGAGCACCAGGATCACCCTCACTGCCCTGAGATGCACAACAATAACAAGATGGGTATAAACATTGCATTCAGAACATAGCTATTCTTGACAAGCTTTCCCTGACCTTTGGACCTTCGGAACCTTGACTTCCAGGCTCTCCAGGAGCTCCAGGTGCACCCTGCAAATGAATGGTGATCATGTGCTCCGATCAGATAACTTTGTGGTTAATATCAGTTCTACAACGTACAGGAGTGCCTGACTGTCCGTCATCACCACCGTCACCTCTCTCCCCACGCTCCCCCGGCTCTCCAGGCTGCCCAGATGATCCTGGCTGACCAGCTTGGCCGGGGTTTCCCTAGACAAAGAATTGAATGTAAAATGTAGCTTCCAGAAGAGGTTGAATTTGCTGATATTCTCCGCTTCAGTGTAACCGTAGCAGAAACACAATATTTTGGGCAAACCGTAACTCAACAGAGTATCTACTATAGCTACGTATTACTCCTTACGGGGTTGCCAGGGGGCCCACTCGGTCCAGTCAAACCAGCAGATCCAGCCAGACCTGGGTTGCCATTGGTTCCTGCCTGTCCAGCAGTTCCCTGCAGCCCAGTCTCTCCTGCTGGTCCCTTTGGGCCGGTCTCTCCTCTCTGTCCTCGTTCTCCTTGTGGGCCAGCAGTTCCAGTGGGGCCTTGGGGTCCTGGTGGGCCAGATTCTCCATCCCGGCCAGCAGAACCAGGTGTACCAACTTCTCCACGAGCACCCTAGCATAGAATCAACCTTGAAACCCTTACTTGGAAATCCAGTCTGACAGCACCAATGGAAGAGTCACTTCTTGGACTTTGGGAGACAATTTAGTAGAGATATTCAGTCTGGCAGTGATCTATAGCAGTCTGTCAGGCTGCTATAGATCACTGCCAGCCTGACTGCTATTGATCACTGCCAGACCTGCTATAGATCTGCAATAGATCACTGCCAGACTGCTATAGATCACTGTCAGACTGCATGCTATAGATCACTGCTAGATCTGCAATAGATTGATCACTGTCAGGCTGCTATAGATCTGCTACAGATTGATCACTGTCAGGCTGCTGCTATATAGGGGACTGAAGTTGCTGCAGTATGTTTCTGGCTAATAATTTCGTGCACTGCTAGTGCAGTTCATTTTGAACTGCATGAAATTCATGTACACATGCAGTCTGCAAGTCTCAGTGCAACATACCGGCAATCCAGGATCTCCAGCATCACCAGAAGGTCCACGGGTCCCAGAATCACCCTGAGATGGAAAAAAATGATCAACGATAAAGGATCAGAACACACCCAGGACTTATGCCACAAAGTATGCTGTGCAATAACATATCAACACTCAAAATGAGCCTCACACAATCCATGGCCCTCTGTGAAGTTCTGTTGCATTGCAGTAAGGAAACATTACTGTCTTTGTCTGTTAATTGAAAACTACTAATACTGCAAACCATAAATATTCAGTGCTCACAAGCCGGCCTTAAAGACACCATTGTTGAACGGCTACACGTACGCGTGGCCACACTGTGCACATGTTATTTTTGGGTCATAAAATTATCGTCGTGAAAATTTTTCGTAGCTGTGTAGGCCTATGAAAATATTTTAACAATGAACGGTATTGAAATCACCCACTAAGGGGGTTAACTAGAAAACTGTAAAGCACTTTTGAGATTTAGTAATTAAAACTAATACTAAACTTGGAATCTCTACCCAAGTTAATTACCTTAACTATAAACCAATACTCCGAACCTTGTACTAAAACAAAACTATTTTGTATAAGACTGATCTACAAGACTACTCGGACAGGGAGGTGATGTTGATCTTACCTTTTCTCCTCTTATTCCTGGTGGGCCAGGAGTTCCATCTGTGCCAGGTAATCCCTGCAGTGTGATATGCAATCAGCCGTGCATTCATAGCTCAGATAACTCTACTCGGGAAGGTAAACATACGGGGTCGCCAGGTGCTCCAGGGAAGCCAGGGGATCCATCCCTACCAGATGCACCCTGCACACACAATGGTCAGATAAAGAAGAAGCAAGCTTCGCAGTATGAGGATCAGAGCCGTGGAACAAATATGCATACCGACTCCCCAGAAGGGCCAGGTGTGCCTCGTGCTCCAGGTTCTCCTACAAATCCCTGGATGGCAGAGAGACATCAGGTTGGTGAATCACACGTGGAGTGCAGCCTCGTTCCAGACCAGGGTTCATCAAATGAGACCAGTGGCTTGGCAGCTTTAATGATGCACTCAACTCACAGGATCTCCAGACGACCCGGATGGACCCTCAGGACCTTGGCTGCCCTGAAAGGTAGAAGGTTCCATCACACAACTCCTGGCTGCAGACTAGATACACTCTCACACACAAAGCATCCCACATAGCACATACCTTTGATCCAGTTCTGCCCGGGGCACCTGGCAAACCTCTCGATCCTTGTGGGCCCTGTGTGTGTGTGTGCAGTGTGTGTGCAGTGTGTGTGTGTGTGTGTGTGTGTGTGTGTGTGTGTGTGTGTGTGTGTGTGTGTGTGTGTGTGTGTGTGTGTGTGTGTGTGTGTGTGTGTGTGTGTGTGTGTGTGTGTGTGGTGTGTGTGTGTGGTGTGTGTGTGTGGTGTGTGTGTGTGCATGTGTGTTACATTAGCACATGAGGGAACAACACAGTTGCACAGACGTGCCTGCACCAAACAGTAAATATGTCTTTTGCAACTGCACTCTTGGCCAGGTGGGCTACTGGCCTGGTGGGCTACTGGCCGGGTGGGCTACTGGCCGGGTGGGCTACTGGCCGGGTGGGCTACTGGCCGGGTGGGCTACTGGCCGGGTGGGCTACTGGCCGGGTGGGCTACTGGCCGGGTGGGCTACTGGCCGGGTGGGCTACTGGCCGGGTGGGCTACTGGCCGGGTGGGCTACTGGCCGGGTGGGCTACTGGCCGGGTGGGCTACTGGCCGGGTGGGCTACTGGCCGGGTGGGCTACTGGCCGGGTGGGCTACTGGCCGGGTGGGCTACTGGCCGGGTGGGCTACTGGCCGGGTGGGCTACTGGCCGGGTGGGCTACTGGCCGGGTGGGCTACTGGCCGGGTGGGCTACTGGCCGGGTGGGCTACTGGCCGGGTGGGCTACTGGCCGGGTGGGCTACTGGCCGGGTGGGCTACTGGCCGGGTGGAGTATTGGTAGGACTAGGGCTAGTTCACTTTTCAGAATGATGCCTCATACTTCTTACCTTAGGACCATTTACTCCAGACTCTCCTGAGAAGCCAATTCGTCCCCTTTTCCCTTTTGGACCAACAAGTCCTCTCTTTCCTACTCTCCCTGAACTACCTTTTGTTCCAGGAGGACCAGGGTAGCCAGCAAAACCACGGGGACCTTGTGGACCCTGGTGGTACAAGATGAAGATCATTCCAACATGACAACTTGACTCTTGGATTATGAGCAGATACTAAAATAACCTTGGACACTAAGAAAACAAAACTTCTCATTTAATGTAGTTCTCCCCGCCCCCTCCAAAATTATAAAAACCGTTAGTACATAATGTACTCTCAGTCATGATACACAAAGTGAAGTAGTGACTAGGGACTTACCCTCTCTCCGGGCAGGCCAGGGGTTCCAGGGTTGCCTGCTGAACCTGGTGGACCCTAGAAACAGTGATGGAAGACAGTCAGTTTAAAAGAAGTTTAAAATTTCAAAAGAAGCTGCTGTAAGAATTGACCTGAAATGGCAGTCACTGGTTTAGAGAGGATCACACATTGAGAGAAGAGTACGGATCATTTGATTACCTGGGGTCCATCATTGCCATCCTTTCCGTGCAGGCCAGGGTTACCGTTGACACCCTACAACCGGGAGAGACAAGTCGGGAGAGAAGCAAACAGCATAAGACAATGTGAGGTGTGTGGTTGAGTGAAGCTTACGATCGGTCCTTGATCTCCAGGTTGGCCACGAGCACCAGACAGACCATCCAGACCCTGGCAGAATATAGATCCACTTCAACAAAGAATTCAGAAGTGATTCTTAGCATGATCCATTTACAACTTACCCTTCCTCCTTTTGGACCTGGGGGGCCAGTTGGACCTAGGTCACCCTGCACAATTTAGCAAAACCATTACAATGTCATGATCGTGGAGATGAAAACAGGAGAGATTGGAATTAAGCCTTGTTCCCATGCAGGCTGCTTGGCCTCCAGTGTTGGTGCTTGCAATATGGCCATACCACAAGCAATCAGTAACCAGAGGTGGAACAAGGCT
Source organism: Axinella damicornis (assembly GCA_963931865.1). NCBI lineage: Eukaryota > Metazoa > Porifera > Demospongiae > Axinellida > Axinellidae > Axinella > Axinella damicornis. Next base: position 20,112,833 of record OZ007508.1, read on the forward strand.
CACGGACACGTACCACATCTCCAGGTAGACCAGGGGAGCCGGGGGGGCCAGGTGGGCCAGGTGTTCCCTACATGGTTAGAAGGTGGGTGTGGATGGAGTTGGGCATCATGGGAGGTGGAGATGTAGGGTGGAGGGGTGGAAGGTGGAGATGTAGGGTGGTGGGTGTGGGGGTGTGGGAGGTGGAGATGGGGGAGGAGGTGAGGTGGATGTGGAGAGGTAGCATAATGGCACAAGCCCTTATATGGTACTCTTGTCTTCCAGCTCGTTCTTATGCATGTCAAACACAATGCATGTTGATGCAGATATGGGTAGGGGACACAGCAAGTGACATGTGCTTACACCAGTGCCTTTTTCACCAGCTGACCCCTCGGGACCTGGATGACCCTAGGTACCAAGAAGGTAATGTATCATTCTATTGCATTAATACAACTCCACTGTAACCATAGAGATTACTGGGATTACTGTAGATTACTGGACAGAAGGAGACTCACAGGTGGGCCTTCAGATCCAGGAGGACCGACATCTCCATTCTGGCCAGATACGCCATCAGTGCCAGGTGGTCCCTGGGCACCAGGGATTCCATCACGACCCTTTAGGAAAACGAAGTTTGAGAATTTAATCCGCTAGTCATTGTAGTACAATAAAGTCTCCATAATAGCTGAAACTATAAACCGAATATTTTGCAACTTTAATTACTTCTATACTATTTGGCAAGCTGTTCTAATAATTTTTTCTTCTGCTGAAAATATACATCACATTGTTTCCCTGAATAAGCTGCTTACAGGTGATCCAGTGCCGCCACGTTGTCCTGGGAATCCACGTGGTCCTGGTGGACCCTGTAGAACAATGGCAACTACCATCACAATTCGTAACCACAATAGCTGCAGTGCCCAGCAGCAGATGTAGCAGCCCCTCCATGCACATGCACGTGGTAGTCATGTGACATAATACATTCATGTGATTGTCATGTGATCCTTCCCAGTTAAACACTGGTGAACTCACCCTCGATCCCTTCCCGCCCGGCTCTCCAGTCTCTCCCGATGGACCCTGGGATGGTAGGAAATGATCATTCACCAAATGTGCTCACTTGTAGAGCTACGGCACTCACAGGTTGTCCAGGTGGCCCAATCTCCCCGGGAGGACCTTGAATACCTTGCGGACCCTGCCAAGAAAATGCTACAAGTTTGAACTGAACCCAAAATAGACCGACACGCCGGATGCAGCAACTTCCACCACTGTGGTAAGGATAGACAGCAGCAACTCAACTCACTGTATTTCCAAGAGGTCCAGGAGGACCAGGGTCTCCAGGATGGCCTGACTCTCCATCTTCTCCATTGACTCCTGGTGTACCAGTCAAACCTGTTGCACCCTACGTGAATAGGGAGGAGTGTATGTGTGTGTCATGTGCCACTATACACAGCGTAAGCCTATAGCCTCCAAATTAAGAGCAAGGTACATGTAGGCATCATTTGTACATTGAGTATTCTGTGTATGGTGGCTTAATGGTTAACATCTGTGAACATCGAAAAACTCATGAAGATTTACCCGAGGTCCTTTTGCTCCTTGTGGGCCATGGGGTCCTGAAAGTCCTTTCGTTCCCTGCAAAGTGATTGTCGTTTACAAACACCACATCAATACCACTGTACTAGAAGCAAAGAATTTTCTATTTAGTGATGGCCGATAATCATTGGCTTATGATAGCTAGTATAATTACATGAAAGTGGAGAGTTACAAGGTCAGAAAACAGCCTCATGTACCAGGCTGTTTTTGGCTAAGGCTTCTAGCAAGCCACACAAGGTGCCATGGCCTTATTACCCCGCGCGCGCATGCGCGAAGCGGGGTTAAGCAATCGGTTTTGTCCGTCTGTCTGTCTGTCAGTCGTCTGTCAGGCGAAAAAAATTGAAATCTACTCTCATAAACCATCGAAATGGAGTCAAACAATAGCAAATAGCAAAAAACTGCTCTATGTGTACCTGACTGAAGTCAAGGCGCTCCATTTCGCTGTATTTCGGCTATTTCCTACTTTCATAACTATTCATAACATTGGCTCCACTTCTTCGTGACTTGAAGAACAGGACACGCAGTGCATTTGGAAACTTCATGCTTCGAGATGACCGCTAGGAAACAGTGCTTTCTCACGATCTATGTACTTCACAGACATCATGGCTATTGTTTCGGCTGTTTTTTCCAGCTACTTCCTATTATTCGTAACATTTGGCCCCACCTCTCCAGCTTCACAATATAGTATATACGGTAAGCGGTCACTCCCACACCTTGGATATGGCCATACACGAACACAGTATATGCGATAGCAGCCCTGTTCGATGCGCATCGGCAGAGATGTCACGTCGATTGTAGCTGCACTGCATGCATCCTGGCCTGACGTTCAGCGCGGGGTATGTGTTCTATGAACACCTCTAGTCTTGATGACTGCTGCTTGTGATGGACTGCTTACCTTCTCTCCAGGCAATCCACGTGGGCCGGGGAATCCGGAAGAACCAGTTGGACCCTTGAGAACGAAATGTAATGAGCAGGTTAGGACACCAACTGGCTCAGATGAATTTATATCTGAATACGTACCTTCTCTCCACCTCTCCCCCTCGGACCAGGTGGGCCAGACGCACCAACTGGACCCTGGTGAGACATATCATGCAGTGACCATGTGGTTACATGTACTTTGAACCCGTAGTTCACATTCGGACAATATGGGCATGCACTGAAACCCCCAATTGTTAGTGGCTTAGTTGGACCGCTAACACTCACCACCACTCAGTGACAATACAAAGTGACTTATCCTAGGTTCTAGAGAACTGCTTCCGGGCCCTTTGTATGGAGGGTTTGGTTCTCAGAACAGCTGCAGTTTGCAGCCTGTGAACCATTGCTCACCGGTGGGCCTTTGTCCCCAGGAGCACCCTGCGTTCCATCCTGGCCTGGTGGACCCTACCAAGTGAGGTAAAGAGGCCACAGTGATAAAAGAGCATTGAGGTCTGTTTTGACAGTAAAATTATAAATGGATGTCCTCTTCCTTACGAATGGTCCCCTTCTTCCTTGCGGTCCGGGAGGCCCCCTGTGGCCAATCTCTCCCTGATGGAGGAAAGAGAGTATGTCTGTTCACAATTTTGTGTCTTTGAGATTAACCACAATGTATTTATGCTTGCATGCCAGTCATGGCCAGGCTTTGATGATTGTGTGTGCCGTTCATCCACTCCTATAAAGTTTAGTTTGGGGGAGGCAACAACGTTTTGTGGGGAGGGAAGTTTGGACATCATATTTAGTGACCTAGTTCAACTGTGCACGATGCAAGAGCCAAAAGCAAGACACTTTTGGGAGGAAATTTAATTTAGGGGGGACTCCCTACACCAAACTGAAGCATCATTCCATCCACTCACGGGGGTACAGCTGGCGGTCTGGGCCTTGTAGCCTCCCTCCTGCTGCGATGTTCCCGAGTCTCCTGGCGTGCTAATCTGCAGTGACATAGGAGCAGCAGCCGTCACATGAACCACTGCATGGCTGGACTGAACACCTCAGCCACGTACGGCCAATGACAAGTGTGCTGCAGGCTAGGGCTCTCCTGAAGCTGCAAATCACATAATATTTTACTGTAGTGTGCCTAGTATACACCCACTGTCAAATCTAAGCCAATCCTCTTTCACAGACTTACCACGAATGGTTGTCCGGGTGGACCTGGATTGCCTCTGCCTCCCGGGGTTCCAGGAAGGCCGGGGTCGCCCTGTAGCAACGAGACAATTCTTCATGCGTACCAGCTATAGGAATGCTAACAAGTCTCGTATGTACCCTTGGTCCTTTCCTTCCCGCCAAGCCTGGCACTCCAGGTGGCCCACGTTGACCCTGCAAGAAACATTAGCTTCATTACCGATGACATCGTTATCACATCATGATTACAGGTATGCAGAAGCATAATAGTTATAAGGTCAAAGCAGTTTAATATAGTTGCTTACTGATCTGCCGTCTGGACCAGCAGGTCCTTCAACTCCAGCCTAGTGGAAGGAAGAGACGATTATGTAAGTTACGTAACTTTCAGCAACAAATACTAACATGAGCCATTGAGGTTCTTACTTTGTGCTGCATCCTAGTTCATACTATAATTATAGCTGGTACACTTACCGGTCCAACTACAGTATCTCCAACCATTCCCTTCTCTCCTTTCTCCTACATGGCAAAGTTTGAAACCATAAACAGTCTGGAAAAGAAGACCGTGTGCCTTAAGAAAAGCATGGCAACTTGGTACAACAATGTCACCATAAGGCAACAAAGAGCAGTCCAAAAACACAGACAGTTAGTATAGTGAGAAGTGTTCAGAGGATTGTCACTTCTTAATCATTGCAATATGGCAGGGACTGAGGGTATAGCTTGTCCTACAAATGGTGACAATTTTCCACAATTCTTGAGCTGATATTTTATCCCTTTTACGGAGGACACATACAATCTTGCTACCAGTAAATAGTGCTAGCACTCACCCCCTTGATTGTAATTTCACCTATTGGCTGTATGTGGAAAAGAAGATAAATGGGAGATTACTAGAGATTACTAGAGATTACTAGAGATTACTAGAGATTGTTTTACAGAGAGCGATCCAGGCTAATGCATAAGTGTCTTCAAGAAGATCAGTTGCAACTTACCGATGTGGTTGGAGCTGGAACTGTTAGTTGGGTGAATACTTCTGCAATGGATCGTTGGGGTAATGAACAGGCATTGGCGGGTATGGGGGGACCGGGTAGTGAAGTGCACTGAGTATTGACTTGGGATTGTACTGGGATGCCATTGGCTGCCGGGCAACTAGCGACGTAGAGTTGTTGGAGAACTCCCTGAGAGACAGGCAATAAGAGAGGTCATCGTAAGGTCAGAAGTCATCATAAGGGGGTCCCATTGAGAATGTATGGTGGAAACTATTCAGAGGATTTTATCCAAGGTCTGAGAGGTTATGGCTACCTACTAGCGCTTGCAGCATTTTCACAAACTGAAAAATCAAAGCACTGCAGCTTGTAGAAATGTTTTTCTCTCTCCATAAACTAATTTTGAGTAGTCCAGGGACTGGTTGGTTGCAAATACTTACACTTGACTCAATACTGAACACAATCCCTGCTAGTTGTAGGACAGTGGTTAGCCTCATTCCCAGGCCACCTGGGAATGAGGCTAGATAGTGGTATAGTTGCTTTCCACCTTGGCTACTTGCATTCGCCACCATTTGGGCTGGCCATTTTACTGTTTTCCCTAAAGAAAATGTCACATGACATGACCAACCCCCCTCCCCCTGATCCAGGATTAACATACTTGGAATCGGGGAGTGGCCTGAAGTAGTGGTGTAAAGAGAGAAAGCACTGCACTCTCTGAGACTCCAGCTGGAGCGGGAAATGGTGTTGATGCAACTAATGAACAGTTGAGGTAAAGATTCATGTAAGTTCCATTTGAACAGAACTGGAACCGATCGAAGTTGGCAGGCACGGGCCGATCAAACGTTGCTTCCACCCCATTTAAGGTGAACGTGATGTTTTCAGAATTGATTTGCAGTGTTCCTACTGGATCGATTGAACCGTCATAGATGTAGAGGACTGGTTCTTCGCTATCAATGTTAGCAGTTACTGCTAATCCCAAGCAGAATGGAGAAGCCAGAGTGTTTGATATGCGAGTGAACTGTAGATTCCTCCCCAGTTGACCAATTTGCTGTCGAACAGCTATTGGTCTTGCTCTCTCAGCACTACAAATTCCCGTAGCCGGCAGGAGGTCTGTGCCGGTTTCCCCAAGGTTGAATAGGGCGTACAAGTCTGCAGGGTGGAATCAGTTTCATCAGTCATCACATATATAATTATTCACACCAAACCCATGGTTTATGGAAGCTGCATGTGTACCCACTGAATTTTGAAAATCACTGATTTGTTGGAGGAAATGCTTTTGGGTAATTCGTTTTGGCACACACCGTAGATCCCGGTATCAGTAGCCATGACGAAAGAGGACAGTACGGATAGAAAGAGGTTAGTGAAAAGGAGGTTGATTTGAGATCATGTCACGAATCTAAACTAAATGTGGTTTACGGCTTACCATCAACAGTGCAGGCCACTTGTGCATTGCTAGCTCCCCATAAGAGCGAGACCACCAGCAGCGAATACACCAAACACCTGGACAGGCATTGAAGTGACAGTAACGGTACGTAATTGCACTGGGTATACACGTCCTATGGTGGTCTTGCATGCTGAACCCTCACACAGAAAAAGAGGGTCTGGTCACTATGGACATCACAAGAATGTTGGTGGCACCAATAATAATCTTCTCTACTGGTCACATGATCAGTACATGATCTGGCCCACGAGACTACTTATATGGGTGACTGCATCCACTATAGCATACATAGGGGAGTCACAATATTAACAGCCAATGATCTATATGCTCTGTTGTATAAGTATCTACAGTGAACAGCTTAGTAATCAGTCTCGCGGGCCACCCCACTGATAGCTGGGTACTACTATATCAGCATCCTGTACCGAAATCTGCTCACAGTACAGAGGCCCGTTAGGCACCCTACAAGAAACCATATTTCGGACCATCTCCACCTCCAGTTGTCAGTACAACGACAGCTAGTGTGTATAATGAGGGGTGCTATTGTTGAAGGGATCCTGAGATTGTTCGTACTGCCAGTGGAGCTGCACAACGCTAGCCTCCTGTCCCGTCTGCCACAATCTTAGCACTTCACTATCATGCCCTTAGTCTGTCACTGGAGTCCATTCCTGTCCTCACTGCATGCCTACTAGTGACTGCACAGAATGATACTCGCCAATCTTCTATGATAAAACACGTTATACCGCCATGCAATTAGTTTTTGCACGTCATTGACCCCCACCGGCTTCCCAGCATTGTAGACACTACAAGCCGAGTCTAAACATTCCAGTACGGAGAACATTGTTAAATATAGCACATTAACGTTCTGCCACTGTAAAATCAAACAAACCTCATATCTGCAACCTGTCCTGCTACACTCGCCACTGCAGTGTACGTGCAGCGCGTAGAGTGAAACAGAGATAGCTTCGTGGAGACTCGGTGACCCGTGCAGAAAGGACTGCAGTAATGCAAAATGCAAATACCCACTGCGCCCGCCTCCTAGCCCGCTTACTGGACAAAGGGTATTATTCGCAAACAATGCGGCCTGCACAATAACTGCTATGGCAGAAATAAACCACGATTGCGGTTTTCGCAGAGACTTTTGAATATCATTACTAGCCGGAACTCCGCTATGACTCGAATCCATTCTGCGCTGCTGTTGGGTCATAATCATGCGGCCATGGCCGGCTTGTGCGGCTACTGGTTAAAGAACTCGCGCATGCGCAAAGTTAAACATGTTTGCGTTTTTCAAGCCAGTCAAAGGCTCTTGTATAAAAAGCAATGCACTGTCTTGGTATGCACTGTTGTGTCCCTGTTGAAAAGCAATGGTATTCTGTATAGCAACCAAACATGAGGTTAGAAAGTAAGCAAAATTTTGATGAATTGACTGCCGAGTATTCTGACATTGATCACTTGCCTACCTCCAGGAGATATAATATAGCTGCTGTTGTAGTGCAGGTGATACTGCTTCACTGCAAGTATGTGCTGGCGGTAGGAGCAGGTAGGAAGAGATCTCCTTGCAAGGTAACTAAGTTGCAAATTGAATTATCATGATATTGTTTTGCAGATCAGCTCCACCCCCCAGTGGGACTGACAGCTTGGCAAGCACAGGATCAGAGTGGGGATGAAGTCATGATATCATGGAAAGGGGTGCCTGGAGCAATGGTTAGTTTTCGGTCCATCTGTACAACTGGGAGCTGCAGACCAATATGTCTGGTGCTTTTTGTATATTGTTCACCAACAATGCTGTGTATCCATAGCAACGTGACCTATACCCATGGAAACTCTACCCTCTGCAGACCATTACATGTATGCATACACAGGAGTGTTGTGTATAGCACCTTGTACCATCAACCTGTTTGCATTGCACTGGAGGACCTTCTTGCATGCCTCCGTCTAAACACACAAACCTTACATCATAAACCATGCGGTCTAAGTTAGCCTTCTACAGCAAGTTACTGTATTGACATTGTTTTGTGTGTCCGCTAGATTCTGGCTGCTACAATCTCTTGAATTCCCCCTGCACACATCTTCAGGAGTACCAGGTGTTCTACACTCTCTTAGGAACTACGCACATGGATCAGGAGAGACGTGTAGTGGGTACACATGCGGTTCTCACTATCCCACGCAATAGCACTGAATTAGTGATCCAAGTTGCAGCCATCGGCAGTGGAGGAGGAGTGGGAAAGAGGAGTGCAGCCCTGAGGTTACAGACCACCGTGCTTCCCGAGTTCTTTCCAGCCAGGGGAGTGGTGTCTACTGTCATGGAATTGCAACCCACGGCTGTACACCAAACTACCATCACAATACTTTGGAAGCCTCCGCTACAGAGCAGTGGAGTACAGGTAGTCTACCTATAGGCGTAATGGCAGGGAAGTGTATTAGAATGAACCGTCTTGTACTGCCTCTAGGGATACGGACTGTTCGTCTTTGAGGAGGGCCATGGTGTTCAGGGCTCTGGAGTTGTCACACAAGATGGATTGGGGTATACCTTTACTCGCCTTCTCCCTGGGACCACCTACTACATCTTCGTGCATGCTGTGTACAGTGAAGGAATGGGACCCACCTCTCAGATAGCCGTCACCACCCTTCCACAAGAAGCATCCAGTCTTTCCTCAGGTTACGTAACTACATATCCACCCCAACGCTATAAGTCAAGATGAGCTATATACTAGAGTGAGCATTGTAACAGTGAACTTGCAAAAAAATTATGAAGATGAATCTATGCACGGTGTACGCACAAGGAACAAATCATATACACATGAACACCATCTTTATTTCATGGCTTATATACTTGTACCGCGCGTATTATTTCTCTTTTCACTATAGCATTGACGGCAGCCCCCCAGAAGTTTCGGATAACAGTAGTTAACGATACTCTGGTGTCCTTCTCATGGGATCTTGTTTCCAATGCTACTGTGAGTTGGGAGAACATGCATGACCTTATCAGCATAACAAACCATTCAGTCACAGATGTGAGCCACCCTCCAAATCATTTTAGAATTATGTGTCAAATTTAGCGAGAATTGGAATAGCTAAGACACACATTTTTGAAATTCTTGTCATGACTGGAGGCAGGAGGTGTGCAAACTCCACCACATTGTCCCAGAATATATGATAGCTATATGAAAATAACCATCACATAAGATTTATGATGAGCAATTTTGCCTAGCTTAATTCTTATACCGGTAGACAGGAATGACCGCTTATGTAGCACTAGTCCTGAAGGGGATGGGACAAGCTAATTGGATGCACTCACGGGGATGACCCTGTGATTGATAGTGGGAGGCTATTTCAGAGCAGCTTCACCCACCCCAGGTCCAGGTGGTCCAAACAGTCGGTTAGGGCCTCACTCTTATTCGCTCTGCAGCTCTACACCATTCTGTTGTCATCTGACGAAGGGTTAGTGACCTTTGTCAGCACCTCTGCATCAAGTTTCACAACCAAGCTCAGCCACCAAACAGACAGAACCACCATCTTCTTTGTGTTTGCAGTCAATAATGCTGGGCGGTCTCCACTCAGCCTGTTTCGCTCCATCCCCCTCCGAGACATGAGCATTCCCTCACGGCCGACAGACCTGCAAGTACTCTACATTTCTGAGACCTTCATTAGCCTCTTTTGGAGACACCCTCTTGGTGAAGTTAGAATCAGTGTGAGTACCATGTCCGCTTTATTGTAGCTATTGGTCAGTAATCATGGCAGTATGCCGTCATGCATAGGCATTTGAAGGACTCTAGGAATTTGTCGGCCGTGGGAAACTCCAGGAGGCCTTTAATGCTGTGACAGTTGTTTTGAGAATAAAATTCCTGTGTTTTGTAGACTGTGGATTTACTTTGACAAACATATTTGTTTGTGCCGTGATTCCAAAGACCTACAGGTGCACAGCGACAAAGCTACAGAGGAGAGGCAACAATGTTTCTGTAGCTGAAGCAAACACTACTGCCACCGTTTGCACCCTGGGAGGGCTGCAATCTGGTGCTGAGTATCTCCTTACTGTGAGGGCCGTCAACTCCGTGTCCAGGAGTGCTGCGGCTGAGTTGACCATTGTCATGCCTGATGGAGGTCAGCCACTCAGATTTACACCATGACCTCCTTCCCATAAGAAATGAAATCCTGTTGCCATGAGAATTACACTCTTTGCATCATGCACAGCAGCTGCATACACTCTGTGTGAGTCTGACAATCACTACAAAGTCGACAATTTTCCCAGATTATAACTTTGTATTACGCAACTTCAGTGAGCTGTAAAACTCAAAAGGTTATAGTCAACACTACACACTGAAACACAAAGAGCAGCATGTGTGCATTGTAGCCAATGTGTGCACAGAGTTTATGAAAGGGGCTATTTCCTCAGCAGTCGATATGCTTGTTTGGTCTAGCTCCATGCCTGCAGTGTGGTAGTAAGACTAACAGCATAACAATTGCAGGGAAGTGCAAATGTACAACCGATTGTTAGAGTGCATGCCAACTCTTGTATTTCTGATGCAGGGGGGGAAGTGCTACCAGCGCCGATGTTGATAGCTTTAGTGACTGAGGAGAGAAACATCCAGTTTTCATGGAACAGGATCGATGCAGCTGCAGTATGCAAGCTAATGGAAATGATTGCTAATTTAAGCATCTCTGCACTATTGTTTCTTGACTACCAACAATTCTAGTGTCTTTGCTACTATTTGTCTTCATGTGGTGTGCTATTGTGTTTTCGTGTTTAGAACACTCCACTTTCCAATAGCATTTATATGCAATGCTGCATAATTGCAGGCATGAAACATGTTGTGACTGCATCAATTACAGGAATATATTCTCTACTCTATCCTGGACAACGTGACAGTCCCCCTGACCCGCACTGCCATGCTGCAGTACACGCTGGAGGACGTGCCAGCAGGTGCCCCTCTGCAGTACCAGGTGGCAGCCATCAGCAGTGATGGCCGAGAAGGAGCCCTCTCCGCCCCTGTGGTAGTGAGCGGTGAGATAAACGTTGAACATCTCTTGAAGATGAATGACCAGAACCACAGTAAACTTACTTCATCAGTGTAGTGCATTGCCTGAGCTAACCGAGGGGCCAGCATTCATAACAATTGCCCTTATCTAGTTGCTCCGTGCATGCAACCTGAAATAGTTAATCCCCAGAATATTAACTACTAACGGAAATCACCAGTCACTGTAGCTAAATGCCTTTTTCCAAACAGCGAAGCTGCAAGTAAAGATGAGATTCAAACTTCTTAGGCATGCAAAAGCCTGTAAGCCACATCTTCCCCAGATCGCTCTGCTATGTGTTACTTTGGAGTCACCAGCTGTGATTGATGCATGTTTTGGTAAATACCATGCAGACCAGCAGGACTCATCAGCTACACTGGAATGATCTGTAGTTGTAATTCCCACCATCTTATTATTGCAGTGCCCCCAATTCTCCTTCCTGCACCGGCCAACCTGCAATCGGTCAGGATCAGTAGTGGGATCAGCTATCTAATCACATGGGACGCCGTTCCTGGGACCAGAGTACGTATGTACAGGTACCTATATTAATTGTGCAATGAAGGTTGTAACAAGACAATACTGAAAGACTTGCTCTTCATCGTGAGTGTATGAATGGCTGATTTGTAACAGAGGCACAAATACCGAAGAGTTAGCTATAGCATGAGTCAGTATTAAACCACCAGCTTGTGGGCCTCAATATGTGCAGGTATACAGTGTACGTGAGGAGTATGACGATGGAAGTGTGAGGATTCTGCGGACAGCTGTGGCTTCCATTGCCGTGGAAGACCTGAGGCCCAACTCCACAGTGACTTACCAGGTTGCAGCTGTGGATCTGTCTGGGAGAGAGGGAGCAGGGAGCGCTCTATTCACGCTGCGAACACCATCAGGTGAGGGTGACCTCAAGTTAGTCCATTTAGCAGTGAGGGTTTAGTTTCCTAGCCCGATATGCTCTTACCCGATATGTATACCTAGTTACACATTGCATGTGTAACTAGGTAGGTATACATTCCTACGTTGAGGTAGCCTGTAATGATATCGATCCTGCAGCTTACCGCACTAGAATTAGGCCTATGTAATAATTACTTACTGATCTTACCTCTGCATGTAGAATGAAATGTTTGCAGCTCTTTATTTTAGTACGGCTAGCTATGTTGCTATACAGGATAGATAAACACTACATTCCAGCAAGTGGGATGTACCACTAGCTTATAACTCTGACTTTTATAACAATGGTTGAGGGTGTGGTCGGCATTCTGTTCTAGTAAGGTTACTATTGACTATACCAGCCCTCCACCCACATGTATACACAATAACAGCATGGTGCCAAGTGCCCTTGCTGATAAGGTCGTCTGGAAATCTTAGAACAATGTGCATTATTGGCAGATCTAGAGCCACTATTCATGTACTTGGCTGTAGACAAAAGGACAGGCGCTGTCTGTATGGGTGGATGCTTAGCCCACCACAATATTGGAACTGGTTTGCCTACTGCAGACAACATACAGTGTGATAACAAAGGGTTGTTCATACCTTGAGCCATTTCTTTGGCTTCTTCGTTCTGCAGGTGTCACAAAGCAACAGGTTGAGTTTTGTTGTCTGTGTTGCAGTTCCTGCATGGCTTCCTCGTACTTGGTAGCCTAAGCGATAGGGCAAACTGTGAAGCCAGCCTTTGTACACACCCAGGGATTAATTGCATCTGGCTCTGAACATTCTAGACTAAATAATAAGTCTGGTTTTTGTCTGACAGTAACACAAGGCTCCTCATAGGTTGCCTATTGTTCATAGGTGCCGGTGGACAGGAAGAGTAGTGGTTTATCTTCACGGGCTCATTATAGGCCCCCACTAGTCCTTCCAGTATACCTGCTCTAGCGAGTGCTGCTCTCTGTGTGCATGTACCTATGTTAGGCCAACCCGACTGGCATTGACTAGGTATAGCTGGGAGAGACTTGAGATCTGTGTACATATAGCTGCTAGCTCGCCAGCCCACTGCAGGCCCTGCTTTGAGTTTGTTGGCTGAGTGCTGAGTACACACGGAGCAGCCAGCATGGCCAAGGCAGTCTTCATCGTCTGTGTTGCCTTCTGCTTAATTTATAATACTTTTGCTGTGGTGAGTTAACATTGTATGTGCATGCATGTATTATTATGTTTCACAACAGATGAATATATTAGTATGTACCATGAATGCAATGAATCAGCTGTTTCAATATGATTGTTATTGGAGTGGCATGGCACCATACACAAAACCATACATATGTCTGCAAAACAGGGCTGATCGAAATCTAAAGTTAGAGTGATTGTTGATAAGAGAGGTTTGGTTTCAGATTTTGTGACGGTTGAATTGTATTTAGATACGTTATTGGAGGCATAAATTTGCTGTGGTGAGGTTTGTTCCATGTGTATGCACTATTTTTGTGGCAGTTTCATAAAAAAATACTAGCGAGTATAATTATAGTACTAGTTAAAATGAGACAGTTCACTCATCACATTCATGGTACAGCATGCTGTTGTGAAAAATATGTACTGTCATTGTTAATGGAGTGGCATGACACCATACATAGTAAGCATGCAAGCAGCAGCTGTGCTGTATTGCTGTTGTTTCCATGGAGGCTACAATTAACACTTCACTTGTGTTTTAGGTTGGTCCGAAAGGTGAAAAGGGAGAACCTGCAGACCCGATAGGGCCAGTAAGTATAGCAGGGTTCTGATTGGTGCATGCATGTAGCTTGCTATCACTCCACAATATATGTTTGGTGTTTTAAGTACATTAAGCGATTCATACTAGGCGAGTATTCCACATCGATCATTGTCAGATATGCACAATGTCAAGGGTGCCTCTTGCTTCTTCCTCACTTGTCCTTTGCAGATGGGTGAAAATGGTCAACCAGGAGATCCTGTGAGTGGCTGAATATAGAGCTCAATAATTATTGATTTAACCATGCAGTATGCTGTTAACCTAAGCCATGGTTGCTTGTGTAGGGCCAATCAGGCATGAATGGTGCTGACGGGAAGGATGGAGAACAAGGAGCAAAAGTGAGCAGGACAGAGTAAAATACGGTGCACATGTAGCTGACTGTACATTGCTATGAGTGCGCTGCATCCAGCATACGGCACCCTTAAAGCACTACATGCCACCAGTGGAGATGCTAATTATCCTGAAGTAGATATATTGACATGCCGATTTAACACTACATACAATTCTCCTCCTTAATTCCTGTAGGGCCAAGACGGTCCCGCAGGCCCAGAAGGACCCGCTGGACCCCCGGGATCACCTGCAGTAAGGACAGATATATGCATCTCTCATACAAAAGACAGTTTAGTAATCACGATTGATTTTTCCTGTTGCTAGCTTCTTCCTCCTGGCTTATTTGATCCCAAAGGCCCACCTCCAGAACTGAGTGGGGTCAAGGTACATGTCCACACCGACTTTGTTTCTACAGCAATGTGGAATGCAATGTTAACTCTTCAACCGTCCATGCCTAGGGTGACCGAGGTGATACTGGTCCTGCAGGAGTGACTGGACCTCCCGGACCAAGAGTAAGACTCTAGGCGATAGCTAGGTGATGGCCATGCATGGTTAACTGTTGATGACTGTCTATCCGGACATCCTTATATGTACAGGGTCACCCAGGTCATCCTGGGGCCCCAGGACCAAAAGGAGAGAATGGGTCTAAGGGGCCAAGAGGAGCAAAGGGCCATCCTGGAAACCCTGGGGCACCTGGAGAGCAGGTACGCACTCCAGTTCAGCACTGCATGATATGTAATGTGAAGCAATTCCAGCCTCACTAATTCCTTCCACCAAATTATCAAGGGAGATGTAGGAGCAAAGGGACCCAAAGGACCAGCAGGATCCACTGGACCAAGAGTGAGCTGTCCATGATCTCAGATCTCAAATACACCAACAGTAATTGCATGCTATTCTAGAAAGTGTTTGGTGTCTCGTCTGTCCTGTCCAGGGTCGTGGAGGACCAGCAGGGTTCAAGGGACCAAATGGAGCAAAGGGAGGACAAGTACGTTGGCAGCTGGTCTGTGCAAGTCCAGTTGTGGTGCAGTGTGTGTACTAGTACCGGAGTTTTAGACATGTTCGTAGCTAGGTACATGCAAGTGAGCTATAGTTATTTTGTTATCAAATGACTATATAATACCTATTATGATGTCAGCTCTGTTGATTGTTACTCATACTGCTTTTCTACTCTTAGGGAGATGCAGGTCCTGCTGGCTTCCCCGGCCGAAGGGGGGACACTGGTGAGCCAGGGAAGAAGGGGATCCCTGGAGACATTGGACCAGATGGAGCAGTTGTACGTTGTTAAGAGTATACAGCATTTAACTTGGTTGCATAGCTAATTATGAGGTGAGGTTCTTGCTTTACCGTACGTTGTAGGGTCTTCCAGGTGAGAAGGGAGAAAAGGGAGAGTCTGGTCCTGATGGACACCCGGTGAGTTCAACCTGCATAACTGTAGCTATAACTAGTTCAAACTGCATGATGGCTACTTGCTCTATAATAGAGTGTGGTGCTGTGGTGCATGAAAGAGAGGTTTGCATTCTTTCAATTTAGTAGCTGAACTAATTACATGCTCTTTTCTTTCCTGCTATTTGCAGGGTGCAGCTGGACCTAGGGGCCCACTGGGGATGAAAGGAGAAGAGGTAGATATGTGCTTTACAGCTGCCTCCTACTTTACAGCACTGGACATGACATAGCCAGCATTGTTTTGGCTAATTTCCCAAAAGCTATTGAATTAGAGACAGCACCTCTGAGCAGGAAGACACAATCTGTTGACTCCTGTCTTGCCTACCGCAAACAATAGAACAATGGGCTCTTTGTTGCATTGTCTCTAAGGCTGGTAGCTATAGTGTTACTGATACACACACACACAAGACCTCACCAATCATACACATACTTTAGGGGTTACAAACTTCATGCCATGTGGGTTTGCTGTTGTTCTGTAGGGAGGCAAAGGAAAGACAGGTGCCCATGGCCAACCTGGAGTCCGAGGAGTTCCTGTAAGATTAGTGATCTACGCAAACGGTGGAGATATAATTATTGTACTGCCTTTCTTCGTCTCTGCCTTCCATCTTGTACGCATATGCAGGGAGCACCTGGAGATGCTGGCGCAGCTGGGGATGATGGTGTTTATGTAAGTAGCCTCACTAACCATAGAGAAGGAAGAACTGTGAATCTAAAACCATAATCGGTGTGTGGTTTGTTGATCCACAATCACATCACTGAATGCTCTCATAATGTACCCAGCAGGCATTGCTTCTATTAATCTTGTATTGCTGTTGTAGGGCCCAGCTGGTAGGAACGGCTTTGATGGACCCGCAGGCAAGAATGGATCGCCAGGCAGAGATGGTGCACCAGGACTTCCTGGAGACGTTGGAGCAACTGTAAGGACAGCTGTCGATGGATCCTCTAAAGATGTACCAGTTTCCCTGCTAGTATTATAATCTGGTGCATCATTAAAGGATCCATAAATTTTGTGAGCATCATAATAGGGGGATTAATCTGCTCACATCTTTCATCAAGCAGTGAGGTCCTCATGCAGTGAGGTCCTCATGCAGTGAGGTCCTCATGCAGTGCTCTAGGGCAGTTGTAACTGCTGGTGTTTTTGCTCTTGCTTGCAGGGTGAACGGGGAACTCGTGGAGGCATTGGCTACCCTGGTGCCCCCGGAGCAAAGGTGAGACACAGCTGGATTAATTTGCTGTGAAACCATTGGAACCAACTCCCTCTTCATCCAGTAAGGGTCCATTAACTATTGTTTCTGCCTTCCATAGGGCCCTGGTGGAGAGGCTGGTGCTAATGGCATCGATGGTGCAAGGGGACCAAAGGGAAAGCGAGGAGCACCAGGAGATGATGGTCACCCTGGAAAGGAAGTAAGTCATTATACTTATGGTAGTACGAATGAATGCTGTCATGCGTTATCAAGGAGAAGGTTGCATTTGTGGTTTTTTGTATTATAGTAAGAAGACTGTTTGAATTTTATTCCTCTCCCTATAATATAATTTTATAATCCAGTCCTCAGCCTGGGAGATTGTGCTGTAGGAGCTAGTTAATAACATAATAAGACAAGTGGAATAGGCACAGCTGCTCAACTTCATTCAGTGATGATGTGGCCACCTTTAAGGCCTATGAATGTGTCATAAACGTCAGCTCTATGCTTTAAGTACTGTCATTTTACCACTCCTGATGTTGCTCTACAGGGTGTGAAGGGTCACCCGGGCCACCCAGGTCCTGCTGGAGATGAAGGTCAGAGGGGAAATGCCGGCCCTCAGGGAGCACCTGGTCCAATTGGAGCTGCGGGGGCAAAGGGACCTGGAGGAAAGCCAGGAATCCCTGGCTTGGATGGGAGAGCTGGAGCCAAGGTGTGTATCCCACCTCCAAGCTCATAGGTTGTGATTGTGATTCTAGTATTCTCCCGCTTGCAGGGTGTACCTGGAGCCAATGGTGCCAGAGGCGGACCTGGACGTGCTGGCATCCCGGTAAGTCCTCATCCTCCTCCCTATCCACACCCATGCACCTCTTGCTCCTATCTCCTGCCCTCCCTCCTTCACTCTCTCCCTCCCTCCCACCTCTGCAGGCTCGTGATGGTTCTCCAGGCTTGCCTGGACAGCCTGGTGCTCCAGGAAGTGCCGGAAGGAGCGGTAGGCCAGGAGGAACAGGGCGCAGTGGAGGCGTTGTGAGTCACACATTGCTCCACACAATCTCTTTATGCATGTGAACTCTATACTCACAAAAGGCCACTATTAGCGTATACAAGACTACAAACAATTGGGATTGCAGCTGTCATTATTGCAGCTGTCATTATTGCAGCTGTCATTATTGCAGCTGTCATTATTGTCAGTACAATGGGTGTACGGTAGTTGTAGCTGTTTTGGTTTTCAGGATTGGAATTTCAATGTTTTGTCTGTGACAAGTTTTACTGAGCTACTGCATGTTCAAATACTTTGTAATTCACATCCTCCAAGGCACTGATTTAGTTCATTAGCTAATTTGAGTGGGTGCATATTAAGAACCTTCAATATCTAGCAATAGAATTTCACTCACCCCCCCCCCCCCCCCCCCCCCCCCCCCCCCCCCCCACACACACACACACACACACACACACACATTTTGCCAGGGAAAACCTGGAGACGATGGTGATCAAGGAGCATTTGGAGATGTGGTATGTATGTATAATTGCACTCACAGCCTGTATAGTAAGCTGTGATTAATGTCCACCTTCCTCCACCGCCTCCCAGGGTCACCCTGGCCCACCTGGAGCAGCTGGCCCCCAGGGACCACCTGGCGCAAGAGTAAGTACCTAGTCAAGTCATGATAAAAGAAATGACATGTACAATCATCAATGCCATACAGAAGTATAATTAGCTATGTAGGCCAATCCAAAGATAAGATATGCTTAAAAAAACTAACTCCTTTACACAAACTCCTGCACACACACACACCTGCACACACACACTCACACACACCTGCACACACACAGGGAGAAGCTGGTAATGATGGCACTCCTGGACTGCCTGGCCAGGTAGGCCAGCCTGGTGGACCTGGAGAGAGAGGACACCCGGGACCAAAGGGACCAGACGGACAAAAGGTGAGGAGTAATGTTGGAAGATAACACTGCTAACATGGGATTGGAAAAATGTGTCTGCATGAGAGGGGTGTAACACTCATAAAAATATTGTCTCATCTGCAGGGACCAGCTGGAGACAAGGGGCCTAATGGACCACAAGGACCTGCTGGGGATCAGGTGAGATGCAACGCATGATGTTTAATCCTGGTCTGCCTTCTTGACTGAGACTAGGGGAACTCAGTGCAGTGTGGATGCAGCGCATGTTGACAATTAAATCTATCTATCTATCTATCTATCTATCTATCTATCTACCTACCTACCTACCTATCTATCTATCTATCTAGCTAGCTAGCTAGCTATCAATCCGTCTATCTATCTATCTAGCTAGCTAGCTAGCTATATATCTGTCTATTTACCCATCAACTTCTAACTTAACTTTCTTTCTATCGGCCTATCTATCTATCTATCTATCTATCTATCTCCATCTATTGATCACAGGGTGGCGTTGGACCCACTGGACAATTTGGAGCAAATGGACCACTGGGGCCCATGGTGGGTGAATGTGTGACGGCAATATGTACAACACTGACTATTCTGATTCACGTGCAGTGCACACCATAAGGCAAATTTTAAACTAGGATTTTCATTTCCTGTAAAGGGGCCAGATGTAGCCCTCGGATTGCTTGAACCTCATACTAATAATTGCAAACTGGTTTCATATGCACTGGAATATAACCCAGCTGCTGCCACCCCTCACAGGGCCCACAAGGAGAGAAGGGACCAGGGGGAGAAGAAGGAGACCAGGGATTCCCCGGGCCCCAAGGTGAAGCTGGGTTCCTGGGAGAAGTTGGCAGGCAGGGTCCACAAGGGGTGCAGGGAGAGCCCGGTGGACCTGGACTCCAGGTGAGTGTCATGTGTAGGACACAGCTGCTTGACTCATGCAGCTATGGCTGATGAGGATAATAATTATCTCGCAAGATCAAGTTGCTAAAGTTTAGTACGTACGTATCAGACGTATGGACCCTAGCACACAGCTTGCCGTAGAAATTAAAGTGTGTAAAGACGTGCATTTGAACGTGTAGCTATAACTCAGACATGGAACAGTATTTCTCCCCCGGACCAGTAAGTAAAATAACATGCATGCTTTTGCCAACTGACAACTTGTCAACAGCAATTGTATGCTGATGCTTCCTCTCGTAAGTGTTTGGGTGAAATGGTGTGATATGATGGGTCCACCTGCATGTCCACAGGGAGAGGAAGGAGAAGCGGGTCCTCCCGGACACCCTGGCCCCAGTGGAGCACTTGTGAGTCAATGATAATGTAACATGCGCAGTTGTCTGAGCAAAATTGTAGGCTGTCACCAGTTGCTCTTTGGATCGAACAGCTTGTCTTGATTATGATGAAGGTTAAGGACTCTCTGTCAGAACAATTATTCCCTCCACATCTACTTCATGTACCTTTCCACCCCATTAAGCTTCCTCCCTCGTCTCCTCCTGTTCCTCCCACATCTCCCCTTGTTCCTCCCTTGTCTCCCCCTGTTCCTTCCTCGTCTCCCCTTGTTCCTTCCTCGTCTCCCCCTGTTCCTCCCGTTCCTCCCTCATCTAGGGTCCGCGTGGATCAGAAGGTCATCCCGGTGGTGCTGGGCCCTCTGGACCAGTTGTGAGTTGCAATGGAATCAGCTATACAGCACTGTACAAACACACACACACCACCCCACACATGCACAAAATTAAATCCCACTCACCACACCCTATGCACTCTCACCGCTAGACTCTTAAGCTAGGCTACACATCTCTTCCACACTCATCTTCCCACAGGGTACGAAAGGCCCAATTGGTCTACCTGGTGAGGTTGGTCGTCCTGGTTCTCGTGGAGAGGCTGGCCCCCCAGGCCCGCATGGACTGGAAGGACCTCGTGGCAAGGATGGGGCACCTGGCTCCACTGGAGATGATGGCCCAGCGGGTCCCGCAGGATCACAGGTGAGACAGATCAAGATAAGGATAGGGACAATAGTCGAGATCTTGGAATGCTAGTTGCTAGCCTGAGGCTGCAGCTCATAGCATACCCGGTATGTTGTATCCTGCATATATATTACTGTCGGCTGCACTTGTCTTTGTCCCAGGGTGACCAAGGTCAGCCTGGACCCTCTGGCCCCGTAGGTGCACCTGGGGAGCCCGGGGTAGCCGGACCACGGGGAGAGGATGGAGACCCTGGAGTAGCAGGCCCAGTTGTGAGTCAAATGTTCTGTGTTCATGTCCTTGGAATGCATGTATGTATTGTACTACCCAAGGCTAGTGACTGGTTACTAACATGACATTCTCAACCAGTGTAATACAATTCATCATGGAGTCTCTACCTCACATACAGCTAACCCCCCTCTCCTCCCCCTCCTACCTCCCCCCTCTCCTCCCCCTCGTACCTCCCCCCTCTCCTCCCTCCCCCTTCTCCTCCCTCCCCCCTCTCCTCCCTCCCCCCTCTCCTCCCTCCCCTTACCTCAGGGAAGGAATGGTCTGCCTGGCCCTGATGGTCTACCAGGCCCACAAGCCATCCAGGGAGACCCTGGTGATGTTGGACACAAAGGACCACAGGGCCCACCTGGACCTCCGGTGAGTTGGTCGGAAAGATCTCTCCAGTTTGCGTATTTCTCTAGTTACTTGACAATGGTTTGATCTGATTATGATGCATTATTGGTCACGTGCAGGGTGCCGCTGGTCCGATTGGTCTTCCTGGGATGACCGGCCTGGAGGGTGTGGTAGGAGATGATGGAGAGGCAGGAGTGACGGGCAACGCTGGACCTGTGGGCCCTGGAGGAGAGGAAGGACAAGTTGGAGAGAAGGGACTGCAAGGACATCCTGGACAGCCTGTATGTCCGGCATAGAATACATCCTAATGCACGGTGTTGAGACATGTGATCAAATGATATGTCGAGCCACATGACTGTCCAATCGTTGAGTCATGAGACCAAATGTTGAGTCACATGAAAAATCAATGATTGAGCAATGGTCAACACACATCTGTTCTCTCTCCAGGGCAAGATCGGCGTTCCTGGAATTCCGGGGCCTCCTGGATCTATTGGTGAAACAGTACGTCTCTACCAGTGAATATCACCAGCATATGCAGCTTGTAACCATGCTTAATCTTCCTTCTCTTTCTCTTCACAGGGCAACCCTGGCACCTCTCCCGGACCTGCTGGACCCCCTGGCACACCTGGAGATTCTGTAAGGAATTCGACCTAAAATATTTCCACCAATGGGAATTTATTATTTGTTATCACACCCACCCACCCACCCACCCACACACACACACACAGGGGAGACCCGGGGAGCAAGGACCAAAGGGTCAGCCTGGACCCCCTGGTGGAGCAGTAAGAAATTACTCATCAATCCTTTTCCTTTTAAGCAACTGAACACAGACAGCTAGCTGCCATCTCTCTCCACTGTCTCCTTCCCTCCCACAGGGTGGTGCTGGTGACCCCGGAGATGCTGGGCGGCCTGGACTGGACGGCTCAAGAGTGAGTCATGAAACCTGCTCACTGTGTGTAGTATCAGTGGTCACATGACCTGCTCACTGTGTGTAGTATCAGTGGTCACATGACCTGCTCACTGTGTGTAGTATCAGTGGTCACATGACCTGCTCACTGTGTGTAGTATCAGTGGTCACATGACCTGCTCACTGTGTGTAGTATCAGTGGTCACATGACCTGCTCACTGTGTGTAGTATCATTGGTCACATGTGCA
Organism: Axinella damicornis; assembly: GCA_963931865.1. Classification (NCBI taxonomy): domain Eukaryota; kingdom Metazoa; phylum Porifera; class Demospongiae; order Axinellida; family Axinellidae; genus Axinella; species Axinella damicornis. The sequence goes on from OZ007508.1 coordinate 20,135,215, forward strand.
TCTTGTGTGTGCAGAGAACAATTCTTATCTCAATAGCCTGGGAATCAGGCTAATCTCATCCAGGCACCGGATATTAATACATTGGTTTGTGCAGCTGATTCAGTGGACCTAATTCATTCCCCATCTCTCTCCCCCTGCCACCTCAATTCCACAGGGATCTCAAGGTCCAGCAGGAGAACCTGGCTTCACCGGTTTCGATGGTGTTCCAGGTCAGGGTGGTCCCCCCGGCCGTGATGGTACCAAAGGACAGCAAGGTCCCGATGGACCACGAGGAGAGCCTGGAGTCAAGGGGCCAAAGGGTGCTCAGGGTCCAGATGGACCCGCTGGACCTCAAGGACCTCGTGGTGATCCTGGAGATGCAGGAACAAAGGGTGCACGTGGTGGACCAGGTGACCCGGGAGTGGCAGGACAAGGTGGCCTGCCTGTGAGTGGTGGCACGACCACTAGGGTTTGGAGTGTGGTCATATGTTTATGATTTGAGTACTGCATGTTTCAAATTCTCTGCAGGGCAAGCAAGGTCCTCAGGGCTTGAAGGGTCAGAAAGGAGAGATGGGAGAGAAGGTACGATCCCTGTATGATCTGTGTAATTGATGTCTGTACATGTACATGAGAACATGAGAATGGTGTTCGTGCATTGCACTACACTCATTACATTTAGAGTGTATTGTCGACCGAGAGAGGTTTGTTCAATGTAATGAAGAATGATGGTTATAGCATTCAGCTTCCAAGTCCTTAGCTCACTGCTGCACTCAGAATGCTATATGCAGGTTCTCACCCTTGCTTTTGTCTTGACACCCAACTATGAAATGTTTCCTCTCCTGTGCAGGGAGATGTTGGAGACAAGGGCATCACAGGGCCACCTGGTTTCAAGGGACCATTAGGAATGTCAGGCGAACCTGGCCCCCCTGGTGCCACCGGGGCTGCTGGAGGTGCGGGTCCTCTTGGCCATGAAGGTGCTGCGGGAGCGGAGGGACTCCGTGGTCTCCCTGGTGTGAAGGGACCCAAGGGCCCGAAGGGAGAGAAGGGAGACAGGGGAACTACCGGACCTCCTGGCAATCCTGTGAGCCAATTGCAGTGATGATTAATAGATGTAAAGTAAAGGCAGATTCTAAACCCTCACTCACATTCTCTCTCTCCATCACCTAACACAACCACCACACACCCTACTCCCCCCCCCCATCCATCCCTGAACACAACCGTCATGTAGGGACCATCTGGACCAGCTGTGAGTTGATGGCTGCATTGTCAGTCTTCCTACCACCTCCAGTTGTATGCATGCAGCATTCCAGATTTGGAGTGGAGGCGTCCCATTCTTTAACCTCTCCTGTTCTTGTACGATCTTGTGAATGTTTGTATTCTCCCCCGCTCCCCTGTAGGCCACCACCCTCCCTCCCCCACCACCACTCCCACATTCTAGGTTCTACGTTGGAACACCCGAGGAGGGACAGGGAGTAAAGTTTGGCTCCTTTGATCAGATCGTAGAACTGCACAAGAAGCTCCACCAGCTGAAGCCCCTCGGCACCCGTGACTCTCCTGCACGCAGCTGTCTTGATCTCTTTGTTCAGGATCCCAACATCAACGATGGTGAGCAGATTTCGAGCTTGATTTGCATTACAAAGACAGTAGAAGATAGATAGATAGATAGATAGATAGATAGATAGATAGAGATTACTAGACGGTTCTTACCTATTGACAAGATATAGAAGCAGCATTGTTAAAGTGGTATCTGTTACAGAACATTGCATGAGTAAGACCCTGTGCGCTGTGCTTATGTCTACCAGACTACTACTGGGTGGACCCCAATGGTGGCTGCACCAGTGACGCTGTGGAAGTCTACTGCAACTTCACGGGTGGTGTAGCCCGCACCTGCGTCCTCCCCTCTAAGAGGCAGGCAGAGAGGAAGAGTTGGGAGGGAGACTCCATCTGGTTCAGCACGTTCCAGGGAGGGTTCCAGGTACAGTTATTGTGATGCAGTTGCCAATGTGGGGGGCTAGGGGCATGGAAACAGTTAACAACTGGTTGCTGTTCAATGATTTAATATTTGAGCGTAGGGAGGTGGAATTGATCATCACAGATGGATAGCTGTGTACCAACCATCATCATAGTGATATGCTGTCCATTGTCCCCCCCAGCTGAACTATGATATCCCCACATCCCAACTTGAGTTCCTGCGCGTTGGCTCCCGCCACGCCTCCCAGACATTCACCTACCACTGCCGCAACTCTGCAGCCTCAGTCATTTTCCGCACACAAAACAACAGAGAAATCACACCAACCAAAGTCATCTACGATGGATGCCAGGTTAGTGTAAATATTTAAAACATTACCAACCATCCCTCTATTAAACCTTCCTCTGTTCCTCCCTTGCCCAGTCGAGACCATCCGTACCGGATGCGGCTGTGCTGCAGGTGCAAACTAAGAGAGTGGAGCAGCTACCCCTGAGAGACTTTGCCTCCACTGACTTTGGTGATCGCACGCAGGAGTTTGGATTCGAAATGGGCCCTGCATGCTTCTATTGAACAAATCACCAGCCAGCAGACTGACTTGCGATGCATTTTATCTCTATTTAATATTATCATAAACTAAATGCCATAGCAGGACACTATCAATTATTATAATTACATGTACATTGCATTCTGGACTACAGAACCCTTCATCAGAATATTTATTAATGTGTAAAATACCGCCAATTGAACTAGCGCTAGCGGCGCCGCGCTGGTAGCGCAATCCTCTGGCGCATGGAGGCGCGCGCCAATGGATTTCCATTCCAGTTCATGGAACGAGATTTTAGTCAAGCTTTCGTTCCGCAACGCCGAAGCTCTAGTAATGCGGAAGTGCTAACCAAATGATGAATATTGTCAGCCTTACCTTTGTTTTCCCCATGGCTTGAATCAGCTGGACTATTTGTTGTGCGCATAATACGCGAGCCTTCCCGCGACAATAGGTTTTTGTTAGGCCGTAAATGCGCAGCACTGCGCTGGAAAATGGCGGCCGCATAACTTGCAGTCTTCGTGCAGAAAGCTAACGGGGAAGAGCACCCTAATTAGAAACTTTGCATCCATTAGGACTGGAACTGCATGCAGCGTGAGCTGTAGGCATGGCCCGGTTTGTGTCGACAGGCCTAACGGTCCTTCTGATTGCAATAGCGTGCGCGCAAGCTCAGTTATCCGGGTCCGGTTCCGGCTTCGACCCTACTTTCGGCAGGCCCGATGGAGACACCTTCATAGACGATGAACAAGAGGATCGTGTTGTGTCTTGGCGACCAGATGCAGATTGGAACCTGTGCGAGAGGTACCCCACCGGTACGTGAATCTGTGTAGACTATAGCTACAATGATGACAGAAGTATAGCTACGTAGGAGAACCAGACACCCGAAGACAAAACACGAAACGCATGTACTTCATAAGACATAGTCATGGACAATACACTACTTACGTAAGTAGTGTAGTGTCCATGATTCATTTCGCGAAGTAAATGCGTTTCGATTTTTGTTTGTTTCTTCTTTGGTATCATGCTATTTCCCGTCCTTTGAATGAAAAAAATAAATTGACCGAGTGTAAATTGACCTGAGCATGGCTAATCATAGATGGGCTAATATTACAGTGAGTGTGGTGTGTGACTTTGATTCAAGCACGGTGTGCGAAGGTACATCGTTTGAGGGTGTGGCTAGGCCAATAGGCGGGGCTCACTCATGTTACTGTTTGCAACTCCACAGGTTCAAGTGACTATTTTGTGGAGAGCAATCTCTTTCGCTCTGAGAATCTGGACAGGATCCGCATCATCCCTGATGACTACGGCATCCATGCTGTGTTTGTGGAGCCCAGCCATGACTTCAACACCAGTGGAGCCTCAACGTGCCGTGGCAACTTTCCTAGCAACTACTCCATCGTGGCAAAGTTCAGGCCTGTTAACAAGAGATATGCCTTCACCTTCCTCAATATTTCAACGCCTGAAGGGGTCCAGTTGGCAATCACCCTGGACTTGTGCTACAACATGCTCAATATTACATTTGGCAGTGCCTGCCCCTACACTCCAATTGCACTGCCCTTTAGATCATTTGATCTGAGCCTTGAGCAGTGGCATCGGATGTCAATCTCTATTGGTTCAAGCCATGTTGCTCTCTACGTGGACTGTGATTTAGTCCATCTGCTGCCCCTCGACATGGAGGACTGCCAAGTGCTCTGCAACGATGAGACTACTGTGTCCATCTTGCAACCAGCCGCTGCCAGTCACTGCCCAGCAGGACCTGTAAGTTGATATTCAGCAGGAATATTATGACATGATGATGGTATTAAGTTAATTATTTTATGTAGCCTTGTATAGAGCAAAGAGCAAGGAAAGATTATAAGCATGCAGGAATGTGTAGGGCACTGAGTGATACAGTGTAGGCATCAACTTACTCTGAGTAGCACTGCAGACATCATCATCATCTGATGTGAACTTTCACTTGCCTTCTGCAAGGAGGGACTCATTCGATCACCTAGCTTTGAGCTGCTCTAGCAGTCCATGTCAGCTTCTGGCAGTAGTCTGATTGGCGGACACTCCCAGTTGTCTTAACCGCTTTATCTCTCTTCGTTAGTCTTAGCCGCTCTATCTCATTTTCTGTAAGCGGGTTCCTTAATTGGGATATCTGCTCTCTTGGTAGCTCTCCTCATTCCGTTAGGTATCCTGTAGACATCATGTTTGCTGCTCACCTCTCACCCCTTTCCCTTTTATCTCCCCCACACCCAGCTCTCACTATCCCAACTGACGTTTATCCCCGACCCACCCACCCACCTGGCAGACAGTGCGGCTGCTCAACACTGCACGACTTTCAACACGGACAAGTGCGGACAGAAGCAGGTTCCAGATGCGGTGCCCATTGGACTCCGACAAGGGGTGTCAGGCTTGCCAGACCCAGCAGAACTGTCAGGATCAGCGGTCAGTTGCCATGGCGATTGATTCCTTGCATCAGTTAGTACTGTACATGTAGTCTATGATGCAAGATAATGTTCACACATGTATGCATCACTTCTGCAGGACCTCAGGCAGAAAGGAGAACCTGTACGTCCAACATAATGTCATGATGGTCTTGTGTATTATACTGGCTCTTGTGTTGCCATCGCAATCTCTCACTGACACTATGATTGATTGTCCCACAGGGTCAACCAGGACAGAAGGGAGCCAGCATCAGAGGCCTGGTGAGTTGTGGGTGGTGGGCACTCCTTCTGTGACCTGTAATGATCGGGTACCTCAGGGTGAATCATTTCTTGTCTGCTTCGACCTGCCATAGCCTGGGTTCCAAGGACCAGTTGGACGAGAAGGAAGAACGGTATGTATGTCTGACCATTATTATGCTATTTATACTGCTGCTGGTCGAATAGCAATTAGCCTCATTCCCAGAGCAGTATTAATCCGGCATGTGATATTATAGTTTGTAAGTGCCAAATGCACTTGATCCTGGTATGTACAGTGCGATTCACAGGTCAATCTCACATGTCAGAATGCTCAGGTCTTACTCCCTTAAGTGTGAATACTTCAGAGCTCGGATACCATCCACCAGCTCGCACTTAAAGCTGGCATTGTTCCAGGCTCCTTACTCCCCAACCAGAAGTGTAATCAGACTAGGATCTATGCTGGGCAGAATGAAGATCAGGTACTGAGAGTGCGTACTCACATCCATGAACATTATACTCTAGGGTGATTCCGGTGTTGCTGGTCCCCCTGGGGTGAGAGGGAAGCCAGGAGACGTTGTGAGTTATGCAACTATCACTTCAGCTAGCTTGGTTCAGCTGTGAACAAAGGGGTGTGGTTCACTGGATTTTCTCCCTTAGGGTGCTCCTGGAGTGGATGGAGTACCTGGACAAGCTGGAGGAACGGGGCCACCAGGACCTGTTGTGTATGCTGAGGTACGGAATGAGTGATTGGATGGTTGTACATGATGTAAGTGCCAGGGGAAACTCCCTCAAGGCTCCTATGAGTGAGAGAATGATGACCTAGGGGCATCAGATGTGCAATAGGTCGGAGCAAGTCTCAGTACAGCACTTGGCTGATCTGGGAATCCGGAACGAGAACATTGTCATCATAATATTGACTATTGCTGTATATCGTCATGTCTTGGAGTCGATATACGCACCACAGAATAATGTAGTGTAACATGGAAGTTGGGTCAGCATAGATCTAGAGCCACTTTATCCGAGTTTCCAGCACACTGCACATCTTGATGAGTTGCTGCATTGCCTGATGTTTCACGTCCTCCCCTCTCCTGTCTCCTCCTTCCTCCCACCTTCTGTTCCTCTCTCTTTCCCTCCCTCTCCTCCCATCTCCTATCTCCTCCTCCCTCCCACTTTCTCTCTCGTTCCCTCCCCCCCCCCCCCCCCCCCCCCCCCCCCCCCCCCTCCTGGTTTCTCAGCACATACAGCAGCAGCTTGGCAATGGAGGAAAGGGTCCCGTGAATCAGCTTCCTGGACCTGTCCCCCTCCCTGTCGGCAATCCAGGTGCTCCGGGGCCTCCAGGACCCGAGGGTCCCATTGGAGATTATGTAAGTCATTGCATCCCTCAGCATGTGGATAGCAGGAGCTGTCTGCATGTGGCAAGTCTATTTGTTTAGTTGTTACGCCATGCGCGCATGCACGAAGTGGGGTTAAGCAATCAGTTTTGTCCGTCTGTCCGTTGTCTGTCTGTCTGTCTTCTGTCTGGTGTGAACAAATTAGTGGTGTTGTTATGTTGGTGTTGTTAGTGCTGTGTTGTTATTTTAATTGATTGGATGGATAGTTTTTATTGCACATTTAACTAAATGGTCAGTAAATCCCTGGGTGTTGATTACGATATCATCTGCAGGGTCAAGAGGGTTACCCTGGCTCGCCTGGTCTCACAGGGAATCAAGGCAACCCGGTAAGAACCAATTGCTGCACCAGCTGTTGCTATGGCAACAATGTAGGATGACTCAAGTTGCAATTGGAGTTTTCTCTTCTCTATATTCCTCCTGCAGGGTCTGCGCGGTCCAAATGGTCCGACAGGAGCGTCCGGCCCAGATGGAAAGAGAGTGAGTCAAAGTAAAATGCTCTGAGATGATCGAGAAGCTAGCGTGGTTATCGTACACTGTCTCCACTTCGTTGCACATAACAATTTAAGTTATGCATGAGCTGCAATTTGCAGCCTGCAAATGACTTCATGTTGCAGTGTCAGTGCTTTCAGTGGCTTTGTGCTTGAGCAATGCTCATTAACTGTGATAGAGTCAATAGTGTCAGTTTTGAGCAATGCTTCTGTGTGGAACCTGCCATCCGGTCGTATGCCTGGGGATCTCAGTGAAGCATCTGAGGTTGCAGGTTCAAATCCCAGTTGTACATACATTATATTTGTCACTGTCTCAATGTTATGATTCGTAGTCTGTTCTCTCAAACTTGACGTGCAGGGACACCCAGGCCCTAAGGGAGAGCCGGGAATAAGAGGAACAATCGGAGAGAGGGTGAGGAGGGCATGACCAGAACTCCTATAGTATTATAATTATATCCTGTTGAAGATGTGGTATATGAATTGACCCACCGATCTGGCCATTGTTCACACACACCCATACCAAATAGTATGACAGTGGTGTGCATATGCAGATGATGAAGCCATATTCTGTACACTAACTAACTGGTCCGATTGGGACCAGAATTAGAGGTTAAAAAAAAAAGAATTAGAGGTTATTAATTGAGTCAGCCATCTTGGGTGCAGGTTCTTGTACACCGTGTACAGCGCAGGTGGCAGCGCAGCGCCAGCCAGAGGATGTGCAGCTGCTAGCCAACGATGGTAGTATTGCTCTGTAAGTGGTTCCCACTCTCTCCTCTTCCTCCGCAGGGCGCACCTGGTTTCCAAGGTGGTCAAGGCAATCCTGGGCTGCTTGGACACCCGGTGAGACCAAATTATCAGTAATGATAAACTTGTTTGCCTTGCGAATATTTGATGTCGCCAGTACACATTCGCATTTCACAGTCATATAAAATTGTTCACACATATGCACACACACACACACACACACGCACGCACATGCACGCACGTACACACACACACACACACACACACACACACACACGCACATGTACACACACACACACACACACATGTACACACGCATGTACACACACACATGCACACACAGGGGCCACTCGGCCCTTCTGGACAAGCTGGACGAGATGGTGACAACGGAAAGATTGTATGCAGCCGTGTATTGCAAACCAATTACCTCAGAAGGGAATTGCATGTGCGTGTCTTCTCTCTTCATGTAGGGAGAACCAGGGTCGCTCGGATTCCTCGGCTCCCAGGGCTCAACTGTAAGCGTATGGAAATCCAAATGACGTTATTTGTTAGTGCAGTTCTCGAATGTGTCATCCTGTCTATATCTGCATAGGGATCAGAAGGTCCGAGAGGAGATCGTGGGCCAGTGGGGTCTCCTGGACCACCCGTAGGTTGACGTGTATTCTAGCACAGAAGAGATCTATGCCTGACGATGTGTAATTACATATATTGTCAAGTATAGACACCCAAAATTTAACGATGTAATGTTTTTGTGTTATAACACAAGACTGTATACTGTATTGCGTTGGCGATGTAGGACCACATGATCACTAGTTGGGGTATTCCTGAAACTCGTCCTGCCATGTTTTGCACCCTCAGGGCATACCTGGTGATCAAGGCACCCCAGGAACACCAGGAAGCATTGTAAGTTGAGACAGTGCAGTTTGAAGCTTTGTCCTTTGAACTCTAACTTTGTGATATCAATATACATGCAGATGTGTCACAACTAGTGAGTTTTCATTGGTCGATTTTTTTTGCACAGGGTCCCCTAGGTGGAGCCGGTGCCCCAGGTGCGCCAGGCGACCGTGGGGAACAGGTGGGGACCATTAGCGTTAAAGAAACCAATATCCCAATCACTGATCAACATTCTTTGTCTACAGGGTCCGTCCGGCCGTGATGGCAGGGCAGGAGAGCCAGGATCATCGGTTGGTCCTACGTACCTGAGCTGTAGTGTTGTTTGTATTACCAGCTATACCTTTAACGCACATCCATATTACAAAACCGTCAGCAACTTATAATTTTGATTCAGTCATGTGATTGCACGTTAATGCACACTTGACTTGAGTCTGCGGTGTATTTTTAGGTGTGCATTACTCACATGACATGCTGTACATCGTTACTTGGTAGGGTGTGGATGGCACGGATGGCAACGCTGGTGTGAGGGGCCAGTCGGGATCCCGGGGACAGGTGGGGAGGCCGGGGCTCAAGGGACCCCCAGGACCACCCGTGAGTCGTACATAGTGTCAAGGCCAGATAAGTGTGACACATGCGTACTATGTGAATATTAAGAGTCACTAGGCCAATTGGCCTACACTCGTTCCCAGACCATCCAGGAATGGGACCATCTTTTACTCTTCCACTCCTTCACAGGGCGAGGATGGTCTGGTTGGGTTTTCCGGGCAGGTTGGCCCCCAGGGGCAGCCAGGTGGGAGAGGTGTGAGGGGCAAGCAGGGCAAGAATGGTCTCTCTGGAGACAACGGGATCCCTGGTCCGTTTGGTCTGAAGGGACCAAAGGGGGCCCAAGGTGCCCGGGGGGCCTGCTGGCAACCCAGGGAGAGATGGATTCGATGGGCCAAAGGGATCACAGGGGGAAAGCTGGGTCACAGGGGAGTCAAGGCCTCCCGGGAACGAAGGTACACTAGCCAGCACAGATGTTAATGTGCTAGGCATTGGCAGAGCACTTTATTCAAATGCATGGGTACAACATGTCTTTAGTTGGACACTGGAAATACGGAGTAGCCAGCGGAGTACCATGCTAGAAAAGACTTTCCACATTTTTGCCAAAACTTGCACTCGACCAAAGGCTATAGAGTACGTTGTCAATCATCGGACACCATCATAAAATCGGACACCGCCGAACTATTCGCAACAGTGGTCCTTGAAACGCTAATGCTTTCTACGTTCCAGGTGGGAGTTAATCCCATACGCTCCGTACTTTTCTGGGCGATTCCTATTAAAACGTAGCTTAATCACGCAGTGGATATGCATAGTTTCGACCTCTAATTTACTTCTGTTGTCTTGCATGACTTTATTTCAACTCCGCAGACAGTGTGGCAGTATTTTATCGAGCCTGGTCATAGAACGATCCAGTCTGGTTAGAAAGATGTCCGACGATTGAAGTATACAGTCCAGTGGAGTCCGAAGACAGAGGTCGCCCTCCGAGCGTTGATGGTCCGGAGCATTGGCTATTGCAGCCATTTGTGGCACAACCTGCAAGCCGGTGAACTTGTAATTCATTTTGCTTCTTGTTCACTGCCTCGTGAAAATAAACGCACAAAGTACGGTTCGTTATCTTACTGCGTCCGAGAGATATCGCATTGTCCGGTTGGTGGCGTCCGAAAATTGATGAGCTACTCTAGTACATGGTTTTTTCACGATGTGGGGTCAAAATTCAACCTACAGCAAAATAGACATCATTTGAAAACTCTATTCATGCTGATCACAGCAGTGCAAATCTCAGCCTCAATTGTATCTCATTCCTAGCCCAAGATACCTAGCATAGTTACACCTAGCTGGCTACTCTGTATATCCATTGTCTGACAAGAGACATGTATGAATCCAATATGAAGCTTGGTATTGTGGTTAATCAG
>OZ007508.1:20146041-20404027 GCA_963931865.1 Axinella damicornis
GCACATGGTCAAATGATAGTGTTTGAAATTTAGATGTTTGTAAAACAACAGTTGTTAGGTCTCAAAATCGCCCCAGAACCGCTCTCAGAGCACCAAATTTTGCAAAATTTTCTGGGGGGGGCATGCCCCCAGACCCCCCTAGCAGGGCACATTCCTACGGAACGTGCACAGACGCTTCACCTCCGGGATTCTTTGCCCCCCCACTTTTTACTACCTTCCTACCCCTCTGCTCCTGGATGAGGCTTCCCGGTTTAACTGCAGTGAATATTTGATCATTTGCAGTGTATGCTTCCAATTGGAGAGAAAAGCATGTATGGCGAAACATTAATTGTAGCGTTGCAGTATTTCAGTGCTGACGTCTGCAACAGTCAATCGTCTGAGCACTCTCCAACACTTCCTTTTGGGAAACTTATTGACTGCATATATTTAGACTGACAGATAAACTAATGCACCAGCCATGATTGTGACAAGAGTCGACTGCATGAATACAACAAAAACAGCCTCCGTCCTTAATGGCTGTGAGAGAACTCACCCCCACTACCCTCTCACCGCAGGGTGACCCCGGAGTGCATGGTGAAGTTGGGCAGCAAGGCAAGGATGGAATTCCTGTAAGTCAATCCACAGGTGATCTCCGTACACCCACCTGGCCTAACCTGGTACTCTTGACGTAATTGTTGGGGTCACTAAACTGCTCAAGTCCTCCAGCATGTGGCATTTGCTGTTTGACCTGCAGGGCACTCCAGGTGACCCGGGGGAAGTGGGACCTGCTGGGCAGAAGGTAAGGCCTCGTTGCCTACAGTAATGAATGCCTCATCGCTCTAAGCTGTATTTCAGTAAAGTGTAGTATTCTTGGTCAGTAAACTGTAGTATTCTTGTCAGTCAACTCCTATCTTGTCAGTTTAAGCTCTCAGTAGATGCGAAGTGAACTAAACATTTGAAATGCATCCTATGGAATGGCTGAGACCTGCAGGAACAAACTTAACAGCAATCTCTGGCCACAAATGCGACAGTCAGATCTGTGATGCCTAAGGTATATTCACTCCTATACAAAGATTGCTTCAAGACACCCAAATGGCCGTGTCTTACAAGCACTGTCATGTGACATCTGTGATGGAGAACGTCACTGTATGTGAGCTGGTGGATCACTAAGAGGGAATACATTTACTGGTGGAGGGAATACACATAGATGCAGCTTCCATGAAACAGCTTTCTGAGGGCTGTAAAGATCCTGCAGGAAACTGTATCACTAGGCTTGACTATTTTTTGATGATGTGATTCTTGCTGCAGGGCATTCAAGGCCAGATCGGGGGAACGGGGTTCCAGGGAGACCAGGTAAGTGCCACTGTCAGTGAACAGAGGCAATGTTGCATTAGCCTCTTGGCCTGACTCATCAAGCTCCCAGTGTGACTAGTCATATGACTCACCTGGACAGCGTGTGACGTTCATGTGTGTTGCTGTTTGCAGGGAGGCAGAGGAGAGCCCGGTGCCCCCGGACCAGACGGAGCACCAGGAAAGCCCGTGAGTGTACCCCCTGACCTGCAGTGGCTGAGCGCACATTGTTATGTGAGCATGAGTGATGGCCGTCTTCTCTTACTCTCAGGGTTCGCCGGGAGGGTCAGGTGGCGTGGGACCCGCGGGGCCACCTGGAACCCCGGTATGTGATCGCTAGCTTCTCTGTGTGGATCGATGTATATCCATATTACTGTGACTTGACTCTTGAGCCTTGCCTTCTTTAGGGCTCCCCTGGTTTAGATGGAGTTAATGGTGTTGATGGAGATAGAGGACAAAGAGTAAGCCCCTGTAATTACCACTCCCATTCTCAGAGCTTTGGAATGTTGACTGGATAAGGGGTACTTTTCACAGCTGCTGATTTGGTGTAATAATGTCAATAACAAGTTTACTGCAGACTGTATACTCTTCGAGTACACCAAGTGTTCACTCAATAACCCTCGCCCCCACAGTGTCCTGCCCCCAGCACTATAGCTACTCCATACAATATGACTGTTACCACTGGTACTGTGATGTATGTAGTGATGCTGATATTGAACCATTTCAGGGTGCGCTGGGCCCAAAAGGAGAGCAGGGCACGACTGGCGATGACGGAGCGAGGGTAAGTCTGGCAGTCCTACAAGTGAAGAACCTTGGTGACCATCGTGTCCTTGCTACGCACCTACGTAGGGTGATAGGGGGGCAAAGGGTCAAAGTGGAGCAATTGGAGCCACCGGAAGACCAGGACCTCCAGGGAGGCGTGGCCCGCCTGGAATCCTGGGCGGGAGGGGACAGAAGGTAGGAGGTGTGGCTGGCAGGGTCCCAGGAAGGGGGCCCAGAAGGGAAATGAATGCATCCTCGTGCTGCAATATGTCACTTGTCCTGTTTGGTCACATGCAGGGAGCGTTAGGTCCAAATGGCGGACAAGGTCCCCGAGGAAGAAACGGCAATGCGGTAAGATGCTTTAAAATCCATCACAGTGCAGAGTTGAGTGTGATGATTGTTCATCCCATATTCCGTATCCCGTCCCCCCAGGGTGCTCAAGGAACAAGAGGTGCTGAAGGATCGAAGGGGGAGAAAGGAGATTCAGGGGTTCTTGGAGACCGAGGACCTAATGGGAGGAATGGGATCTCAGGGACAATAGTGAGCCCAATAAATATGGATTATGTATCTATCTATCTATCTATCTATCTATTTATCTATCTATCTATCTATTTATCTATCTATCTATCTATCAATCTATTTATTTTTCTATCTATCTATCTACCTATCTATTTATTTATCTATCTATCTATCTACTTATTTATCTATTTATCTATCTATCTATCTATCTATCTATTTATCTATCTATCTATATATATATATATATCTCTATCTATATATCTCTCTATCTATCTATCTATCTATCTGCTTATCTATCTATCTATCTATCTATCTATCTGCTTATCTATTTATCTATCTATATCTATCTATCTATCTGCTAATCTATCTATCTATCGTTGACCTGTGAACACACAGGGGCCTACTGGGATCAAGGGGGACAGGGGGATACCTGGAGAAAGAGGATTACAGGTAGCTTAGCTGACATCACGTTGCTTAATTTATTTTGTGAGTTAACCTGTCTCTCTCTGCACACCAAGGGTATCACAGGCAAGTCCGGCATACCTGGAGAGAGGGGGTCCAAGGGAGCACCTGTGAGCCTGGCCAGCTGTGATTGATTAATGATATACTGTAACCTCTTACGCTTTCATCACTGTAGGGCCCCCCTGGTCGTCGTGGTGATCCCGGCCATACTGGAGTACAAGGGCAGCAGGTAATGATATCTGAAGACTCGATCTTCACGCATGTTGATCCCCCCCCCCCCCCCCCCCCCCCCCCCCCCCCCCCCCCCAACGCCGCACCCACACTGCATACACACATGCACACATGTACAATGCATGTATGTTCACACATGACGAAACCCACACACAATGTCATACACACGTGTGTGCACACACACACACACACACACATACAGGGAAATTTGGGAGAAGACGGTCCTCCCGGACTAAGTGGAGACTTTGGGCTCCAGGTGGGAATATATTACTGTAGTGTGCTAGCTGTCTGTCATTCACTGTGCATGTATCCATTGGCCACCAGGGAAGCAGTGGTCTGCGCGGCAAGAGGGGGGACCCAGGTGACCTCCGGGAGTCAGGTGGGTGTGGCAGACTCTCATATTGGCTACATGTACCTTCCAGCATTACATAATAATCATGTACCACATGATCACGCAGCCTTATAAGGCCTTGCATCTGTTCACATTGCGTAATGTTAGCCTCGTTCCCAGGCCGCGTGGGTGGAGAAAGACGGCCTGGTATCCACTGCTCGCGCAAGCGCCGCTGTTTCCGGTATATTTCCGTAAAATTGTAAGGTTTACGTTGATATTCCACGTGGATCACATCCGGACCTAATATTCAAGGTCTAATCTACGTACACGCTCAAGTCAAAAAGTTGGTGCAACGCATTTCTGTCGAATCCGTCGTTCAGAAGGGCGACCCAAGTATTCCGCTGCTCTCTTCAGTGATGTAGGATTGTGTGAAGATTGGCGTTCTCGTCTGTGTAAGTTACTTCTCATGTCTGCCGTGTCTGTTGACAGTGGCGATGGTTTACCTGCCGTTCCTGCGTAGGCGAAGTCAAGGCAGTCAATCCGAAACTCAGGGCACTTATGAATGACAGTGTGGCAAGTTTCCAGACACCTTACACGCACAGAAAGCGCTTTCTCGCTAGTTTCTTTTCGATGATACGGAAGTGAATCGGACGTATACGTATAAATTTTACTGACCATTTACAAACAAAAACGAATTCCCAGGTTTTTCTGGGAATGCGGCGCTTGCGCGAACAGTGGATACCAGGCCGTCTTTTCTCCTCCCACGCGGCCTGGGAACGAGGCTAGCGTAATGTGTGCATAATGCTATTATCACACTATATCACATTGATGTTCAACCACTACACTTGTTCACATGTTGATCTACATGTGGTATTGTGGTATTAACGACACACATACACAACTCCACAAAGCATAACTCATATATTCATAAGTCGGGGTATGACATATTCTGTTACCTAAAGATTCAAGATCTAGAAGGTATCTAGTCTTACTGCTGTTACTCACACTGTCCAGTAGTCTCGTTCCCAGGCTCCCTGGGAGTGGCCTGGGAATGAGACTAGCATCCAGTTTCCTCATTGCAGTTCTAGTGTTGGTAAACAGTTTTGCAAAGCCGTGGTTCTGTCGTATGACAGTTGTCCTTTCCCCACAGGGTGTGAAGGGGCCGGTGGGGCAAGTTGGACCGAGGGGTCCACCTGGCATCACGGTAAGCTGGACAGACTCTATATCCAATTGCACGGGAGAGGCCGCATTTTACTTGCAATGACCTCACCAACTATGGAAGGAACTCTAGCAGAAGCAGTATTTGATCTTGGACCTAGCCCTGAATACAGCCATGAATACACTTCTAACGTTGAATATAATGCTGAATCTGAATTATCTGATGATGTAATGCAGAAATCTAACTCTGAGTCTAACCCTAACCAAGCCCTGAATCTAACGCGGAATCTAACGCGGAGAGTAACGTTGAATGTAGCCCTGTATCCATGCTGACTCTATTGCTTACTGTAACACTCACTGATCTAACCCTGAACCTCCTGTGTCACTGGTTCCTTGTCTTCCTATATTACTCTCCAGGGTCCGCAAGGTGCACAGGGGGGCCTGGGTCCTACTGGTCGGGAGGGACTGAAGGGTTTCCGAGGAAGAGACGGCAAACCAGGAACCGATGGAGACCAAGGGACACAGGTGTGTGCCTGTCTGTTTGTCCATCTACTGCCTCAGAGTGCAGTACTCGTATACCAGACTGAGTGTGTGGCAAGTGCAACTGTCTCCCCTCTCACACGTTCACACACCCAACTATCTCCCACTCTTACACCACACACACTCACACACGTTCACACACCCATGCCCACCCACACACACTCACACACCCATGCCCACCCACACTTACACGTGAGCAGGGACCGCCTGGACCACCAGGGTCAAAGGGGGAGAGTGGACTCCCTGGAGAGCCTGTGAGAAATATCTCGTTTGGCATATACTATTATTAGTCATTGAACTAGCAGATAGTTAATTGACTGGTATGAATATTTGCCGTACACTCCTCCTCTGTTGATCATGTGACACTCCTCCATCGCAGGGTTTCCAAGGTGAACCAGGAGAGACTGGGTCTCAGGGATCCCGCGGAGAAGCGGTGAGATACACAGTAGAACTGCTTGTGCGGTTAAACGTACCCTAGTTGGTTTGATCTGAGCTTAGGGGACCTATCGATGTGTACATACATCTAATGATATTGGTAGTTTGCATGCACACATTGTGCCAGACGCTCCTGAACGTATGCATCCCACTCTCTCTTGATTGCCAGGGTGACCTCGGTGATATAGGTCCACTGGGTCCGATTGGAGACTCTGGTCCCAAGGTAATGGTCAAAAATAGTTTCATGTAATTATGACATCACAATGTGGTTTGATGAGATATATAATTGTCTGTCCTGTAGGGCAATCGTGGCTCACGGGGTCTTCCCGGGCCACCAGGTGTTGCAGGACAAGATGTGAGTGGGTGTGGCTTGTTACCCGGAATACATGTAATTACATTTCATTGTTAACTTTTATTGGTCAGGGCCTCACGGGTACCCAGGGTGATTCTGGATTTCCTGGGACTCAAGGATCAAGGGTAACACCTCCCAATCTCTCTCCTTCCCAGCACTGTTTGATGTCTGATATCCCCTCTCACACACATCACACACACACTCACACACTCACACACACACACACACACACACACACACACACACACACACACACACACACACACACACACACACACACACACACACACACACACACACACACACACACACACACACACACACACAGGGAGACTCTGGCCCTAGGGGAATTATTGGCCCAAAGGGTGTGCAAGGGGAACCAGTAAGTAATGGTGTCAACTTGTTGTAAGAAGTATTCTGTTTGGTGACAGATGTTCAGTGACAGCTATAGTTTGCGAAGTGTTGGTGTGGTTTGTGGGCTGTTGGTGTGTGTGTGAGTTGTGTGAGTGTGCTAGCCAGTTATTGCTGTTGCTCTCTTGCTGCGTGCAGGGTCGGCAGGGGGAGACAGGACCGAAGGGAGAGGCTGGACCATTTGGACTTCTTGTAAGCAGCTGCTTAAACACAATGCACTGATACGAGATCCATGCGCACACTAGCTGCCTTCTGTCACCACTCCTGTGTTGGTCGTCCTCTTCTCCTTTACCTCTCTATCTTTCACCCTCTCTCGCAGGGTTCTGATGGAATTGTGGGACCACCTGGCTCCCTTGGACCAACTGGCATCCCTGTATGTCAGTTGTTAGGCTTTCTATGTGCTGTAGGAATCCATATGAGAGCATGCTCTTTCTCTCTCATAACAGGGAGACCTTGGTCTGCCAGGTTTTATTGGCACCGATGGATTACCTGGAGGATTCGTAAGCATGTTTGTGGCATACTTATGACACCACTGTAGCAGGGCAATCTGCGTCAACCATCTCACCCAAAAAGTTGATACGTAGTTTATGTGCTTGTCATCTTCATGTCTCTTTGTTTAGCCACAAATTCTTACAGCCCTTAGCATTTGTGAGACGTGAGGCAGAGAGAGAGAATTACAGCGCTTAGCGTTTGTGAGACGTGAGGCATAGAGAGAGAGAGAGAGGGAGAGACCCATTGCCATTGAACCACAATCAGTGTTTCAATATCCGGTGAACACTAGGGCAGAGGCACCCCATTTCCAGTATGTTGTAGTTGTTGTTGCAAGTTGAGGGTAAGACTAGGTCTGGGGACTAGACCTCTATTATATATGACAAGGTCCTTGAAATCACCCATCTGTTCAGATCGATTTCAAATGCATGGTACGGTGTTCAAAGATGGGTATACGTGGAATGCCCTGTATGAAGTTGATTTTATAGATGGTGTGGCAATGAGGCTAAGCTGGCCTTCATAGTGGCTGTTTGGTCTTCAAAGAGCACTGAATGTACTATTGTGTTTCTATTCTCAGGGGCCACTTGGACCATTTGGACACAAGGGAATTGAGGTGAGTTTCAGTGTTCTGTCATTGGACAAGAAGTGTAAAACTTAAAATTGCTGGTTGTTAGAAATATTATGCAGTAGTGTAACCAAGGACGAGTGACGGTTTTGTGAAACTAATGCTTTGACAATTTCCTACCATTTTGTTGGGATGAGGGTACCACGCGAGGTTGAAGCAAAACTTAAGTGGTACATACATGTCCATTTTTGCTTAAAGCTGAGGCAGCCGCAGCATTTGATCACGGCAATAATATGGCATAATTGTAGGGTCACATTTGGTCCGGCAGGAGGTGAAGTGCTAGTCATTAGTTGTAGCCAGTGTTCAAGAGACATTGATGATCACAAACTAGTGTTTTCTCTTGTACAGGGAGACCCAGGGAGACCAGGCCTTCCCGGACTCCCAGTGAGTGACACAACATTGTCATACAAATTTGAGCATTAGTTCAATCCTACCGGAGAGTAATGAGCCAGCATGGTTTGCAACAGTTTGCCGTCTGTTGAAGGATAACATGTGACCTCTTTAGGGTGACCCAGGCCCCCCTGCTCTCTCAGGCAGTACACAAAAAAAGTCTTTCTACATCTCTGGAGAGGACAACTTCATCAACACGGTGAGTATATGGGCCCTCCAGCCTTCCACACCATTCATTGTGATGTACGTGACTTATATTCATGTGGAAGGAAGCGTGTAGATCAACACAGACTCTGAGATTAGAGGGTTTGGTACCGAGACTGGAGGATCTGGTATTGAGACTAGTCAGTCTTGTACTGAGACTAGAGACTCCCCCCCCCCCCCCCCCCTCCCCTCACACACACTCACACGCACACAGATGCTGTCCATGGTAATCCAGCTGGACAACATGTCACTCACCGTGAATCTTCTGAGGAAACCGAACGGCTCCCGGCAGTTCCCCTCCCGCTCATGCTGTGACCTCAAGGAGCAGTACCCTGAGACAAAGAGTGGTGGGTGGGAGTGGTAGAGTAACTGAGGGGTGTGGCTGGGAAGGGACTTGAACCATGAAGTGTGCAGGTGGTTAAAGAGTGAAATGGGATGTGATATGGTGGGTGGGGCTGGGACTAATGGTGAGATGCACAGAGTGGGTGGAGCTAAAGTAATGCAGGATATAGTGGGTGGGGCTGGAGATGCACAGTGGGTGGGGCTAAAGTACTGCAGGATATAGTGGGTGGGGCTGGAGATGCACAGAGTGGGTGGGGCTAAAGTACTGCAGGATATAGTGGGTGGGGCTGGAGATGCACAGAGTGGGTGGGGCTAAAGTACTGCTGGATGCAGTGGGTGGGGCTGGGATGCACAGAGTGGGTGGAGCTGAGGTACTGCAGGATGCAGCGGGTGGGGCTGGGATTAATAAGATGCACAGAGTGGGTGGAGCCTCGTACAGCAATCTACTGATACGATCTGCAGGTTTCTACTGGATCGATCCTAATGGTGGCTGTTCAATGGATGCCTTCCAAGTGCACTGTGGTTTTGAGGATGGCAGCTGTGCCACTTGCATTGATGCCAAAGATTGGGTATGCTCCCGCTCATTGACAATCATACCTCATTGGTCACAATACTGTCTGTGATTTATCTTATCAGCAACAAAAGGCTCTGGAGACAGTTGACTTGTCAGAAGAATCATACCACTCTCTCTCTGGTCTCCTAGGAAGACAGGTACCGTAACTAGACACTCAAGGAATACGCTGAGTACACAAATGGCTTACTCTGTGCTTGTACTTTGTACCCTGGCAGTTTTCCTATGCCATCAGCAAGGTGCAGCTGAAGATGCTGCAGATCACGAGCCTGCAGGCTCAGCAGACTGTCACCATCCACTGCAAGAACCTTGGCCTTGGCCAGAGGAAACCTGCTTTCAGGGGATTCCGTAGGGGGACCAGCGTGCAGCCTGAGGTAGTCTCCACCGGATGCGAAGTAAGTCTGTATGTTTTGATTTAGAGTATGGGTGTGTGGTTTGATAGTATGCAGTTGCCAAGAACATCATATAATGCATGTCCCCTTATCCCCCCCCCCCCCCCCCCCCCCCCCCCCCCCCCCCCCCCACACACACACACACACACACACACACACAGGAACAGAGTGACAAAGAAGCCTCCAGTATCTTCAATTTCAGTACAAGCCGACCATCTCAGCTTCCAATTACGGACATAAACATGTGGTTGGGTAACCACGGTGGGCAGGCAGTTGGCCTGGAGCTGGGGCCCATCTGCTTCTCACGATAACTGCTCCACCCTCCGACAATATTTGTATAATGCACACTCATGTTTGTATACGATACCAATAGTCCGACTTTCTAGTGTCTGAGCATGTAGTCCGGCCTCAAACTTGTGTACATGCAAAAGACTGTCATTTTCAACCAGCCTTGCCAGCTGCTATGTAGTGCATATATTAGCTTTGCATTTGTTTATAACACTGCCTATACTAGAATGTAATATCTATTTTGCCAGTACGAAGGCTGCTGGTCCACCAGTACCATGATAGATACAAATGTGCAACTTGAATTCATGAGGTCTCGGAACATCCTGTCGATCAGCTGCAGGTATAGGTATTTAGTTTGCAGACCAGCTTGGTGAGAGATGTCTCTGTTTCAAGACTGACATGTTCTTCCATTGTTTGTGTACTTATAGTATCTGGGTGGCATACAATTATTTTTGATGAGCTATTTGGCGAAAATCTGCATTATTGAGCTGCATGAAACCATTCCTTCCTAGAATAGTAGAATGGTACTTGAGGGAAAACAACTGTAGTGAGATGAAAACCATGATAACGAGTAGACTAATAGATGTGCCTGATTTTAGATCTACCATACTTATCAGCCAAGTAGTCTTGAAACTCTCTTTTCAGCACTTGAACGCAGTCCCTGTAGTGTTTCCTGGTCCTGAAGCTTGTGATGTCCAGAGATGGTGCGTGCGGCATGTGGACAGTGAAGGCATCAGGAAGCACCACAAACTCATACCCCTGCGCAGCAAGTTCCATGATGTGGGACACCTTATTCCACCCGAACCCAACAAATCTTTCATCGTATTTTGTTACGTTTCTGCTGACGGTGATATACGGCTCAAAATCAGGGGCCCAGTTCACCTTGTATGGGGCTTCAGCTGTTTTCCAATAGTCATAGTTGGTTGGAGCATGTCCCTTTGGCCAAACATGGTACCTGAATGTATACACGCTGCTATCACTCAGCATCTGCACGAGCTTTGTCTTGTTGCTTGGAAAATTAAACTTGTATAGCAGTGTTTCAAATGCAGGGATCACCAATGCCCTCTTCTCACTACCTATGACTCTGATAGCTTCACTGAGGTATGGGTACAGTCCAAACATTGGTAGAAAATCTATGTCACTCAAGAAAATGTATGGAGTATGAGCATTCTCCACTGCAACATTACGGAGGTAGTTGACTGGGTAAAACCCTCCACTTTTGTACACAATGTGAATCCCAATGTTCCCTCGGGATCTCAGAGTGGGGGAGTTGTGGACATGCTGCAGAACGTGCTGTGTCTCTGGGTCAGAAGCGTAGAGTGTGATACTCATTGGCCCCTCCCAGTGACGGGATAGAGGCTCCAGCATGTGTAGCCTGTCCACGGACATCTGTGCAATCAGGGTAACATCGTAAGTGCTCATTGACGTGTAAGTGTAATCAGCAAAGAAAGGATGCGTTCTTTGAGCAGCTTTCACTTTCTTGAAATCTGAACAGGGGTCAGACTCCAGCAGGACCTGCTCCTCCTTTTGAGCACTAACTAAGTCACAGCTGAGCAGCTCGTGTTTGAGCAAGCCTCCATCATACCCCTGGAAGGTCATATAGAGGTTTCTGAAGTAAGGACCGTGATTGTTAGAGACATCCAGCTTCTTGGGAGAATTCCAGTGAATAACCTTGAACTCTTCCGCAGTTCTGTAACAGTACTCGCTCAGGCTGTGTTCACTCAGCTGTACATTCCACGCACAGGGCAACATGTAGTGGATGTCGGGATGCTCCCTGATCACAGCATTGATGATATCCTGATCTGCGAGTGCAGTCGATTTATACAGCTGCAGCATTTCTGTGGCCACCTGTAACCACACTTTCTCCCACCTATACTTCCTCATGGCTTGTAGATCTAACATCATGACTCCTGTGTTGAATCCGCGGCCCAGTGCTGGCCAAGGCTTGTGGTTCTCCCACAGCCTACCCAAGTACCAGTCGCTCTGATTTTCAACTACACCAAATAGTTTGTGCCGCTTTCGAATTGCAATAAAAAACTGCCAAAGTCTAGCAGCATCTGCAGCAAACATCAAGTCAGTGTCTAGAACTAATACTCTGCTTAACGTTGTTGGAAGAATGGAGGTAAGGGTGAGTTTCATCAGTCCAAATACACCAGAATAGTGAAGATTGGGAATCCAGGATATGTTAGCAATGGCTGCTTCCGTTGCATAGAAACTAACTCTTACTGCAGGAAGTTGCCAGGTGCTAAAGAGTGTCCCTAATATATGTCTTGCAGTTACATCGGAAATGAAATGGAAATGAATTGGATTGTGCCTGTAAAACAGCAACGATTTGACAAGCGTGACAACATCTCTGCAGGTTTTGTAACCAGCTGCCACAACTGCAATGTGGATAATCTCGCATCTTGACGCTCTGGATCGGGGATAATATCCCGAATACTCTTCATAGAAGTCCCTGTAGTGGTATCCCTCATCATGCTTAGCGTACCGTTGGGTGGTTGTGTTCGTTCCGCCCACTTCTGCACTGGTTGCAAGTGTCCGAATATCCTCATGCAGCTTCTTGTTCAGTGCTTCCAGTCGCTTTATTCTCTGCACGAAGACGAACCGCGGAGTTGTTCCATTCAAGACCAAGCATCCGGAGAAGAGCACTCCAGACACGAGCAAGCAAAGAAGAGTAACCGGTCGTCCTTTTACCATTTTCGGCAAGTAGGTGGGCGGGGCTAGTACAATGACATAATTAAGAGTCCGGCGGCGCCCGGCGCGGCGCGCCCTGCTCGCTAGACTAATGAGGCTAGGGCAGGGGCTAAGCGACGTCGACTCCAGCGAAGGAAGACGTTAATGCAATGGCATTGGCAGCACTCCTGTTGATTCTCTCCCTGCTCTACTGGCAATCTCCTGAACTGGTGGACTCTGCCGCATCCCTTGGCGTACGTACCTCGGTGGATACCAGCTGGAATTTCTCTCCCCCTAAATTTACCCCCGTTCCCTCCGTGGACTGCCAGAGCCAACCCCAATCTGGCTACCCGTTCTGCAACCCTAGTCTGAGCCTGGAGGAGAGGACAACAGACCTGGTCTCCAGGCTCACCCTTGATGAGATCATCCAGCAGACGTCAACCATTGCTCCAGCAATCTCGAGGTTAGGGATCAAAGACTACAACTGGCGTTCCAACTGCCTACATGGGTGGTCGGAATCTGGGGGCCACTGGTTCAGTGGACTCCAATGGACTGTATTCCCTGCACCAATTGGACTCGGAGCTTCATTTGATGTGGATCTTGTTAACAAAATCGGACAAATCACAGCCGACGAGGGCAGGGCACTCCACAATGTGATGCTCGCTCACTTCAATGGCTCAAGCACGGAGGCCGCTGGACTCAACTGTTTTTCACCCAATGTGAACCTGTTCAGAGATCCACGGTGGGGGAGGGGCCAGGAGACGTTTGGTGAGGATCCCTACCTGATCTCCCATATCGGTGCAGCGTACACCCGTGGGCTGCAAGAGGGGGACAACCCAAAATACCTGAAGGTTGCGGCCTGTGCCAAACACTACGCTGTACACAGTGGCCCAGAGGAGATTAAATTATCGTTCAGTGCAAATGTATCCCTTCACGATCTCTATGACACTTACCTCCCAGCTTTCAAGTCTCAGGTTCTGGGTGCAAATGTTGCCCAGATGATGCCAGCGTACAGTGGTACACGGTGCAAGGAGCAACAGGATGGTGCTCCTGATGCTGCAAACCCTTTTCTACTCAAAACTGTTCTCCGTGGTCAGTTTTCTGCTCCTAATATTTCAGTTGTTTCTGACAACGGAGCTGTGTCCGCTGTTGCATCTGACCAGAAATATGTTTCAAATGCAGAACTTGCAGCAGCGGTTTGCATGAACGCAACTACGGACCTTGATTTGGGACATGACGATATCTACTCTCACTATCTCCCGCAAGCAGTTAAAGACAAACTGGTGGCAAACAGTACTCTTTTGGCTGCAGTCATGAGGAGTTTCTACCTCCGTTTTCGTGTAGGAGATTTTGACCCTCCCTCCATGGTTCCGTATCAGAATATTGATGGTAGCCATTTGAACACCACTGCAAATCAAGCGATGAACTTACAGGCAGCGAGAGAGTCCATTGTACTGCTAAAGAACACTCTAAAGTCCCTCCCTCTCTCTATGGATGGTATCAGGAAGCTGGCAGTGATTGGTCCTAATGCGAATGCAACGAGGACCCTACTCTCAAACTATGAAGGTATTCCACCATCTGTTGTGAGTGTTTTGCAAGGCATTCAGGACGTTGTGGGTGAGAACGGACCGGAGGTGGTGTATTCACCTGGCTGCTCCTCGGTAAAGTGTCCAGACACTTCAGAGTTCAGTGAAGCACTCGATTTGGTTCATGATGCTGACTATGTGGTGGCAGTGATGGGCCTTGATTCCAGTGTGGAAGGAGAAGGGCACGACAGAGCGCAGACCAGCTGTCAGTCGGAGGAGCAGGATATACTTGCACTGCCTGGGTGCCAAACAGAACTCATACATGAGGTGATCAGGTACAACTCAAAGGTGATTCTGGTGTTGATCAACGGAGGACCTGTTAGCCTAACGGCCCTGTACAACAACAAGGGTGTTATTGGCATATTAGAGGCCTTCTATCCTGGAGCAGTGGGCGGGACGGCAGTAGCAGACGTCCTCTTTGGAAAGTACAATCCAGGAGGGAAGATGCCAGTGACAGTTTATGAAAGCATCACTGACGTACCTTCTGCTACTGATTATGACATGAGTACCCCTCCCGGGAGGACGTACCGCTACTTTGTGAATGATCCACTCATCCAATTTGGCTTTGGACTTTCATACACTGACTTTGAGTACTCTCAGATCATGATCACACCAACCAGCATCAAACCTTGTGATTCGGTGAAAGTGTCGGTTTCTGTTCAGAACACTGGAGACATTGCCGGGGACGAAGTGATACAGCTGTACGTGCAGCCACCAACATCTTCCAGTAGACCATTTATACCGATACTTCAGCTGCTTGGATTCGAACGAGCAAGCATCAACCCCTCTGTGGTCCACATGACGAGCTTTGAACTGAATCCCTACCTTCTGTCTCTGGTGGATGCAGACGGAGAACGCTACTTGTTTCCCGGAGAGTATATGGTACTTGTGGGAGGAGGAAGTGAGGTTGATATGGTAGAGGCACACTTCACCATCACTGGAGACATAACCAACATTAGGGACTGTGCAGGTGCTCCACAGTGTCTGGCATGCTAGGAAGTAGTCACTGCTAGAATATTGTGTTTCGTCCTATCATCACATATACTGATTGTGCCTGCAATGTTTTGACAAGCGTGACAACAGCTCTGCTCGTTTTGTAACCAGCTGCCACAACTGCAATGTGGATAATCTCGCATCTTGACGCTCTGGATCGGGGATTATATCCCGAATACTCTTCATAGAAGTCCTTGTAGTGGTATCCCTCATCATGCTTAGCGTACCGTTGTGTGGTTGTGTTCGTTCCGCCCACTTCTGCACTAGTCTCGCGGGGCCAGACCCACAGGGTCTGGCCCCGCGAGACTGCACTGACTATCCTCAGCTTCTTGTTCAGTGCTTCCAGTTCAACTATTGCTTTATTCTCTGCACGAAGACAAACCGCAGAGCTGTTCAATTCAAGACCAAGCATCTGGAGAAGAGCACTGCAGAAACGAGCAAGCAAAGAAGAGTAACCAATCAGTAGGTAGGTGGGCGGGGCTAGGTGTATGACGTCATTGAGTTTGGGTCACAACTTTATTTATGGCCTTCTGGAGGTTCGGTAAGCGACGTAGACTCACCAAGCGAAGGAAGACGATAATGGCATTGGCAGCATTCCTGTTGATTCTCTGCCTGCTCTACTGGCAATCTCCAGAACTGGTGGACTCTGCCGCATCCCTTGGCGTACGTACCTCGGTGGATACCAGCTGGGATACATGGAATTTCATGAAAAACTCTCCCCCTAAATTTACCCCCGTTCCCTCCGTGGACTGCCAGAGCCAACCCCAATCTGGCTACCCGTTCTGCAACCCTAGTCTGAGCCTGGAGGAGAGGACAACAGACCTGGTCTCCAGGCTCACCCTTGATGAGATCATCCAGCAGACGTCAACCATTGCTCCAGCAATCTCGAGGTTAGGGATCAAAGACTACAACTGGCGTTCCAACTGCCTACATGGGTGGTCGGAATCTGGGGGCCACTGGTTCAGTGGACTCCAATGGACTGTATTCCCTGCACCAATTGGACTCGGAGCTTCATTTGATGTGGATCTTGTTAACAAAATCGGACAAATCACAGCCGACGAGGGCAGGGCACTCCACAATGTGATGCTCGCTCACTTCAATGGCTCAAGCACGGAGGCCGCTGGACTCAACTGTTTTTCACCCAATGTGAACCTGTTCAGAGATCCACGGTGGGGGAGGGGCCAGGAGACGTTTGGTGAGGATCCCTACCTGATCTCCCATATCGGTGCAGCGTACACCCGTGGGCTGCAAGAGGGAGACAACCCAAAATACCTGAAGATTGCGGCCTGTGCCAAACACTACGCTGTACACAGTGGCCCAGAGGTGCTGAGATTATCATTCAGTGCAAATGTATCCCTTCACGATCTCTATGACACTTACCTCCCAGCTTTCAAGTCTCAGGTTCTGGGTGCAAATGTTGCCCAGATGATGCCAGCGTACAGTGGTACACGGTGCAAGGAGCAACAGGATGGTGCTCCTGATGCTGCAAACCCTTTTCTACTCAAAACTGTTCTCCGTGGTCAGTTTTCTGCTCCTAATATTTCAGTTGTTTCTGACAACGGAGCTGTGTCTGCTGTTGCAGCTGACCAGAAATATGTTTCAAATGCAGAACTTGCAGCAGCGGTTTGCATGAACGCAACTACGGACCTTGATTTGGGACATGACGATATCTACTCTCACTATCTCCCGCAAGCAGTTAAAGACAAACTGGTGGCAAACAGTACTCTTTTGGCTGCAGTCATGAGGAGTTTCTACCTTCGTTTTCGTGTAGGAGATTTTGATCCTCCCTCCATGGTTCCGTATCAGAATATTGATGGTAGCCATTTGAACACCACTGCAAATCAAGCGATGAACTTACAGGCAGCGAGAGAGTCCATTGTACTGCTAAAGAACACTCTAAAGTCCCTCCCTCTCTCCGTGGATGGTATCAGGAAGCTGGCAGTGATTGGTCCTAATGCAAATGCAACGAGGACCCTACTCTCAAATTATGAAGGTATTCCACCATCTGTTGTGAGTGTTTTGCAAGGCATTCAGGACGTTGTGGGTGAGAACGGACCGGAGGTGGTGTATTCACCTGGCTGCTCCTCGGTAAAGTGTCCAGACACTTCAGAGTTCAGTGAAGCACTTGATTTGGTTCATGATGCTGACTATGTGGTGGCAGTGATGGGCCTTGATTCCAGTGTGGAAGGAGAAGGGCACGACAGAGCGCAGACCAGCTGTCAGTCGGAGAAGCAGGATGTACTTGCACTGCCTGGGTGCCAAACAGAACTCGTACATCAGGTGATTGGGTACAACTCAAAGGTGATTCTGGTGTTGATCAACGGAGGACCTGTTAGCGTAACAGCCCTGTACAACAACAAGGGTGTTATTGGCATATTAGAGGCCTTCTATCCTGGAGCAGTGGGTGGGACGGCAGTAGCAGATGTCCTCTTTGGAAAGTATAATCCAGGAGGGAAGATGCCAGTGACCGTTTATGAAAGCATCACTGACGTACCTTCTGTTACTGATTATGACATGAGTACCCCTCCCGGGAGGACGTACCGCTACTTTGTGAATGATCCACTCATCCAATTCGGCTTTGGACTTTCATACACTGACTTTGAGTACTCCCAGGTCATGATCACACCAACCAGCATCAAGCCTTGCGATTCAGTGAAAGTGTCGGTTTCTGTTCAGAACACTGGAGACATTGCCGGGGACGAAGTGATACAGCTGTATGTGCAGCCACCAACATCTTCCAGTAGACCATTTATACCGATACTTCAGCTACTGGGCTTTGAACGAGCAAGCATTAACCCCTCTGTGGTCCACATGACGAGCTTTGAACTGAATCCCTACCTTCTGTCTCTGGTGGATGCAGACGGAGAACGCTACTTGTTTCCCGGAGAGTATATGGTACTTGTGGGAGGAGGAAGTGAGGTTGATATGGTAGAGGCACACTTCACCATCACTGGAGACATAACCAACATTAGGGACTGTGCCGGTGCTCCACAGTGTCAGGCATGCTAGGATATTGTGTTCCGTCATATCTGATTTAATAGCAGAACATTTCTGTTGCTTGGCTTTGAATGGCAGTACAGTACAGGTACCATATTGTGTGGGAGGGAGGGGTGGAGGGATGTGGAGGTGTGCGCATGCGTACCATTGCTTATTGACTATATAGAAGTAAATACTTCCTGCCGGACCAATATCCACTTCCTATATGGTTAATGCACTTCCTATACGGTTAATGCAATCATAGCCATGGTTAGTGGTTATTAATATTACGATTATATATCCATCATGACGTCACTGTCAATATGTCCTCACGAAGCAAACACCATAGGTCGCCCTCACCGAGGCGAGATCGGCGATGGCCTCCACACAGAAGGTAGGAAGAGTGTTTTAGAGGTCTCTTACAGATGCGAGCTGTTTCAATGCATAGTCATAGGCTGCACAGGGCTATGGTTTGTCCATGACCTTCTAGTTGGCTGATTCATAATTTGCTTCTGTCCTCTTCCCAAGTTCCAGAGTTCCCTACCGTTACAGCAGGGATGGGGCGTCCCTTAGCAGCGATGACATGGGGAGTCGACACAGTGGACATCAGCCGCCAAGGAACAGACATCCATCTCACAGCAGTGGTAGCGCCACAGACACTCACAAGTTGGCAGGAAACTCACTGCCACATGACAGAGCTAGAACACCTAGAGATAGCTCCTCATCATGTTCTAGTAGATCTACGGATCGCAGTCAGAGAGGCCTGTCTACTGGGAGTGGCAATTATGCCAGTAGAGAACCACCACCCCACTCGAAGAGAAAACTGTCCCACGGTAGGACTGACCCACCAGGTTGCAGCATGGCAGGTGTACACAGGGCACTTGGGAAGTGGCCGCAGGAGAGGAGACACTTGGATGTGGCCTCTGCCTCACCTTCAAAGCGAGCAAAAATGGAACAGCACTCTGTGTCTGCCGCGCTCACAGCCAACAGTTGTGCCATCCCGCAAGCAGTTGAAATACCTCATGCCTTGAAACGGGACTGGACGTGTTCTCTGGCGGACCTCAGTGTAGCTACTGCTTCACACTCGGAGGTACATTTGAGTAGGGAGTTGAATGAAGAGAGTGGACAAGGAGACGCAAAGATTGCTCCCAGTTGCGAGTACACTAGCTTCTTGTCAGAGACGTTATACCAATGGAAGAACGTACGGGGGGAAAAGGTGAGTAGTCTTCTCAATTTTTGTTGATTGCATTCCTTTAAACCAAGCATCTGTTGTATATGTTCAGGTACTCTGTGCAACAGCCGCCTTGGAAGAACTTCGCTGTGCTTTTACAGAGAAGCTACTAGCTCACAGGAACATCCCAACTAGGTTCAGCTTTCTTGGCCAAAGTAATGCTCCCACACAGCTCTCTGACGTTGTTGATAGCACTGGCAGTCATGAGAGACAAGGGAGTCCTGAGAAAGAGTTGCATGTGGCTGTGGGGCTGCAGGATGGCGACTCAGACGGTACCGGTAAGGAGACACCAAGAGGTGTGTTACTGGCCTCCTGTTCGGAGCCACTGACTTTGACAGAGGAAGAAGTGGCTGACAATGAGGCTGGTTTGGAGTCTCAGGATATTAGTTTGACAGGAGGGGCTTCGCATCACGGAGAGGTGGTAGCTGACCAATCTCAGGACACCAGTTTCTCTGTGAAGCCAGCAGTTCATGACGGCCTCTCCTGCAACCTCCCCTCCACGGTAACAGCTCTGCAGTATGAAGCAACTGTGTGTGCTCTCATCTCTGTCTCCTCCTGTGCAGATCTGCAAGGGACAGACTGACACTCCAGGCAGTCGCAGGAGGCAGTACGCTTTTGGAAGATCAGTGAGTGTGTGTGTATGGGTCAGCAATGAACTCATTTGTAAACGTTGCTCAGATCACTGTGTGTGACATGTTCCAGAGTACTGCAGATGTGTGTTCGGACTATCGACAATACCGTGTGGAGATTTCACCGCAAGTGAACTTCAAGGTAAAATACAGAGACTCTGTTTATCACTTGCTTTCAAGTGTTGCCGTGTTCATATTGCTCTCTGTGCAGTCCAGTAGACCGACTGCCCTGAGGATGGCGGACGGGAGAGAGTACCACTTTGAGGGCTTCTCTGTTGCCTCCTCTGTGCCCTTAGACCAGGTGTGTTGTGAGATACAGTATTAGTATACTACAGTACACTTCAGTATACTGTGATACACATGTTACCAGGTATGTTCACGTCAAAATTTTGGAAACCTTCTTTGCCAATATGCTAGGTATCTTGGGCTAGGAATGCGATATGAAGCTGGGATTTGCACCATTGTGATCAGCATGAACAGAGCATTCCATTGATGTGCATTTTGCTGTCGGTCGAATTTTGACCCAAAATCATGAAAAACCATGGATTATAGCCTTTGGCTGACTGCAAATTTTGACAAAAATGTTGCTGAAATTAAAAATCATTTTAAGGACATCATTTGAAAGCTCCTTTTATGCTGACCACAATGGCGCAATTCCCAGCTTCATTATCTCATTCACATGGTCCATTTTGGCCAGAAATGGCACATCAGTCACCCAATAGAACAGGAGTGCTGTTTCTGCCAATTTTGGCTTAATTGGTTTGTCAAAATTGATAGAAAATGGTTTTCAATGTGTGTGCAACTTTTGGCACAAAAACATACCTCCATACTACACAACAGCATAGCATACTACAGTATATCACAGTATACTACATTACATCACTAGGAGTTTACCAATATGCCTGCAGGTTCCGGTGTGCTACTTCCAGCGCTATGGCTGTGATTACTCCCTGCGGCTCAGAGCAGAGCCATTATTGCAGGTGGGTCCCAGTTGTGTGGTAGGAGAACAGAGGGCTTGCAAGAGAGAAGCCGAGGGGGGGGGGGGGGGGTGAAGCATTGTTAGCAACACGTATGTAAGTGCAACACATAGGCATATGTGTTGCTAGCTAGTGTGCAAACGGATTGAGAGTGGGGCTGTTCTTCCCCAGAGATTCACTGTCAGTGACGTGCTGCTACTGGAGGAGTACCTGTTCGTGTCCCTCCTTGAGCTCTATGACTGGGCACAGAGTGAGTGTGGAATGTCTAGTGCCAATGTGTCTAAGCTGGTCCATCATGACAGGATTACTGGCATGCAGAACTATTCCTTGTTCCCAAGCTACTACCATATCCAGTCTTGGTCATATTTTGTGTGACTGGAACAGCCTGCTGGGACGAGGGTGCCAGGAAACAATCTGAGGCTGCCACCTGTGTAGGACGAGGCTAGCAGCCTGGTGGGACGAGGCTGCCAGGCTGTGTGGGACGAGGCTAGCAGCCTGGTGGGACGAGGCTGCCAGGCTGTGTGGGACGAGCTAGCAGCCTGGTGGGACGAGCTGCCACCTGTGTGGGACGAGCTAGCAGCCTGCATGGGACGAAGCTTAGCAGCCTGCTTGGATGAGGCGGCCACCTGTGTGGGACGAGCTAGCAGCCTGTGTCGAGCTAGCAGCCTGTGTGGGACGAGGCTAGCAGCCTGTGTGGGACAAGCTAGCAGCCTGTGTGGGACAAGCTAGCAGCCTGTGTCGAGCTAGCAGCCTGTGTGGGACGAGGCTAGCAGCCTGTGTGGGACGAGGCTAGCAGCCTGTGTGGGACGAGGCTAGCAGCCTGTGTGGGACGAGGCTAGCAGCCTGTGTGGGACGAGGCTAGCAGCCTGTGTGGGACGAGGCTAGCAGCCTGTGTGGGACAAGCTAGCAGCCTGTGTGGGACGAGGCTAGCAGCCTGTGTCGAGCTAGCAGCCTGTGTGGGACGAAGCTAACCGCCTGTGTGGGGCGAGGCTAGCAGCCTGTGTCGAGCTAGCTACCTGTGTGGGGCGAGGCTAGCAACCTGTGTGGGACGAGGCTAGCAGCCTGTGTCGAGCTAGCTACCTGTGTGGGGCGAGGCTAGCAGCCTGTGTGGGACGAGGCTGCTCATACCAGTTCCCAGCCTGCTGTACAGCAGAGAGTGCACACCATTGTAGCTGACGATGATGATGCCAGAATCGGACTGTGTGACAACAGACAAGGGCTTCATGATCACGATGGTACTGTCCCCTCCATCAGGTCTGAAAACGTTGAACACTGAACTGCTGTTTCTTCCCAGATTTGTGAGCTCCCTGGAAGGTACATGCACCAGCTTAGACATCATTTGTATAGATGTGAAGCTTCAGTCACATCTGCAGGGAACACCTGTAAAGTGCTCCCTTTGTGTGACGTGTTGGACTGTCTGTTGCAAGCATACCAGCCACTTATTCAGGTCAGTATACTACAGTATTCTACAGTACAGTACACTGCAATGCCATAATAATATTACTGACTCTACAATGTATCAGAGTATTTTACTGGCGCTAATATCTAATCTCCCCCCTAGCCCCGAGACTGGGCATGTGACCAGAAAACTGACATTGCTCGGGAGACCTATGGCCTGCTTGTGACCCATCCTGGGAAGGTGAGTCGAGTGGTAGACCCGTCACTGCACGTGTGACACCAAATATGTACAGTTGTCAATTCTCAACTTGCTACTGTTGATGTCTTTGCAGAGCCCGGCATGCATCCGCGTGGATAGACTGGAATATGGCAAGGTACAGCAATGAGTGTGGTCAGCTGTCACATGATTATCATGTGACAGCTGACCTGGCGAGGTACAGCAATGAGTGTGGTCAGCTGTCACATGATTATCACGTGACAGCTGACCTGGCGAGGTACAGCAATGAGTGTGGTAGAGATACTCCATTACTGTGTATAGAAAACACGGAGCGGAGTGGAATGAAGGGTGTGGTCAGCTGTCATGTGATTATCATGTGACAGCTGACCTGGCGAGGTACAGCAATGAGTGTGGTAGAGATACTCCATTACTGTGTATAGAAAACACGGAGCGGAGTGGAATGAAGGGTGTGGTCAGCTGTCACATGATTATCACGTGACAGCTGACCTGGCGAGGTACAGCAATGAGTGTGGTAGAGATACTCCATTACTGTGTATAGAAAACACGGAGCGGAGTGGAATGAAGGGTGTGGTCAGCTGTCATGTGATTATCATGTGACAGCTGACCTGGCGAGGTACAGCAATGAGTGTGGTAGAGATACTCCATTACTGTGTATAGAAAACACGGAGCGGAGTGGAATGAAGGGTGTGGTCAGCTGTCACGATTATCACGTGTAGCAATGGCTGCATATACTATTCACTCCCATGAGTTGTTTGATGGGAAGCAGCAGTGTGATTGTGAAGGCACAGGTCCCTCCCTCTCTCTGCCACGTAGGACGTGCAAAGAATCATCCACTTTAGCTCTCCATCTAGTGGGAGGAAGCTGGCAGATGAGTGAGTGGACAGAACACCGACTGAAGTGTACCCTTAACCAGCAAAGTACTGTTGTTGTGTTGTCATGGATGCAGTGGTGAACAAATGATGTACCAGGAGTTGTACAAGAAGAAGCAGTCTACAGGGTGTGTGATCAGTATGACCTGCATGTTGATAGCACTTTACCCCCTGCCCTGTCCTTCCTTCCTTTCTCCTCCCCTTCCCCCCTCCATTCACCACCTCCTCCTCCTCCTCCACAAAGCAAGCTTGAAAGGAGGGAAAATTTTCAATTGAAGGAACTGAAACTGAATGTTGCACGCAAACAATCAAGGTAAACATCCATCAATGTTTGTATATGCTTCCATATGTTCATGACTGATGTGTTACTCTGTTGCCATAGCGACCATAGGGAGCTACTGCTGGAGCTACCTGCTGAGGGATTCTACAGCACGGGGATATACACTGATGTAGTGCAGGTGAGGGTAAGAGGGAGAGGTTGTTAGGTGCTTAGTATTGGTAAAGACAGTGCTCCCAGTGACCCTCTCCCTCCCCCTCTCCCAGCACGTACTGGTGCTCCCCATCCTGGCTCACCAAATTCTGTTTCATGACTCCCTCCACTTTCTGGAGGAAAAACTGCAATATCACTTCAAGAATCGGCAGCTACTACTGGTAAGCTACAGCTTGACTTGACATTTCTGTCCAATCAATGACATCTCCATGACCATTGCTATGCTTTTACAGTACAGTGGCATCACAGTGACATCACCATAACATCACACCATGACATCTCACGACATCATCATGACAGCATGATGATATCATACGGTGGGTGTGTTGAGAACGTACTACCCTCCTTCCCTGCAGTGTGCCCTCACGCACTCCTCATTCACCACCACCTCTGGCACAACTGAGAGCCACGTGAAAAACACTGCCTCCAATTGCGGCCTGAGGAGGCCAGAGCCAGCCATATCCTCCAGCACCACCTCGCAGAGAGGCCTAGCCAGGCTGGTGTCCTCAGTGGAGAGGCTGGAGGCAGGTAGTGTGACTGATGGAGAGAACAGGATCAGAAATAATGAACAGCTGGAATTCCTCGGAGATGCTGTTCTGGAGTTCTTGTGCAGGTAAGAGGGCAGCTTCATCAGGTAAAGCAAGGTGTTGGACTAAAAGCTGCAGGCATTGGATGTGTGTGTGGTAGCAGGAACCCAACCCCACATCTAACGTAGCAGCTACCCACACCTCCACTGCTACATAAAAAGGGTACTATGGAGCCCACCCTCACACCTCAACACACCCACACTGTTCCCCACACCCACTCAGCCTTCACCTCTACCACCTGTTTCCTGCATACACTGACGGTAAGCTGACAGAGTACCGGCAAGCGCTGGTGAAGAATAAGACGCTGACCACGCTGGCAACGAAGCTGGGGCTGGCAGGGCACATGCTGGTGGGGGGAGAGGAGGGGAGGATGACTCCACCTTTGCTGCACACACATGCTGCTACTGACTGCTTTGAGGCGGTGCTGGGAGCCGTGTGTCTGGACGGAGGTCTGCCACAGGTGCAGAAGATGTTTGCACGGCTGGTCTTCCCAGAGCAGGTGCGAGATTCTGCATCGATTCCGGCACATTTGAGGGGGTGCCAAATACCCAACTTACCTATAGCAAGTTGCGAGGTCCATCCCACTTCAGTGTCTTGATGATGTGTGTATCTCCTCAATTCTAGGATTTGTACAGCGTGTGGATGAGCTATTCTGCTGATCCACTGAAGGTATGCAGCGTGGATGTGTATACATGAGGTAATGAACGCAGTGACGTTAAGCACTTGTTTTTCTTGGCCCTTAGCAACAGTGTCCCGACGGAGACCGGCACATGATAGAGCAGTCGGAACCCCTCCAGGCTAGCCCCTGCTAATAACACTCAAGTCTGTTTTAGTACACGTACTTAGCCACCCCCAGTGTAGCCTTGTGTCCTGGCCTGGGAATAAGGCTACCTCAATGCCGGTGTATAGATGCTGTGTGGTCGTGTTCCCAGACTGCCAAGGAGCAATGCTCAGTGGTGTGGGAATGGGTCCATGGTGGTTCCTGTTACTGTATTCCTTTCAGCGGTTGACGTCCTTGGAGCAGTCGGTTGGTGTGCAGTTCACTCACATCCGTCTGTTAGCACGGGCCTTCACCCACGCTTCCCTCGGCTACACCAACCTCACCATGTAAGACCGAGCTCTATTGTATTGAAATTGGACACTTTTATGGAGGAATAGAAGGTAAAAAACACCCAGCAATGTCCAGGGGGTTATAGTTTTCACCTCCAAGCCCTTGGAGCCGAAGCACTTGTCTCCCAAGGGGAGGAGGGGTGAAAAAAGCATTTTACCTCTGAAGCAATTTGAATCTGGGACTTTCAGTTTTAGTCAAATGCTTGGCCATGAGTGCGTACGTGTCCAGTACTGGCGTTTGTTTCCTCACCTGAGGTTTGACCCCTCTGTTGCTATACCATCCAACCACCGGTGATGTGTACTGTTTGGTTACCATGGTGATGTTATCATGTGCAGGGGTAGCTACCAGAGGATGGAGTTTCTTGGGGATGCTGTCTTGCAGTTCCTGGCTTCCCTCCACGTCTACTCCCACTTCCCCAACCATAGGGAGGGCCACCTCTCCGTGAGTTGCATCATGTGTATACTTGCATACTAATAGTGGTCCCAGACCACGCCCACTTTTTGCTGCCATCCAGGTGCTGCGTACAGCACTGGTACATAACAAGCAGCTGGCTGAACTCTCTAGACAACTGGGGTTTGACAGCTACATCATCACAAACAAAACAGAGGTAAATATGACCAGGACATTGTGGGGTGAGCGTGAGCAAGCTGCGTGCAGTTTAGCCACTAAGGATGAGAGAATGAGGCATCAAACTTGCTGAGTTGTAAGTGAGGCTGAATTTTATGGTACTGCGTTGCTGGCCTGAGCTGGGTTCACAGATAGCCTCATATCAGCATATCAGTCTCTTGCTCCTTTGGTGCATTCTCAGTCTCGTTCCCCCATTAATACCTCGTATCTCTGATGCCGTCCAGCTCTACAACTACTATGGGGCTAGTCTCTGTACCAGACCCTCGCATGCGGCGAGGGTCTGGTACCA
This sequence comes from Axinella damicornis, assembly GCA_963931865.1. Taxonomy (NCBI): domain Eukaryota; kingdom Metazoa; phylum Porifera; class Demospongiae; order Axinellida; family Axinellidae; genus Axinella; species Axinella damicornis. The sequence goes on from OZ007508.1 coordinate 20,172,547, forward strand.
AGACTACCAACCAGTTCCTCTCCAGATTGTAACCTTAGCAGGGAATGTGTTGGCTCTTGTGTGCTGGGAAATAATCTGTTCCTTCTTGTTTTCCTCATGAGTTAACTTGGCCTCAATCCCAGGCCTCTAATTTGGCCTGGGAATCAGGTAGGGTGATGGGTGGTGTGACTTGTAACACTGTTGTTTGACACACAGCAGGTGCAGTTGAGTGATAAGGTTCTTGCGGATGTGGTGGAGTCATTCCTTGCCGCTCTGCTGCTGGACAAGGGTCTCCAGTTTGCGCAGAAGTTTCTGGAGGTCTGTCTCTTCCCCAAGTTGGCTGTGAGTCGCTGTTCAACATGAGCAAACATACTCTGCCAAATTTAGCATGTTTTGTGCATGTGTGTGTATATTTAGAACATAATAAAAAGCTCCCAGCTGGTGGACGCCAACACTCGCCTGCACCAGGCTGTGGCTCACAGATGCAGGGAGGAAGGCTCCAAGTTTGAAATGCCCCTGTATAGGTATGCTGTGATCACTTTACAATGTGCTTGGCAGCTGTCATCTCTGATGGTTTCTCGTTCCCTTAGGGTTCTGAAAGTTGAGGGGCCATCTGGAAAACAGCAGTTTACAAGTTAGTTAGTTCATGTGCATGTCGCCAGGGAAGACCTCTGGCATGGGCACAAAGCAATGTTGCAATGACATCATATCTATGGTGACTTCATTGTGTCTCAGTCGGAGTTTATTTTCGAGGAAGGAGACTTGGAGTTGGGACTGGACCAAAGTGAGCGAGTGTGTGGGCGCATGTTTGGGGGAGGGGGTTATAACTCCAGTGCCCTGTTGCACCCATGTAGCACTCGAGAGGCTCGAGCAAAAGCTTCCGAAGTGGCTCTTCAAAGTGGTCAGTCAGTAATCTATTGTGTGATGGTATACAGGATGTGATTTGTCCCCACATCCCCTCCCCTCCCTCTTCACCACACCACGCCACACATACACACATGCACGCAGGTCTCCAGACTAGAATGTGACCATACCAAGTGCAGAGCATTGGAATTGGGGCTATAAAGTGCAATCATTGATTCACATTCATTCATAATTGGATTCACTCTATTCTAGGTCTCGTTCCTTTGCCATTCCATGTCAATTCCACAAACATGATTCCACATTAATTCCACCTAATCATAAAGATATGGTGCATGTGGTTGTGGAGTGATACACACGATGTGCCACTTGTAGGTTGCAGTATTCCACAATCTATTTTGTATACACAACTGCATAACATCACAGCATGGGCATATTTTATTACATCGTCTGAAGATTGGTTAACCCTTTAACCACCGAATTCTTCCCACCAAGACAACACATTTTCATGCATTCAGCGCACACCACTTTCGTAGGTACTCCTCTCCCACAGCATACGCTCCTCAGCGGCCAAACTTGGTGGGGCCCGCACACATGGAGAGACCCCTCTGGCAATACCGTTAATGATATTCATGACCCCCCACAAGGCCAGCAATCGGAGGTCAAATGTGGATGTCAGCCGGATTTTCGCCCAGCATTTCCCTAAACTTGGGCCAGATCTGACTGATGGCACACCTTACACCACCAATTTGCATGTTTTCTTGAGGCCCTGGGTGGGGTCTATGAATATCATTAGAATCAAAAATCCTCGGGCCAATGAATCTCATTAAAATCAAAAACTGCCCACGACAGTCGAAGGGGGGGCCCCCGCCCCCCCTTTCGAAACCCCCCTGCCTTTCGTTTAGTGGGGAGGGCGCGCCGAAATCTGACCAAATTTTTGGGTTCGTCCCTCAAAATTGTCCCTAGGCCCTCTGAAGACTTTTTGGTCTCTTTTTGGACTGACGAGAAGCCCTATGAGTGCATAGGGTCAAAATGACGCCTATAGACGTCAATGGGGCTTAAAGGGTTAAGCTATTCAGCCAGTGGCTGCATACATGGCTGACTGAGACAAAGAACACAAACTGTAGGTAATAACAATTCCCAGAATTATGCCTTCGTGATACTGAATCCCTGACGTCACAACACACAATTGGGTTTGTGGATGAACAATTATTATTTCTGACATCCTGTTTAATTCCGCGGTGTGTCATAATTATAATTGCGCATGCACACCTACTCGCAAGCCACGCCCTTCATACGAGAACAGTGAGCACCCAAGCCCCGTTGCTCTGCAGCCAGTGTGCAATGCATACACTGATACACTACTCATGGCAGTCGGTAGACGAAAAAGATGGCGCGACCTCAGATCGCTGTGCGGCTGTTACGAGGCCAGAAAGTTTGCAGCACTACTACTTGCGTTGCAGGCATTTTACCTCGGCGCAGCCGTCGAAGACTTCAGCGGCAGCGGGTCGGGATTATCCGGATTCACTAATAAAGGCACAGGTATAGTATGAACAATGTGTGGTGGAATATATGGATTGCATGGGTGGATGGGTTTCATTCCTGGGGAGTTTTCGAGCGTGTGTTGAAGTGTGCGAGTCGACGGGGGTGTGTCTTGTTTCCGCCCACGGCCCAAAGCACAATCAATATCCCACAGTGTTGCGTGTGAGGGTCTATTGTTGCATTCAACAATGTACAAACGGTGCGCGCGCCCCAGAATTAGTGTATTCACACTGTTTTTCCTCTTAGATATTAGACCGTACAGCAGGGATGAGGAGCTCTCCAATCTGGTGTATGGAAGCATTGACCTTTTAGAAAATTCGACTGTTGGACTTCCCCCCTCTTTCACCGTACTCAACAGCAGAACATATGCAAATATATTGCACAGAAACTCATCAACACAAACTAGAATTCTACCCCAACAGTTCCTTATCTCCCTAGCGTACAAGCCCAATAACAACACCGTCTTGCGACTGGTATCAGTGCATGTGAGTTCTGCAGTGCGGAATGACTCAAACACTTCATCTGAAAATTCTACTTCAAAAGATTTTGACAGCCCCCCCACTGGTGTCTCAACTGATAATACTTCATTGCCCGAGAACCCCGATCACCAACCCTATTCCTCCATTGTCCTGAGTTCAACTGTCACCTATCTGCAAAGAAACAGACATTATTTTGATCTCTGGAGTAATTTGTCCCACGATTCGTACCATTCGTTGACCCTCATTGTCGCAAACGGACAGTTAAGTACTTGTTTAGATGGAGAGTTCCGGCCTGCCGAGCCATTAGTGAAACTCTGGGATGTTGATCCTGTGCACAGACCAGTTGAAGTGGTGTTCTCCTCTCACTTGAGCGATGTTACGACAGTGGTGAGTTATGTACCCTCATAGTCTCAGTCCCAGACCCAACCAGCCTCAGTGTGGATCACTTTTTGTATCACGCGCTATACTGGAAGCATTATATGTGCTGAATGAAAGGTATGGGAGCGAGACTAGTATAGCTACCACTACACATGGTACAGTTCAGTGCTACAAGATAATGTGCTCCCATGGTTAATTCAGGGTGTACTGTGTGGAATGAAGGTGCTTCCATTGGACAGCAGGACGACAGCCTCTGAGTCTCTCTGTTCAATGGTCTACCACTCTTGTGAGGTAAGGAGCTGCCAGCACTATAATGGTTCACCCTGCATCCATATTAGAAGTGGAATATGATATCTAATGACTTCATGTACCATGAAACATCCGTGGTACAAACAATTCAGTGTGGACTATGGGGAACAGGAAGCTGAAGTTATACCCACATGATACTCTGTGGATCCAGGCTACTGTCAACAGTGTAGCTAGTCATCCTCAGTGTCTAAAGGTGTGAAGCTTACTCACATCTGACCCACAAATGCCCTGCATTCACCTGCAGGGCAATGTTCTTCCTTAATCGTAAGGCACAGATTCATTTTAACTACACTGATACTATGATGTCTTGTGCATCCAGGCACAAGTGACTATCTGTCTTTGTTGTGTGTGCGTGCGTAGGTCCCAGCCATTCCACCCGCTGTGAGAACAGGGAACAGCCACTACAGTGATCCAGTCTACCAAGCTGCTTTCTCCCATCAGGTCAGACTTGGTCAGAACCTAATTTGTTAATTGCTGCAACAGGAGCTATAAGTGGGTGCAAACAAAGCATACCTGTTGTTTACTGCTGTTAATGAGGTGAAAATGTGTGCTATTTTTTGTCTCTTCCCAGGCCCTCAGTGGTCCGGGAGTGAGACTAGTACACCACCCGCATTAGAGGCACACTACATGTAGCATGTTACCAGTCCATTCCATGCTGGGAATGAGGGTATAATTCACAAAAGTATTACCTAACAACTGATTGTCCCACCTCCCAGCCATGGCCTGACCCCCCATGCATAGGCCCCTCTGGCCCCCCAGGACAACCAGGACCCCCAGGCCAAGATGGAAGAGAAGGAATCCGGGTAAGATCACGTGACACATGGGGTCTAGATCACATGACACATGGGGTCTAGATCACATGACACATGGGGTCTATAGCGTAAGTTTCCAATTATCGGCCGGCACCAATTATTGGCACCGTTCACTTGGCGACTATTTACTGACCTTTATGGAGAATGTGTCGTGGTATTGTTGCTGCACATGGAAAGCGATGATAATGGGCAGCCAGTGAGTTTCCTGAAGTAGTATACGAGTGGCAGTGGAAACAAAAGGTTCCAGGCTGAAATAAAAAAATGAGCACTTCTTGGTGACGATAATCGACCATTGGAAATTGCACTTAAACAAACTGGGTAACGAGAACTGGTAAATCGGAAGGTGTGTGAGCCACACCGCTGCTTCTGGGAAATAACTAATACGCCTTCCAACATGGAGCGGTAATTAAATTAGTGCGATCAATGAGTCCGTATCTTCCAGTGCAAGAAAGAGCTTCCAGCCATGTCATCATATTATCATTCCTTTGTTGCAAGGTTTGCTCAAAGGATTTTGTTTGTCAGGTGTCTAAAGTGGTGGTCCTCAGGGATTGCACAAGAATGCAGCTGGTCAATGATACCTGCTCTAAGCACCTCTTCAGAACTATAAACTGTCTGAGTAAGCTCTCCTGACGTAAGCTGTCAAGATGCCAACAGCATGCTCATAGCATTCTAGCCTTCCCACTCCCCCTAACGTGGATATACATTCATGTCTTGGCATATTGTGTTGACATGCAACCTTCGCACTACCCACTGTATTACCTGAGCCCCTAGTTCACTTGCTCCTCTGTGTGGGTTACTGTTGTGCAGGGCAGAGCAGGATTCACTGGAGAGAGAGGACCACGTGGATCTCCGGTATGTCTCCTTTTGTGGTATGGCTGAAAGGATGAAGCCACTGCTGTTGCTGTCAGAAGGTTAACTCCTGTGACGATTGTCAATTCACTCCACTCCCAGGGTCATCCAGGGCAGATGGGTCCCATTGGCCATCCCGGTACTGCTGGTGACAGTGGGGAAATTGGATACTATGGACCACGTGGAGAGAAGGGGCTGAAGGGAGAGAAGGTGCGGTGTACAGTACATACTTGCAGTCCACCCAATTGCAAAGCAGTACAGCTGCACTGATGCATATGGTCTCCCTGTCCAGTGAGATGATGTGTATACTCATTTTTGTTGCTAGGGTAACCCTGGTTTCCCTGGGATTCCGGGGCACCAGGGCAGGCCAGGGAACAGTGGGCCTGTGGGGCCAGCAGGATTGCCAGGGAGAGCTGGAAGGGATGGAAGGAAGGTGGGACAATATATATACCTGAAATGACATACAAGCTTTAGGTGTTAAGAGGATTGTTTGGCTTCTCTGCAGGGATCAAATGGTGTTGCGGGAGAAAGAGGACCCAAGGGAGCAACAGTAAGACTCTTACAGTCACTGTACCAAGGTGCCTGGTGCCTAGCTGTCCATTCCGTCTCTCTCTCTGCCAGGGAAGGAAGGGTGAGCAGGGAAGGCAAGGCAACCCAGGACCGAGGGGAATTGTGGTAAGTCTAGCTCACATCTTCAATGCAGCGCTAACTGTACCAGGCTATTGTATGGAAGTGCTCTTGCTATTGTTTGGTAGTAGAAGATTTGTAGTGGTATTACTATTTGGTGATAACTCAGACTTGCATAGCTTCTAGTGTCCCACGCTTTATCGTTACTAACTGAAGACTTGCGCTTGCAGTATGCAGATATGGAGGGGGAAGCCTGGGAGCAATGATCACGTGTGGTGACTCAGATAGACAGATGGTAGACACACGGTGCCCGACTATAACAATTCAGTTTGTGTTGACCAATCTATGGTGTCATGAACAATGAACGGTATTGATGCAGCCTTGTGAACACTCCAGCCTCCAGCCCTTGGACTGTCATTACAAGACAGGGCTTCGTGATTCTTCGTCAGGCACCACTTCCCTGCCTCTCTGTCTACCTGACGCCACGATCAAATCTCCCAGGCCTTCCCCTCAGTATTTGCACACTGCAAGCCATCAAAGACTGGAGCGTGAGAACAGCCTGGGAACTTCCTGTGCAGGGAGAGAATGGTCTAGCTCCATAGACGAACCTTGACCTAAATCTACAGGTGCTACTACACATGTGTCCAAGAAGGGTCCCCTATTCTCCATACTGTTAAACATATTCACGACTGATTGACACTTCTGCCTTACTCTCACCACTCTGGTTCAGCTTGTACCTGCAGCTCTCCTCAATTGGTGTGCATGTATGAGACATATACTGCCAACAGTAGTCATAGCAAAACTCCACAACCACAAAGATTTTCTGATGGCTGTCAGTAGTCAGAATCTCCTGTGTGCTTACATCTTAGTACTCAAACAGTATCGATTACATGTCACTGACTACTTGACTACTTTAACCTTACCAAGAGTGGGATAGTACACTCCAGTAATCTCTAGTAATCTCTAGTAATTTCCAGTAATCTTAGGAGTGTACTCATGAAGCAGCGCTAACGTTGCTACATGTTCCCAGGGACTGCAAGGACAGTACGGGCCTCCGGGAGAGAAAGGATACAGGGTAAGCGTCTTGATTGGAAATAACTTCACAAGTGTGGTTGGAAGTAGCAATAGCAGTTGCCAGAGGGTGTGTGTACTGCCCCTCACAAAGACTGATGTCAGAGGGTAGAAAACTACTAGGGTTGACAGCACTCCCCTCTGTGAGTGAGTGAGTACGTTCGCCAAGCAGAAGGAGCAGCACTACCCACAAAGAAAGGAAAGTGAAGCTGAAAAGGTAAGAGCAGGAGACAAAAGCACCAAGTGAAAAACAAGACCTGGACGAAAAGTTGCATTCACCAGCCTGAGGTTACAGTAGCCGCCCAGTATCAACAATGGAAATCTGGTCTGTATGTCAGGCAACTACTCCAGCCTTGCTCACACTAGTAATCACACTCTCCTCTTGTTGTCACAGCCATTGTCAACACTTGTAGCATCTAGAGTGTATTCACCAAATGATTACCCATGGAAAATGTGTTGCCTCAGGGCAATTCAAAAGGGGTGGAGCCAATGAACCAATAGTAGGAAGTTGACATGAAAATAGCAAAGGTGAATGAATTGCTTAGATTTGTATCAGGTGCAGAAACGTCCCATAAAGTCATTGCTTGCATTGACTATGAAGCCTATAAACAACTTCGCTAACCTGCTTGAAGCATTTTTCAATACTGTTGGGACAGACTGACATATTGACAGTAACAAATTATTAACCACCTGCATGCTTCACGCTAGCCTCGTTCCCAGGCCGCGTGGCCTGGGAACGAGGCTAGCTACACGCCTGTGTAATAACTGACTGGTTTGATTGCTAGTATCTTCAGGGACATCCCTGTAATTATTATTGGCTAGTATCCTCAGGGGCATCCCTGTACTAATTACTGGCTTGATTGCTAATATCCTCAGGGGCATCCAGGGGAGCAGGGTCCACAAGGAGGGTTTGGACCGCAAGGACCAAAGGTGGAGAACATCAATACTGTCCGCTTAACCATCTTCTGCATCAGTCAGCATACATGACTTTGTGCTATACAATGCCTGTTCAACAACGTGCACTGGATGTTAGCCTCCTTCCCAGGCAGTGTCCCATGTGGCCTGGGAACGAGGCTAGCTGGATGATCGCTACTTCTGTTATTATTGCTTCTGTCTGTGCAGGGAGAAGATGGAGCTAAAGGAAGAACTGGACCTATAGGACGTTCAGTGAGTTATCACTTGTAGATTGACGTTCTACATGGTTACAACACCAGCATTGTTGTATACCTTTGCTCTTGCCTGTGTACTGTTTAGTTTGTTGTCTTGTTGTTGTCACTTGGTGGTGTAGGGTCAACCTGGATTGCCGGGCAGAAATGGTGAACCGGGGATTGAAGGAAGTGAAGTAAGTACAGCCATGTCACATGCACACACGCACACACACGCACCACTACGTTGTCATGTTGTTATTGTTCCTTGCAGGGCCCTCTTGGCCCTCCCGGCCCCCAAGGTCCCCCGGGAGATCAAGGGAAGCGGGGGAAACCAGGCGGACAAGGCCCAAAAGGCCCACCCGGATTCAAGGTATGGTTGCAGTAAGGTAGACTGGACCATGTCAGCATCTTGGAATACTCTTGTCTGTTGAAGGGAGTGCGTGGTCACCCAGGACCGAGGGGAACAAAGGGAGAGAAAGTGAGTGAGAGATCTGTCCTGAAGTTTGAACCATGTGATAGAACTAGGTACATAGTTGGTTCATTTTTGGCACATAATTACCCCTACAGTGCGTTCTGCCAAAACTGGGCATGTCAAAATGTGCCATAGTTGGTAGGAAATGGTTTCTAAAATGTGTAAATTTTGGCACAAAAGCATACCTCCGGAGCCCAATATCAGGTCTGTTTGAAGCAGAACAGCAAGCCATTACAATCCCAACATGTCTACTGAGTAAAGCAATTGACGTCCTCTCTCTTTGTTGAGGAACTGTTTCCTTTATCTGTAGGGACATCAGGGTGAGGACGGCCCGCCTGGACCAAAGGGAGAGAGAGGGTCAAAGGTCAGATAGCCATCAGTGAAGAGGGTAGCTGTGGCTGGACAAAGCCATCAATGAGCTGGACGGGTAACCTTCCAATATGGAAAGATTGGACGAGTCTGTGTAATGTTGCCAAATGCAACCAGATGAGTGCAATTCTGCAGTATTGGGTAGTTACGTGTACCCACTCAATGGTGGAGCTTTGATTAGCCTTCTGGAGTGATGCCAAGATACAGGTACCTGTGCCTCGTTCCCAGGCCGCGTGGGAACGAGGCTACTGATACCTGTAGCTATGTTGTCATTGATCAAGCTGTCCATGCAATATGGGCTGTTCAATACTTGGACAGCTTGCCTAGTGTTGTAAGCATACAACATGCATGTAAGCAACCATTCTTGTGTTGAAGACTGTACGTAGCAGCTGATAATTGAGTATCTATGCTTGTCATGTTCCCCAGGGGGACGGTGGTCCTGAGGGCCGCCTTGGCTACAACGGAGAATCAGGAAACACAGTAAGAAAGAGTTGAGAAAACTACAAGTTATGTTATTAGTTGTTCTGCCCCCCCCCCCCCCCCCCCCCCCCCCCCCCCCCCCCCCCCCCCCCCCCCCCCCCCCCCCTCAGGGTCCCCCTGGTGATCCTGGTCCTCCTGGTGGGATAGGTCTCCCTGGACTACCGGTACGTTTGTATATGGTATGCACAATAACAAATTTGTTTTCCAAATGTTTGCCTAACTTTGAGTCCCCCTTCCTCTCAGGGTCCTCCTGGCCTTCCCGGATCCCCTGGCCTTTATGGAGATGCTGGTAACCCTGTACGTTACCAAGAGTTCATGACGTTACCCTAAACTATGTAATATACAGATCATGAGCAGTCTATACATAGCAGATCATGTGACAAGGGATCTAATAGATCATGTGATCAGTATGTGACTTTAATGCACCTCAACCACCATTTCACTATTACACTGCAGTATGCGTGACTATGTTACGCCATCTAAAAGTTACTGGTTATTCTGGTCTCAATGATTGTACATCCTCTTTCCCTTGCAGGGCCTTCCTGGTTTGGATGGGCTGCTAGGGCACCGAGGTCGACCTGGACCCAAGGCAAGTAAGTGCTCCTGATTCCACTCCTAAAGTAGAGCCACTTGGAATCAAGATATAGCCGGCCTATAGCCTCATTCCCAGGTGTTGAGCTGAACATTCCATTCATAGGAACTCCCATGGTATTTTGGAGGGTAATTGACTACTACTCATCAATTCCTCAATGCAGGGTTCACCTGGGTTACCAGGGTTACCGGGCCAGGCTGGAATACCTGTGAGTAATCTGTGCAGATTCTACGATGCTCAAGTGTTGAGACAACCTCACACATTTTTGATTACAGGGGTCAAAGGGTGAAATTGGGGTGACTGGGCCCCCCGGCCGCCCTGGACTAAAGGTACTGGCCCCAGGTGTGTGGCAACACGCACACAGTCACACACAAATCTGAGATCAGCAGCTGCTCCAAGCTACGTACTTCTGCCTCCATTTCTGATCAATCCCCATATCAAGTATTGATAGGGTATTGATCACTTGCGTGTTTGCTGTACGGCAAGCAATCAAGAGTGGGGCAGAAGTGGCTTAGGAATGGGCTAGACGATTATCTGGTCTGGTTCCCATACAATTAACTGACCCAGGAATGAAGACCTGACACAGCTAGTTTGGAAAGTTAAGTTGTGTTTCCCCTGCAGGGCCCTCGCGGTGAACACGGAGGAATGGGAAGGAAGGGCACACAGGTGGGGATTTGCTTAGTCCATCAAGCTAGACCAAATTCTCTTGCTCAGGAGGTTGGGGCTAGGGCTACGCCCCGCCCGCACTTCCTGAGTAAGACAAAATTGGTCCATTTTCTTCAAAGCTATACAACTGAAATGACAGAGTTTTGCTTTGTGATTTTGAAGGGTCCGAAAGGTTTACCTGGTGGGCCAGGACCACCTGGATTACTTGGAGGAAAGGTACATTTGTGTGTGCTAGTCACATGATCTGCCCCTAAAATCACCTGACCCAGTCCACCGTATAGGGTAAACGAGGACCACCTGGACTGATGGGGCACATAGGACCAAAGGGACCACCCGTGAGTAAACTAACGATGGAAATGTTTTGATTTCGTCATTGTTGGTAATTAAGCCACTGAAATATGATAAAATTCCCGGTTTACAGTAGTGCGATGATCATAAATTTTACATGGATGACCCAGATCTAGAAATTGAAAATTTACACAAGTTGTGTTATGTACATGCCCATTCACGTGCATGTACATACATCTAGCCGCTAGCCCCTCTCCGCCCGGCCGGTCAAGCGGGCGTGCGGCGAAGCCGCGCGCGGAGGGCGGAGAGGGTCTAGCAAACATTGCCGCCCTCCGCGCGCGGCGAAGCCGCACGCCCGCTTGACCGGCCGGGGCCGGGCGGAGAGGGGCTAGTGGCTAGACTAGTACATACACTGAAATAATTATGTACAAATCATTCTCTGCAGGGCTATAATGGTTTTGATGGCAGACAAGGCCCTACTGGACCACATGGTATTAAGGTATGTGGAAACTCTTCAGGCAATGTTGTTGCTGTTACCAGGAGACAGAGGCCAGGGAGTGAGTGTAGTCTCAGCCCCAGACCCTAACCTACCCAAGCGCAGATCACTTCCAGACACTGGAAGTGATCCACGCTGGGGTTGGTTTGGGTCTGGGGCCGAGACTAGAGGAAGTATATGTGTATATACCGGTACCTATCAGCAGTGATCCTGGTCTCATTCCCAGGCCATCGGTGGAGGCCAGGGAACGAGGCTAGAGGTCACTGGCCCTCAAATTAATTAGTGAATGTGATGTATTGGTTCCTTCTCTGCTTGTGTGTGTAGGGTGCCAAAGGATTGTCTGGGTTCAAGGCACCTCAAGGTTCACAAGGTGGTAAGGTACGTTGCAGGTGTCAATGCATGTGAAGGTGTTGAATTCTCAACATGGTGACGTTTTCTTCCAGGGAGAGACGGGCCCTCCTGGCAGGCCAGGGTTTAAAGGAGAGGATGGCAATCCTGTAAGTGAATGTCAGCTGCAAGCAGGGGGCCTGGTGGGGGGGGGGGGGGGGGGGGGGGGTTCATTCTCAATGGCCTCTCAATCACAGCACGTGCACTAAGCAACAGTATGGTGCCAAGGCCTTGTTCCTCATTCCCAGTACGACAAGAGCCTCATTCCCAGTGCAAGAATCTTCGAGGTTCTGATTGGTGTTTTGCATTGTCCATTGTGTGCAGGGGGTGATGGGTCCACCTGGGTTGCCGGGGGCTCCAGGCTCCCTGGGTCAGAAGGGAGCACCTGGTGCAGTGGGCCACAGAGGACAGAAGGGAGAGAGGGGACCCATAGGGGAGAAGGGATTGCCGGGGAAGGGCGGACCTGATGTAGGTTATGCTGTATCTCATAATTGCACACTTGAGTTCTGTTCAATTTGTACTCCATTCCACTCCTGACCAGTGTTGCTGCTTTGTTTCCACTCCATGCAAACATTAGTATGTATGCTACCACTGCTGCTGTCCCAAGTTCCATGCACACAATCTCCATTCCACAACACAGTACTGTTCTCTCCATATCATTAATCGTGTCTCCATTCCATTCCAGGGTCCTCGTGGTAGAACTGGCGATCGTGGTCCAGCTGGCCCGAAAGGTCAGTTGGTAAGTTATAACACACGAGCTAATCACAACGGCACACAAGACCCATCTCATGTAGCACTAGCTCATTCCCGGACCATTTGTGGGAATGGGGCTAATGTACGCACAGACAATTGAGTGCACCACAGTCTAGAAGTTTCAGAGGCTGGAGGATGTTACGGTAAATTCTCATGAATTAAGCTGGAAGGATGTTACTGTAGGGGACAGCAATTCAGAGGCTGGAGGATGTTATCTAGGTGACAGCAATTCATAAGCAGCATTGTCTAGGCCCCGCCTAATTCATACTGTCCCCTACAGTAACATCCTCCAGCCTCTATGTAACAGGTTTTCCACTCCAATATATCGGCATCTGACAAGGTTAGTATAGGGCCCTGGTAGGTGGCAAATATGGGCCAGGAATTCGCCGCATTTTGGGGATGATTGGATGTAACCTAAGATGTACATTACTGGAAGTGGGTGTGACCATCCACTGATAGTGTTGATCCATCTTAGTATGCTTTCCTAGTTTGGTGTTTCTCTCCATCTGGCTCTGGAGTTACGGTCTGTCGAAAATAAAATTCAGAAACACCTTTGTTCGGTGTATTGTTGGATGACTCTCAGTAAGTTTTGTGCAACATCAGGAAGCACAATGGTGCAACTCCGGTGTTTATACATTTCCTCAGCAGCACAATGGTGCAACTCCGGTGTTTATACGTACATTGCATGCTCCTATCCAGTAAAGCATCACGTTTCATCAAGAATTCAAGAATGATAGTTGTAGGTTGAGAACAATACCATGTGTAAACATCGGATGTCCACCATTGTGCTGCGGAGAGGACCTGCACATTCCATTGATTTTGAACCATAGTCCTAGACAGCTGTTGGAGGCGTCCACACTAAACAAAATCCACTGTCCAATTAAAGAGAGTGAGGCCTGTTCAACATTCAGTGACACTGCTCATATCCTGAAGCAGCTACGACAGTGAATCAGGCGTACAGCGGAGGGTCTTGGAGGTACCCATGCTGCAAAAACGTGCTGAGAGTTGCTTCAGAGAAGCAGCAGTGAGCGGTATCCGACAATACATACAAATTTCCAAACATAGTTGCTTCTGAATGGTAATTACTTTTGACAGACTACCAAGTCCAGATCCTAAACACCGAACTCGGAATGTACAGTGAGATGGATCCACAATATTGATGGAGGTCACACCCACTTTGGTAATGGCAGAAGCACGTCCGATTAAACATGGTGGCCAATAATTGATCGCTTACTCTCCTCTTCCATAGAACATGATACCACACAATTCTGATTGTTGTTACATATATCGCCCTCTCTGTGTTACCTTCGCAGGGGTCAAAGGGTAAACCAGGCAGAGCCGGCCACAATGCATTTAGAGGAGCTAAGGTACTAGTGTGACAGACACAATATCATTTTTGTGGAATTAGTCAAATTTTATCTTTCAAAATGTTGCAGCCTTTTGTTGAAATCAGTGAACAATGCAACTACCTAGTAAAACATTTGTCACAATGTTTGTTGTTGCAGGGCTCACAAGGGTACAAGGGAGGAAAAGGATTGAAGGGCGAGGACGGCACTCCGGTGAGTAGAGACTCTGGGCTTCCAGACCATAGCAGCTTGCGCCGATCATGTTTGAAGTGGCAGGAGAGCTGATTTTTTGTGTTGCTTGTTTTTTTCTCTTGGTAGGGTGGAAAGGGGGAGAGGGGGAGTAAGGGAGATACCGGACCTGTTGGTCTTCTGGTGAGCAACAGCATGCATGAAGCTGTTAATAATTTCAAGTTAGAATTAGGTGGTGCACCTCGCACTGAGACACATTTCCTGTCTACTTCCTGTGTGCTGCTCTGTTTGTTACACAGGGTGCAAAAGGTGAAAGAGGTGAGGCTGGTGACCCTGGGCTGAAGGGAGCAAAAGGAATTTTGGGTGGCGTGGGACCGCCAGGAGAGCGTGGAGAAAGTGGAACGGATGTGAGTATGTTGGCTGTGACCAGTGGTGTCTCCACATGCAAGCTCAGCAGAGGGAAGGGAGTGTGTGTGCAGAGCGTTGAATATGGATCACCAACCTCCCTCGGTTGGTGATGCTCTCCCCTTTCAGGGAACACCTGGTGTTGCAGGAGCTAGTGGAGAGACAGGCCCGAAAGGAGACAAGGTTTGTGGCTGGCTGACCACCTTGGCAACATCACTCTGTTAAATGCTAGAGACGAACAACCATGCATCAGCTAGGTTCTAATGGAGCATGTGCTTTGTAATCCAGATTGATCTGTGTCCCTAATAATGTGTACATTACTATTTGTACATGTGTCTCACGTTGCCAGGGTGATCCAGGCCCCACTGGTCTACCTGGATTGGATGGTGCTCCAGGACAGCCTGTGAGTGGATGCACCTGTGCCACTCAAGATCTCAGACTTCCCGCAAGCAGTAACATGCACACATACATGCGCTGCTGTGCTCACACTATACACAGGGTTCGTTGGGAGTGAAAGGACAGAAAGGAGATCAAGGAGACAGAGGAGTTAGGGTGTGTGTGGAAAGAGTATAGTACTAGTAGTACTGAGCAGGTGTTTCGGTCCAGGGGTGGTCACTAGAGTTAGTCTAATTGCGTTAAATGAGATGACTGATTAACTGGTTATTTTCTGCCGTATAATTCATGTAATATGCAAGGTCGTAAATGTAGCTGCACTTGGTGGGGTGACCATCCTTTGTATGCAATACCTGTTCTCTTGTAGGGTGGAGAAGGAGCACGGGGACAGCCAGGAAAACGTGGAATCAAAGGTTTACTCGTAAGAGACACCTGTGCATTGAGTTGTGACGCTTGGACAGTGATATGATGGCTGCTCTTGTGTGTGCAGGGTTATCGAGGAGAAAGGGGTTTGGTGGGTTTGCAGGGAGCTCCGGGGCAGAAGGGAATCATGGGTCAGGCTGGAAATGAGGGAGAGAGAGGACCAATTGGCACAAAGGTGGGTATGCGAGTCGTGTGACAACCATGGGAAATGCATGTGACTTGATTACATATCAGCACCTCTCATGTGACAGTCATGTGACACCCATGCAAGATACCACATTAGGTGATGATTGGTATTCTACAGGGGAAGAAAGGAACATCTGGATTGAGAGGACTGCCTGGCTTTGTTGGAGCTGCTGTAAGTATTTTGAGCCATTGCTAAAATGTTATGTTGTGCACATCAATTTAATGCCACATCATAAACCACAGGGTGAAGCTGGCATCAAGGGAGACACTGGACCGCGAGGAGAGACAGGAATAAAGGTCGTGCAGTGCTCAGACCATAAATGCAATACTACTGCACAGGATTCCATACCCTGAGCTGTCCAAGAATGAGCATATCTCAAGAATGGCTGGTAGTAGAGAGTTATGGTGATCCTCATCTTCATTTCTTGCAGGGAGATGAAGGCAAGCCAGGAAAGATTGGCTCGCTGGGACGTCAAGGAAGTAAGGTACAGGACACCATTTGCGTTATAGTAGATTTGCATTCATCATGCTTTCACTCGGCACAGGGTCCTCCTGGAGATCCAGGAGAGACTGGAGACCCAGGCCAGGATGGGGATCGGGTGAGAGTGATGGCTGCCTGTATGCTATGATCCCACAGTTGTGCTTCAGAGCTAGCTAGTACTAGTTACATGCGATGAATCTTTCAACAACAGTGACAGTAGGGATAGCACAGCTGTAGCTACCAGCTACAGTGATTGCAGCGACACAACATGTAACGTGTCACATTCTGTTGTTCCAGGGACCCCCTGGACTCAGAGGTGTGGTTGGACTCCAGGGGGATCCGGGAGGAGTTGTAAGTGCTGAAACTCAGTATAACATGGAAATGTATAGTGTCATGGTGTGATTTCCTTTTCCAACGGCAGGGAGAGCCAGGACCACCAGGTGCCCAGGCCCCAAAGGGACCAAAGGGATACAAAGTGTGTGGTTATTAGATAACATTACATGTACATCGTAAATATTACATCGTGGTGTGTTGCTGTGTTGCCGTGCGAATCCCCCGCACCATAGCCATGCACACATCTGCACACGAGTATGGTATGGCTGGCTGGCGAAGGGATACTGATTAGTAGTCTTTCTCATTCAAAGTGGAAATAATTGATTACGATGTAGTGTACCTGATATGTGTTGGTAGAAGAGAGGAATGCTCCATTAATTGCGCAAAGCGTGAGTGAGCCCCCCATCGGTTGTACAGTGGACTAGAGAACGAAGTACAAAGTTGCTGGGTGTTGGCGCTAGCCTGGTCTAGCTGATTGTCACGTTCAGCCCTTCTTGTTGCTCTGTGCTTGTCTCCTGTACCTTCAGTACCTGATCAACCTCGTATCTTCATCCTAAGATGCTTGCAGCTTGTCACACTCACCCCACAATACCCTGCATTCACGTAGCTGATGCATGTCCTCGTTCCCCAGGGCATGGAAGGGCCACAGGGACCTGCTGGACTGCAGGGACACCCAGGAACACACGTAAGAGAAGAGATCAGCACTAGATAGATTCATAGATAGATGGATACTTAGATTGATAAAACCTGCAGTCTCTAGCTTGTGTATACCCCCCGCACATGAGCCTGGGAACAAAAGCCAAGATGCATGCAATCCCCCCCCCCCCCCCCCCCCCCCCCCCTACACACACACACACAGGGAGACCCTGGTCTGCCTGGTCCGAATGGAAGGAGTGGACAGCCTGGAGAGCAGGTGAATCTACAGTTACGAGCTGCTGAACAAGCACTTAGCATTGGAGACTAATACTGTTACATTGAGAGCTCACACACCCACACACCCACATGTAGGGAGGACAAGGACCCCCAGGGTATCCAGGCAACAAAGGTCATCAAGGTCTTCGTGGGTTACGAGGAGATGCAGGACTCACGGGACTGCCAGGGGAGAAGGGAAAGAGGGTGTGTCTATGTGCCGTATTGCATGTGCTTGCTTGAGTATAAATATTAATTGGCGACTTGGATCACATGATCGTGACCGTCAACCAATCAGATTTCTTAGTGCCACGAGAACACAGTGAATAAGTAGTATAGAGTTGCTACTGATGTGGCAAAGCTCTGCCTCTGCCGGGCCCACAATCAACCGACTGTACATCACTGTGAGGTGGTGTTGTGTGCCCTTCTGCAGGGGCTGAGGGGGCCAAAGGGACCCAGTGGGGTGACGGGCAGAAAAGGACGCACGGCAAGTTCTTACAACCTCCTTCCTAGTAGAGTGTTACTGTCTCTATTATCTGCTGATTGCAGGGGGCACCCGGGGGAAGAGGAGACGGAGGGACAATGGGGAGGAGGGGGAGAGAGGTGAGGGTTTGTTATGTGTGATCCTGGAAGGGAAATATTATGGATTGTGTGTAATGATTGGCTGCAGGGTCAACGTGGCCGGCCTGGACAGGACGGCTTCCTTGGATTCCCTGGCTTTCCGGTAAGTTTCACCTGAACCAGCTACGTAGCCATGTGGATCAATCACACTGATGTACATGCTATTCTGCCAGGGTCCAGTGGGGCCGAAGGGACTCAAAGGAAACAGGGTGAGTGGATATATCTGCACAGTTGGAGATTACACCAGGCCTGGCCCAAGGCCCCACTACATTCTGCAACTGAACTCTCATTATAATGCTTTGCTCTTTCCATCTATCTGCCCATTGCATCACCATTACATCATCATTGCATCACCGTTACATCAGGGAGTATATGGAATACGAGTAAGTCAAGATTCAGTTTGTACATTACATCAGTTAGGTATCAATCCTGTCTGAGGTATTAACGACTGCATGCATATCCTGACATATCCTGACAAATCCTGTCATGATGACATATTCTGAAACACATAGCCAGCAGGCTCTCCAGCCAGTATGTCTGCTGCCAGCATGTCTGTGTGCTAGCCTCGTTCCCAGGCCTGTGCGCCGCTTTCGGTTGCAAGCGACGAAAAGCTGGGCGGGGCCTGGGAACGAGGCTAGCCATGTGCTTGATTTGCATTACCATAGTTGAGTTTATTTGCAGGTAAATTTCAGGTACGCTTGAGTGTATGCATATGCATACACTCCTGATCCTCAAGATCAGGCATCTAGCAAGTTTACCACCCAAATTAAATGAGGGCCAATGTTGTAATAAGAACATCGGTGACGTTGTGGTGAAGGGTGTGTCACGATATCTCACGCTGCAGGGACTCAGAGGCCCAAGGGGACCTCCCGGACCTGTCACTCAAGTGAGCAATCTTGTTTAGGAGTATAGGAGGAGCTCTCACCGGGCTCTCTGGCTGTCTCCAGCTCTGTCACTAGTGACAAGAGCAGGACAGCTGGGAATGAGGTTGCTGGGACAATCTGATCTAGTTCCTCCTTGCCTCGTCCCCAGTACTACAACTCAGGGAAGAGTGTCAGCACACCTGGTGACAATGGTGACACCATGATCCCAACCCTCACTGAAATTGTGGAAGAAGTGCGTTATGCATTCTGTGCAGCTGACATAAGGCTCTCAAGCCACTCCCCCCTTACATCCCCTCCTCCCTCCCTCACCCCTCTCCCCCTCCCCCCCTCTCCCCCTCCCCCTCACCCCGTGACAGGTACTCTCCACCTCCACACCCATCACACTCCCTCACTGCATCCCATCACTGAATAGGAGGCACGTTGGCTCCAGCAGACACCATGCCGCACACAGCTGCCAGCACGTCCACACTACAAACACCTCAGCAATAAGTGGTGAGTTCTATTATGTGGTTGATGCAGGATATTCTGGGGCAAGCCTGAGCAAGCTGCATGCATAACATGGAGTCTTTGTGGGCATGCAACCTGCATGTGATTGCTGTACATAAACCGTTGAATCGACCGATGAGGTACAAAACTTTCCCTTGCACCAATCTTTCGATCAAATTTCCAGCTTTCTACTGGATTGACCCGGACCTTGGTTGTTCAGCGGATGCTGTTCAAGTCTACTGCAACTTCACCTCCAGAGAAACATGTATATTCCCCAACACAACACAGGTACGTGCCAAACCAGTTACTACATGTTTGACTGTAGACGCTGTGTGATAGCCAATGTGTGGATGCTGGTATACATGACCGTAGACGCTGTGTGATAGCCAATGTGTGGATGCCGGTACACGTGACTGTAGACGCTGTGTGATAGCCAATGTGTGGACGCTGGTACACGTGACTGTAGACGCTGTGTGATAGCCAATGTGTGGACGCTGGTACACGTGACCGTAGACACTGTGTGATAGCCAATGTGTGGATACTGTAGACGCTGTGTGGATGCCGGTACATGTGACCGTAGACGCTGGTGTTACAGTCTTATCCCTCTTCAGTTCGCTCCTTCACTCTGTGTGTAATCCTGCTTTCCTCTTGTCTCCACGTGCATCATCTGCTTGTTTGTGTTACTCCTTCCCCACAGATTAAGAGAAGGCCCTGGATTTCACCATCCTGGCAGGAGAGTAATGAAGCTCCTCCCTGGTTCTCCCTCGTCACCGGACACAAGGTACGCACACACCAGGAGGGTCAGTGAAGAGGTGGTGTAGTACATCATAATCAGAATGGAGAAGAATGGGTGCCTCATCTGGCTGTAAGATGCCATCCAGCACATTTCCCCCCCTCCCCCCTCCCCACTAGATTGACTACCCTATCAGCAGAGTGCAGCTGAATTTCCTGCAGCTGTTGAGCTCTGATGCAGTACAGAGAGTGAAGATCATCCACCTCCCCGGCACCAGTGGAGGAGTGCAGGGCAAGATGATGTTTAGAGGAATTAGTGGGAAGGTGATCGGGGGGCTGAGAGATGACAGGAGACCATCAGTAACACACAGTGGCTGCGGGGTGAGTCGTTGCATAGATCACAGGTAGTTGTGTGGCAGTGGCCGGATTCACAGCCATGATAGTGGGGGCAGTCCTACTAGCAGTTAAAGTGACCTCATTCCTAGACATGGAAATGAGACTAACTGCCCAATACTTGACATGTACATGTACGGTGAAGGCAACTGCCAGGACTGTGAAAGTCTTGTAAAGATTTCTCTTTTTGTCCCTCTCTCTCAGGGGGGCAGACCAGAGGACAGTTGTACCAGTACATTTGAATTCAACACAGCTAGTTTACATGGAGTCGACCTGGAACATTTGCCCATAGTGGACCTTCTGCCACCCTTACCACAGTGCCAGCTGGGCAGCTGCCAGATTGAGCTAGGACCGCTGTGTTTCATACAAGATTCATACCTCACTAGCGGAGGCTAGGCTATTTTGGTTAGAAGTGAGATTATTCTATGTACTTGTGCTCTGTACTGTTCCCGTGTCTGCTGAATGTACTGTAACAGCTTCACCACATTCAGCAACTTCATGCATAATTTATTAATAATAATTCAGCATTGCACATCATCCATTTGAATTTGTGTCACCATGGCAACTACACAATGACAGTACCCCCATTTGGCACGTGGTGTATGTGATAGGCATTAAGATGAAGGATTAGCCACACCATTATACCACTGTGCGCCAACTGTACAATTCATGCAACACTTGCGATGCAACTTACTGGGATCTTGGCTGGAGTTGGTTGATGTGCGTTCATGATAGCTGGCACAGTGTCTTAATATGGACATGGGCACGACAACTGACTTCAGCAGAATTGGCAGGAGTTCATTGAGGACGACTGACGTGGGAGCACTGGTGACATGGCTGCATGAAGTGAGTGGCATAAGACAAGGATTATACTGCTACCAGGCCAATACTGCCAGTGCTCGCGCAACTCGTATACACAAGAATACTGGGAGAGTACACAGGGACAGTACTCAGTTTTTTTTTCCCAGGGCCTTTAGGGTGGAAACTTCCCCCCCCCCCCCCCCCCCCCCCCCCCCAAACAGGCAAGGTTAAGTTAAAATTAACTCCCCCCCCCCCCCCCCCCCCAAATAATATCTCTAGAAAAACTGTATTGAGATTGTACGTACTGTTCCTGTATAGTTGATTAATACACCATAGCTCTGGATTCAGAGATAGAACTAAAATGTACAGTTTGAAGCTATACCGCAGCTGTTTGGACCTTCGTACCTTTTGGCTGCAGCTGGTACCGGTAGTTGCCGTGTCACAGTGGTACACTTGAAACACTCAGCGTGAGATTGAAGACACAAGAACACTTGAAATGCACCCAAAACTCCTGAACAACAATAAAATGAGCTCAGAACTCTGATTTACCCCCGCCAAATTCTAAATCAACCAATCATCTTTCTGCCAGGTGGCCCATGGCCCATGGCTTAGCTCAGGGCGCCGCGCCCGGACGGACCACGTGGCATGGAGCTCCTCCCATCTCTAGCTCTGCAGAACTGTTGCCATGACACCGTTAGTCATTGCATGGTGATTCGATGGCGAGTTCGATTGAGGATACCAATCAGGCGAGAGATGGAGGCCCAGAGAATACAGATAGCAGCCAAGCTCAAGGTGCAGAGAGTGGAGGCGAATCAACCATGACGTATTCGCAGATCATGGAGCAGAAAATAGCCTCCATGTGAGTGTAATATTTAGCTGTAAGGCTGATATTTCCATAGCCCATAAACACTGATATACTAGCAGTCCCCTGGCTCCTCCCACCTCCCCAGGCTCCAGGAGGCACTGCAACTCCACCATGCAGGGGACGCAGGGCTAGCGGTGGCCAAGCTCACCCGGGCCATTGCTCTGGAACCCAGACGTCCAGAGCTATTTAAAAATCGGGCCGAGGCCCACCTCACCCTTCGCAACTTCCATTCTGCCATCATCAACTTCAAAAAGGCCCTCTCTTTGCAGCCGAGTGAACAACAGGAGCTGACTGGGAGGTTTGTTAATAATTGGACTATTCTTGATCTATCTATCTATCTATCTATCTATCTATCTATCTATCTATCTACAGTGCTCCCAGCAAAGAGAGTACATTTTGGTTCCTTTGAGAAAATTGTGTATAACTTCAAACAGACATCATCTATATTCAAAATAAGTCGATAGAAATGTACCATAACCATTTTGTGATCAATCACGAAAAAATAATTAAGTCACATGACATTCCAACAGAGCTATAGCTCTGCATGTCAACTGAGTACGCAAAATACTTTAGGGTCGGCATTTCCCTAAACCTAGGAGTTAAGATCTGAAACTTTTTGCACGTGTAGTGACCCAAGTGGAGCAGGTTTTAAGCCCCTCTTGAATCCTTAATTCTGTTGTCCTGAGAGAGCAGAGATGTTAGAGCAGTTCCGGAGGAGCCTATACTTTAGGGTCAGCATTCACACAAACCTGGTAGTTAAGAGCTGATTTTTTTTTGAGAGGTCATGCTTATGCTATAGTATGTCTGGCCCAAGTTTAAAATCCTAACCTCTTACGGATCCTAAGATGTTGCCCATTTTGTTCAATTTTTGTAAATTTAGTCAAAAATCTGACCTTTGACCCCTGGTTTTACTATTGAATTTATATGGAAATTTTTTTTTTTGGGAAATCCAGTCCAAAGGGGTTCTCAAGTGGTTTTATGGTGATTTGAGTGTGAAAAACTGGTTGTAACTTCCAAAATCAAAATTTCCCAAAATGTACTCTCTTTGCTGGGAGCACTGTATCTATCTCGAATAGGCTGGCCACAACCCATGCTATGTATGGCAAGCTGCTGCAGGAGCAGGGGCAGTATGATGAGGCACTCAAAATGTTTGAAAGAGCTTCAGAATATCTCCCAGAGGACAAAGAGAACATCACTCGGAGGTGGGCTTTTTGTGCGCTTGAGCAAGATATAAGTTGGTATATAGGATCACCTCCCCATTCTCCCAGGATGGTGTGTCTGCTGTCCCTGCAGCGATATGATGAGTGTTTGGCCATGATCAGGCAGGAGCTGCTCTCCGATGACTCCAACCCTGACCTCTATGTCCTCCGGGCTCAGATCAACCTCCTCTTTGGAAACGTGAGTCAACGCACGCCCTGGGCCAAGCCTCCCTCCTCTCACAATCATATGCACAGCAAGCTGGCAGTGAAATTGAGCTGGTCCTTTGATTCCTTTGTTCAGACTACCCCGGGCTACCACGATGTGTGCAGCGCTCTACAGCTGGACCCACTGCACAGTGAGGCCACAGTGATGAAGCAACAGATGCAGGACAAGGCCGTGGCCTGCAAGAACCAGGTTGAACACAGTGGGGCGTTTGTCAGCCACACACACACACACACACACACACACACACACTCACACACACACACACACACACACACCACACACACACACACACACACACACACACACACACACACACACACACACACACACACACACACACACACACACACACACACACACACATACATATTGGCAGGCTGTGCACCACAGTCTGGTGGGGAGGAGGATGGAAGCCATGAAGAAGATTACGACTGCCATTGAGACCGACCCTGCTGTCCCAGAGTACCACGTGTTCAGGTCAGCTGCATAGTAATGTTTGGACCCCTGAGATGTCCTAATGTTACGGCTGCATTTGGCTCCTAAATTGTAATTGTATGTCCCTAGCTTTGATCTGTAAGTGCAGTGAGCCCTCCCTCCCAGGGGTGCGGTGCACCGGCGTATGGGGGACTTCAATGCAGCGGTGGATGACTTCCTGGCTGCCATGGACAAGTGTGGCCACCAGCAGGAGTGTCAGGTGTACCGGGATGCCTCCAGACAACTGGTGCTCACCTACAATGACTTCGCTGTGGAGTGCTTCCGGTGAGTGGCACCGGGATACTGGCACCTGGGGTACTGGCACCTGGGGTACTGGCACCTGGGATTCTGGCACCTGGGATACTGGCACCTGGGATGTGGGACATCAGCACAAGTTTACTACATGTGGCTGGTGTCATTCCCAGTCCCACAAAGAGAGGTTGAGAGGACCCATATCTAGCACAATAACACTCTGTGGTTATATTCATTCCCAGGCCTTCTCACCCCAGCGTTTGTCGCTTGTAGTACTAACGCGGGTGACAAACGCTGGGGTGAGAAGGCCTGGGAACGAGGCTGATTTTCATGGCTGCTTCCATTCTGTGTGGTGTATGAATTGGCTCTCCAGGAGACGACGTTTCAATGAGGCTGTGACCCTTCTCAACAAGGCTGTCAAAGAGGAGAAGGGAGAGAAGGGGCTGTACCTCAACAGAGGAGGTGGGCAGAACCCCCAGGAATGGTGCACACCGAGGGGTTATCTTCACACACCCATCCCACCTCACACACACCCACACCCACATACACCACCCCACACCACACTCACACACTCACCACACACACACACATACCAGACTGCTTCTACCGCATGAACAACCTCCACTTTGCCCTGGTAGACTACCAGCAAGCTCTCGAATTCGACCAATCAGACTGGAGTGTCCGGTGCCGTGTTGCCATCGTGCACTGTGAGCTGGGGGTGGAGTGCTATGGCAGGGGGGAGCACTCGGAGGCCGAGGGCCACTTCACTGGCGCCATTCGGTGCAATCCCAAAGTCAGCAGGTTCTATCTGTGCAGGGCACGAGCACGCCACGAGCTGAAGGTGGGTGGGTGACTTTAGGTACCATCTTAGCCTGTTTGTGCGACAGTAGTTTGTTTATGGTTTATGTATACAGTCATGTACTGCAGTTCACTGTAGCAGTTACAGTACTATTGTAGTATCACTGTTTTGCACTGTGCCCTTCCCTCCATGCAGGACGCTGCTGGCTCTCGGGAAGACCTTCTTGCGTCACTCATTCTGGATCCCAGCAACGAGGAATGCCTCCCGCTAATTGCCAGAGTCTTCCCTGGCAAGTCAAAAGCCACCCTCCTACAGAGTGGAGATGCAGCGACAGTGGAAACCAGACTTAAGTCGGATATCCAGAGAAGCTCTCCAAAGAAGGAAACTACCGGAAATGACGGTGAAGAAGATGACATCCCCCATAGGATTGACCTGAAGTTTGCAGATGAGGGCATTGCTAATGAAGGGGATATCCCCTCAAGGGGTGGGCAGTTCAGCCGGAGCACTGTGCAGAGGGAGGCCCCTGTGTCTCACAGTCCCCATAGCACCAAGGGCTTGGAGTCACTAGGTAGGCAGCACTCCGTCATGGAGAGATAAGGTTGATCATACCGTGGGTTGGTACGTATCCAAGGGCAAGGTGCATTGTGTTAGCCTGTGCAATAGACTGGTTTTCCCGCCATCCCAGGTCCCTGTCCGAGGCCCTATGCAGTGCTGGAACAACCACTTCCCAGCCAGATCAGTGACGGAGAGGGTGGGGTGCTACCTCCTCTGAAGACCTGCCTGCAAGAGAACGACTTCCATTCTCAGATATACTACTCAAAGAAGAATGTAAGGAAACATTTAAAAGTTAATCCCTCAAGAGTGCAAATGCGTGGCTGTTGAAATAGCCTCGTTCCCAGGCAGAGACCATTCCCGGTCTCGGTACCAGACTATTCACGCACGGCGGAATAGTCTGGTACAGAGACTACCCCCCCCCCCCCCCCCCCCCCCCCCCCCCCCACACACACACACACACACACACACATACACACACACACAGTGCACAGAGGAGGTTCAACGGGCTCTCAGGAGCCCCACTGAGTTTGGGACCCATCCACCAAAAGTACAGACCACACATGTCAGTGGAAGAACAGTGGTCAGTAGAAACAGAATTGCAAGAACAAAGTAGCTAATAAAGTGATATTTGTGCACAATCATGCCCTGCAGTTGATGACTATAGATTCTTGCGCGAAGGTGCATGTGGGCGGGGCTCCAGCGGCATGCACGTAAACGTCGCTATAGTTACCGTAACTGAGATCAACTAACGTACTGTACCTACTACGGGCACCTGGCGACCTGCGTGCTTTTCGCGGCCTTGTTTGATGTGCAAGGGATCGGGATGAGTCGAAAGGATCTGGATGCGCTCGGCTCTCAGAGGGAGTCCCTGTCTACCAACCCGTTACTGATGAAGGTGGGGAGAGGAGGGAAATAGAATTAGCACCAGTGAGAAACCCGGTGTTGCATGTTGCAGCTGTCTTGGCTGTGCAGTTCAGTCCACGTGATATGTGCTTGCATGTGTGATGGTCATTCTCTCTGCTGTGCAGTCAGAACTCGGCAAGCCTCGTCGGCGCTGCTTCACCCTCCCTCCAACTGACTTCACCTACGGCATGAGGAGCGTCTGTCTGGATGGAGGGGCAGAGGAAGGTAGGCAAGGGAAGACCGTTCTACTGCAGAGGAGCATGTTGGCTAGTTGTCCTTGCTCCCCGTCCATCCATACGCACAACACACCTCTAGCGCTAACCAGCTGGAACGCCCACTACCCAACCAGATCAGCTGGCCGTAAGAAGGTCGCCGAGAGAGACTTCATCACACTGAACAAGTCTGCGGTTCAGTCAGGGCTGACAACCGCCCAGGAGCAGATGCAGTTCAGGGCGACACACGACATCCGCAGGAGAGATGACTCGGAGAGAAAGAGCAGCCGAAGCAACCCCAAATTCCCTGCAGACATGATCTTTGGGATATCGACCAGGTAAGAGTCATGCTGCAGAGATGATGTCGACAGCAGTTTGTATCAATGGCACAACCAGCCTATTCCCACCTCCAGTTTGGATGGAAGTTGGTCAAAATCTGAGACACATGCTTACCTGCACACATGCAGGCCGTCAACACCTGTGTTTGAACTCCTGGAGCATCGCTACCAGGAGAAGTGGCTGGGGGAGAGGAGGGAGGCAGAGAAGAAACAGAGAGAGAAGATCATCAAGAAGGTAGAGCTGTTCACAAAGATGATCATGTTAGCAGTGTGTAATTTTTACTCCCCCCCCCCCCCCAACTCCAGAAGCTGCAGGGGAAGGTGTATGAGACCAGAGCGTCACTGCTGAGAAGGTACTCTGAGCCGGTGGACTCTCCGCCACTGTGGAAGATGCACAGATGGGGCAAGGTAGATTAGTATAACTAGCAATAATCATTTATGACACAATGTCACTCACCACACGCCCCATGCAGATAACTCCTAACCTGAAGACCTTCCGTACAGAGAATGCTCGCACAGCTGCCTTTCATCACCACACCTCTGATGCCACCTCCAGAACAGGAGTGTTCGGACACGGCATCTACCAGGCAGCCAAGTGCTAGCCACTAGCTACACCCTCAGTCCATTCCCACGTTTCACCTCCAAACATGACAATACCATGACATTATTGTATACGTCCAACGAGGCATTAAGTGTACTTGTATCACAGGTGCATGGAGAAAGAGGAAACCTCATAATTATTATATACTCCAGCCAGCCCCGGCTTTCTCCAGCAGATTTGTCTCGCAGCTTAGCTCTGTGAGATGAAATCTTGGGGGGGGGGGTATGGGGGAGCTAAAATTATACCTGATTGGGTCACACCCCAGCTTGTAAAATTACAAACAAAATATGAAGACGACACATCATGGTATAAATTTTGTCTTATACAAATTGAGATTGTGAGTCTAAAAACCTAAAGTGATACAGTGGGTTGCAAATAAAACAGAAATTCCATTTGTAATAAATTACTGCACGCTACTCTGCACTAGTTACGCCGTACGGCTATACTACTGTGTAGACATTGTGACAAGGGGATATGTCTCAGTGACTGGACCAGTCCTCAGCTCCTGGTTGCCTTGTGCATGCGCTGGGCCACTGCAGAGACCTGCTGGATGTCAGGACGGTCATCAGGATCGGGGCTGATGCAGGTGTCCACCAGACGACGGAGCTGTGTGTGTGTGTTTGTGCGTACATGTGTCCATTTGAACTAAATGCTGGATGCCTGACTGAGAGACTCTGGGAATCATTGCTCCTCAAGCAGGCAGGAAAGGAGGAGAACCCGAAAACCATGGCTACTACGTATCTATGGCTTAATACTCCTCAAACAGCAGGCAACTTGTGTCATTGGGGGATGGCACTGCAGGATGATCACAGCAAAAGTAGGCCGGAGAGAGTACCGTACACACAGCTAGTACCCTCCTTTGAGCTGCAAGAATGATCTTTCAAGGTGGCCCACCTCCTCCGAGTAGATATCACCAGGAAGAGGCGGGTAGTCACACTTCTCAATCTTCTTACACAGCGAGTACAGGTTCATCTTGTCCCCATAGAACGGAGACTGGAGGGCAGCCATCTGCAGGGGGACGACCCTGTAATTCCCTGGGAGAAGACCCCTATAACAATTCTGTGGTCTAGTTAACCTCATAGAGTAGACATCCAAGAGACCAGATGTCTGACTTGAAGTTATAGCCATTCTCGTGGATTCTCTCCGGTGACATGTAGTAGGGGGTCCCAACTGTACGACCATCGTAAAGAGGAGTAAATGAAATCTTAAACCTGCACTAAAACACATTACAAAGTGAAAGACAAAGTGGGCAGTGTGCAGAACAGGATTCAAACTCCGGCTCTGACAACTAACACGTGGTACGTACCAAGTGAGTGAGCTGCGGTGGTCTTTGAACTGAAGAACCGGCCCAGCCCAAGGTCTCCCAACTTGACTACTGCTGAGGCCGTCACAAACACATTGGCGGGCTTGATGTCTGTGTGAAGGGTGGATTGCGTGTAATGAGTGAGCGTGTAAGAGATACAAGATAAGGAGGGTGGGGGGATAAGACACTGCTGGCGTTGCTATAGCAACCAGACACTCACCCCTATGCATTACTCTTCTTGAGTGCATGTGTTCCAATGCATTACACAGCTGCACAAAATACCTCCTACGTGTGTGTGTTGTGTGTGTGTGTGTGTGCATGTGTGTGTGTGTGTTGTGTGTGTGTGTGTGTGTGTGTGTGTGTGCATGTGTGAGTGTGTATGTGTGTGTATGTGTGTGGGGAGAGTAAGGTGACACTGCACAGACAATCAAACTACGCCTTCCACAAACCAAATTGTTCTTTCTGGAATCAGCTGCTTCTTCTTCTTGAAGTGCTGTTGGTGAACAAGTTGACATTAGACTGGACACTGGAGAATGCCAACTCCCTCAACAAACATTGATACCAGAGGAGGTCTCTCATTCACCTTTATCATTCGAGAGAGGTCCCCTGCATCTGCAAGTTCCAGTACTATGTTCAGCTGAAGACAAGAGTGGAAGGGAGGATGGTAGGAAGGGGGAGGGAGGGAGGGAGGGAGGGAGGGAGGGAGGGAGGGAGGGAGGGAGGGAGGGAGGGAGGGAGGGAGGGAGGGAGGGAGGGAGGGAGGGAGGGAGGGAGGGAGGAGAACCGACAAGATGGAGCAGGTTGAGGTTCTGTCACTGACAAAACAACATCGGCCATGACATGCACCCACTCCTTACCACAGCTGGCAGGCAATAGATCGGCATGTCAATAATTACAAACACCACCAGATCATAGTTCACCGCCAGTCAGGTGAACCCGACACAAACCATTAACATTCCATAACCACACACAGCCCTCCCATGCAGATTACAACTTCCGTAACCACACACAGCCCTCCCATGCAGATTACAACTTCCGTAACCACACACAGCACTCCCATGCATTAACTTCTATTGAGGACCACTGTTTAAGTAGCAAAACAGCAAGTTGGTAAGATCCGAGTTCAGGAGTAGCTTGGGTTCAATTCCTTGTTAACATTCTGCTGAAGATTACCTCATTGTTAACATTCTGCTGGAGATTACCTCATTGTTCTCAACAAAAGAGGCCAAGTACTTGATGACGTTGGGGTGGTTCAGTTGCTGCGCATGTGCATTGTGGAGAGAGGGAGGAGAGGGAGGAGAGGGAGGAGAGAGAGGAGAGGGAGGAGAGGGAGGGAGAGTGGGATGGAGAGGAAGGGGGAGAGTGGGAGGGATGGAGGAGGAGGGTAGGGACCAGTGGGAGGAATGGAGAGGGGGAGAGGGAAATGCAGTGAAGTTTCGCATAGCTGTTGCTCATAAAATATGAAGGGAGGGTTTCTTGAGAAGGTAGGCACACACCTTCAGCAAGTCTATCTCCTTAATGCAGTCTTGTCTGGCCTTGGCATCCACCATCTCAAAGATCTGAAGATGACAAGAAACGTCCAGTCAACACCCTACATTGCACTGTGCACAGGAACTCAAGACAGATTAATGCTTCCACTCGTGACCTGTATCTTCTTCAGAGCAACGATCTGTCCATTGACAGTGTTCCTGGCTCGGTAGACCACACTGAACTGTCCCTGGCCGATCTTCTTCTCCACCTGAATGGAAGCGACAGAGTGAACTAGATACAACACAACCATTAGAATGGCACTGTGCAGCTCATGTGCAGGCTTCACGATCTCTGCCAGTTCACCTGAAAGTGTCTCAGTGAGGTATAGTACTCTGGAGTGACGTAGGGCTCTATGGCCGGCTGCTGTTCGCCCACCAGCTCGCTCACACCATTTAAGGAGGATATAGCTCCCGGGGCTTCGGCCATTGTGCTGCGAGTCGACTGCGTGCAACGTGTGCAATGGCAAGTGCACATGGGTGTGTGTGTGTGTGGGTGTGGTGTGTGTGGGGTGTGTGTGGGGTGTGTGTGTGCATGGGTGTGGGTGTGTGTGTGTGGTGTGTGTGTATATGCGTGTGTGTGGGGTGTGTGTATGTGGACGTGAATGTGTGTGAATGTACGTGGATGTGCGCATGTATGTGCATGTGTACATCTGTACAGAAGTATTGTCACAAGCACAGTGGGCCTGTCATACCATGATGTGGACAGTCCCCCGGTCGATCTTCAGTAACTTCAGGAGTCCAATTGTAAACACACGCTACAAATACAACTTTCTCCAAGGGGGGGTCACTCCCATAGACACTATAGTCACAGCTGCGACCGCGGGTCAAAGCTTTGACCGCTGTTTTTGGAGTTTTGACCGTTGACCACGCCGATTTTCGTCCGTTGACCTTTGACCGATCAGCTATTTGCCCTTGTAATACTTGCCTGCACGTCGCCACAAATAGGGCGGCGCGCGTTTTTGACCGTACTTTTGAGCCGCTTTGACGGTTGACTGCACCCGTTTGGGCGGCTTTGACCGTTGACCATTGACCGACTGCGGTCGCAGCTGTGACTATAGAGTCTATGGGAGTGACCCCCCCTTGTTCTCACCCAGGGGTGTACCCAGGAACACACTGCCATATAAGTAGAGCAATTGAGCATGCAGTTCTAGAGACAGCACTGACGGGAACCATTGGGGGGGGGGGCCGGGGGGTATGGGTATCGAGCTCTAAAGGCCAACCCAATGGTTCATGAACTGGACACTGAAACAAGACCATGCTACACAAGAGCTGGAATGTTGTTCTCCAACCTTTATACACAACTCTTCTTCATCAACTTACTCTCTGGATGTCAGATCACTGATCACTGTCATTCATCAACAAGTTTTCAGGCCACGACCTCGTTTTCGTATAAATAGGAAAATTCCTTGCTTTGCGGCTTTGGATCACATACCGGTACAGTATGGGAACCAGACGTGGTAGACCACTACACGTGTCAGCTCTGTGAAGAGATTGTGTCAGTGATGTCGTACAGGACGCTGGCGGAGTGTACGGTGGCCGGAGTGCGCGTGCAGAAGCTGAAATCATCCCGCACAGGGATACTAGTGTACTTGGCGCAGGTGGAGGGACCACTGGTCAACGGCTACTTTTGTCTTGGTACGGGGTGAGAGCAGCTGGGAGCTCCTGATTCTACTGCCCGTGTAAACATAGTGCTGTGGTAAATTGCTACAGCACTTTATGTTGTCGTGGGGCTGCATTTGAAGTAAGGAGCTTGGCCTGTGCAGCCCGTCATCGCTCTCCCTCCCTCTCTGCAGCGACTGAGGCCCACGACCATGACGGACTGCCACACACACTGGAGCACCTCATCTTCATGGGCAGTGAGAAGTACCCCTACAAGGTCTATCTACAGCCCCTTGAGCCCCTCCCCTTTCCTCCTCCAGCCCCTCCCCTTTCCTCCTCCAGCCCCTCCCCTTTCACCCTCCAGCCCCTCCCTTCCCCCCTCCAGCCCCTCCCTTCCCCTCCCTTCCCCCCTCCAGCCCCTCCCTTCCCCTCCCTTCCCCCCTCCAGCCCCTCCCTTCCCCCCTCCAGCCCCTCCCTTCCCCCCTCCAGCCCCTCCCTTCCCCCCTCCAGCCCCTCCCTTCCCCCCTCCAGCCCCTCCCATCCTCTTGTCCTACCATGTACTGGAGTAATGGAAAACCTGTAGCTCTGGCCACTGCAGGCGTGCACTGGCTACTTGTGGGAGGGCGTCCTGCGTGCATAGCCTCGTCCCCAGCCTTCTACTGTACGCCTCCAGTTTTTGATCGTTTACAGTATGCAAAACTGCTGTAAGTGATCAAAAACAGGTGGTGTAGAAGGCCTAGGGATGAGGCTATGCAAGCAGTTATAGCAGACTAATATGCTAGGTATCTTAGGCTAGGAAGGAGATATGAAGCTGGGATTTGCAGCATTGTGATCAGCATGAATGGAGCATTCCAATGATGTCTGTTTTGCTGTCGGTTGATATGAAAAACCATGGATTATAGCCTTTAGCCGACTGCAATTTTTGAAGTAAATGTGACGGAGATTAAAAATCACTTTAATGACATTCTTTGAAAGCTCTTTTTATGCTGACCACAATGGCACAATTCCCAGCTTATTATCTCATTCACAGACCCATATAATGTTCTCTATTCCCAGGTTCATTCGTCCATTTTGGCAGAAATGACACATCAGTCACCCTATAGAACAGGAGTGCTGTTTCTGTCAAGTTAGCCAAATTGGCTCAAAACGTGCCGTAATTGGTTGAAAATGTGGCAAAAAACATGCCTCTAATGATCATGCTGTACGAGATTCGTGCTCTAGTACTTTATGATAGCCATACTCATAGAGATTTGTGCTCTACGACTTGTGCTCTGCAACGATCGTGTTGAATGAGAGTCGTGCTCTACGAGACTTGGAGCTTGATGAGGCTCACGTTCTACTAGACTTGTGCGCTATGATATGATACTCTTGCTCTAAGAGACCCGTGTTCTACCTTAGAAGAGAGTGCTGGCACACACATACCAATCAGCAGCTCCTAGGTGTGTTTTATGTTAGATCAGGATGACCATTCAAATATCCCACACAAGCAGTATCCATTACTGACAGCACACACACACACACACACACACTCCTCACAGGGGGTGCTGGACCTGCTGGCCAACCGCTGTCTTGCACAGGGTACCAACGCCTGGACGGACACTGACCACACCTGCTACACTATTACCACTGCTGGCTCTGAGGGATTCCTCAACCTCCTGCCCATCTACCTCGACCACGTCCTCTACCCCACCCTCACGGTGAGTTGGTCATGACCTCGACCACATCCTCTACCCCACCCTCACGGTGATGACCTCGACCACGTCCTCTACCCCACCCTCACGGTGAGTTGGTCATGACCTCCACCATGTCCTCTACCCCACCCTCATGGTGAGTTGGTCATGACCTCGACCACATCCTCTACCCCACCCTCACGGTGAGTTGGTCATGACCTCGACCAGGTGCTCTACCCCACCCTCACGGTGAGTTGGTCATGACCTCGACCACGTCCTCTACCCCACCCTCACGGTGAGTTGGTCATGACCTCGACCATGTCCTCTACCCCACCCTCACGGTGAGTTGGTCATGACCTCGACCACGTCCTCTACCCCACCCTCGCTGTGAGTTGATGACTGATCATGACCTGGGAAGAGGCTGTGAATGACCCCCTCCCTCCCCCCAGGACGCAGCCTTCCTGACGGAGGTCCACCATGTGAGTGGGGAGGGAGACAATGCGGGGGTGGTCTACTGTGAGATGCAGGCCTGTGAGAACACTAGTGAGAGCAGGACCAACTTCCACCTCCTCCAGAAGATGTACCCTGGCTGCTGTGGGT
Source organism: Axinella damicornis (assembly GCA_963931865.1). Lineage (NCBI taxonomy): Eukaryota > Metazoa > Porifera > Demospongiae > Axinellida > Axinellidae > Axinella > Axinella damicornis. Next base: position 20,206,812 of record OZ007508.1, read on the forward strand.
ACAAGGTGTGTCTGTGTGTGATGAACAGTTGTAGTCACTGACTGGCAAACTGATATGCTTGTAGTATACTGTAGTATACTGTAGTATGCAGTAGTATACTGTAGGTATACTATACTGTAGTATACTGTAGAGTCTACTATAGTACACTGTAGTGCACTGTAACCTATAGACATACTACGGTTTACTTCTTCTGTTATGGGATACACCAAGAGTTGATACACCTAGCCTCATTCCCAGGCTCTCCCACGCGCGAACAAAAATTGACCAAAAGCTGCGCAGTGGCCTGGGAACGAGGCTAGGATATGCCATCTCACGGAAGCCTTTGCACTCCTGCAACGTGGATGGATGTGATATGTACAGGTGTATATATCTTCCACTGCAGTCTGATACAGGAGGTAGGCTTGAGAACCTTCGCAACAGCTGCTCAAATGAGAAAGTAAGAGACTGGCTAGAGACTTGGCTGTGCAGTTTGTAATGAGCTCATCCTGTCGGTGGTGTTGACAACCAGGTGAGGGACTACCACAGGTCGTTCTATCGCCCAGACAACCTCAGTCTGATTGTGGTGGGCCAGGTGGAAGCTGACCAACTGTTTGACACCCTCGTCCATTTTGAGGACAAAATTGTCAGCAAGGTCAGCCAAACATTTACTACATTCCTCCACCCTCCTCCCTCTCTCCACACCACCTTCCTTTCTCCCTCCCCATCTCTCTCTCTCCCCCCCCCCCCCCCCCCCCTCCCTCACTCCTCTTTTCCTCCCCCTCCCTCCCTCCCTCCCTCCCTCCCTCCCTCCCTCCCTCCCTCCCTCCCTCCCTCCCTCCCTCCCTCCCTCCCTCCCTCCCTCCCTCCCTCCCTCCCTCCCTCTCTCCTTCCCTCCCAGGGTACTCTCCCTGCCATGGAGCGGCCCTGGCAGAGCCCTGTTCCTCCTCTGGAGGGGAGTGCGTGTGAGGATGTCCCATTTCCAACTGATGAAGAAGCAGATGGCATGACCAGGATAGCGTGGAGGGGACCGCCCGCTCAGGTAGGCAACCAGCAGACAGAATGACCAGGATAGCATGGTAGGCAGCCTCTAATTGGATATCTGTCAACGAGTTTGCTGTATGGATGTGGTGAATTCAGTCCTGAAAGCAATTGAGGCTATAGAGGACACTGGTAGTTGTAGTGCTTGAACTGTTCCAAGAAGAATGCTAGTGTTACAGTGTCATGATTTTATCTTCAGGATCGCTACACGTTCACAGCCATTGGTTCCATCTTGGAGTACCTCACTAACACTTCAGTGGCCCCTCTGCAGCGGGACCTTGTTGAGGTGTGATGTGTGTGTGTGTGTGTGGTGTGGGTGGGTGAGTAGGTGTGGCTGTGGGTTGACCTTTACTCTCTGACCTCTGACCTCTGACCTCTGACCTTAGGTGGAGGACCCCCATTGTTCCCAAGTCAGTCAGCTTGTGCTGGAGAACACTGAGAGCTGTGTGGGGTTCACTTTGAGTGGAGTACCCACAGACAAGCTGGCTGGCTCTACGGACAAGTGAGGCAATCCCCTTCTCAAAATTCCATTTCATCTAAATTCCGCACATTAGCTTATTTTTTTAATAACTACAGTGTGTATTATGCACTGTCCATTGGGGAAATTCCTTGTGGCGTACATGACAGTGTTTGTGTGTGGATGGAATCCATGGCTACACGGCTTCTGGTTCCCCTCTTGTCCAGGGTGCTGGGTATTCTGTCCGGTATAGGCAGTGGCACTGAGCCCCTGGACATGCAGAGGATGGCCACTGTCATCAATAGACGAATTATTGCCATTCTGAACCAGGTACACCACGCACACAGATACAGTGCTCGGATGCATTATTTGACCTTTGAACTTTGGGTTGACCACAGGTGGAGGAAAACCCTCACTTTTTCTTTGCCTTCTCAATTATTGGGGACTTCCTCTTCAGTCAATCTCCTGAGCAGGTGAGTGTGAGTCGACTGCTACCCCAAACTAGCTCAAGAAAATTACCTCTATCTCACGCCCACACCTTCCCACACACACATACACAACCCCCCACACCTCCCCACACACACCCACACACAACACACACACCACACAATATGCATGTACACACAGTTCTCTGACTACATTGACCAGATTCCCCACTATCGTAAGCTGCTGAAAGAACCACAATCCTTTTGGGTTGACATAGTCAAAAAGTACTTTGTGGATGGACCCCATGTGGCGGTGAGTGTCAATTATTCTGCCATGAGATATACCATTAGTTTAAGGTGGGTGATGTAGTGTTCTTTGAGGTCACCCGCTGCCCGCTCTCCCTCCCCCCAGGTGGTAGGGAGGCCCAGTGCCGAGCTGGCTGTCAGAATGTCAGCAGAGGAGAAGGGGAGGGTGGCAGAACAGAGGGAGAGGCTGGGGGAGGCCGGGATGAAGCAGAGGGCAGACGAACTGGAGAGAGCTATAGAGCAGAATGAGGTCCCCTCACACACACACACACACACAGACACACATACATGCTACGAGCGGAGGAACTAACTATTCAGCTGTAACCTGATGCTAATTCTATGAGTGCAGGGAGGGGGGGGGGGCTCAATGGGAACTCATTACTTGATTAATTCAACTTCACTACCTTCCTCCCTGACTAAATATTCTACAAGCACTGCATTCCTTGGGAGGGCAATTAAGTTATACAACCGTAGTAACCACGCAGACAGTTTGTGTTTGCAGTCTGCGCAGTATAAACATGCATGTGTACGTTTCATGATCAATCAGATTGCTGCTCCTGGTGATGTCGTCAGCAGCCTTTCAGTTCCCAGTACAGACAGCATTGGTTTCCACCCACTGGTTGCCTTGGGCAACCACCAATCAGAGGAGCAGTTGAAGGGGATGCCTGAGTATGGCAGGATGCCAGTGCACAATGTCCCATTCTTTTTCCAAGTCAACCACATCCACTCGGCCTTTGTGGAGGTACGGGGTGTGGCCATGGTAACTGACACCATAGGCTTTTCCCACTCATGTTTTTATACTGCAAGCTAATTGACTCCCCTCCCCCCTTCCCCCTCTCCTCCCTCCCTCCCCTTTCCCCCTCCTCCCCTTTCCTTCCCTTCTCCCCCTTCCCCTCCCTCTCTATCTCTCCTTCCCCTTCTCTCCCCAGCTCACAGCTCTGCTGGACACTGCTTGCCTACCAAAGGAGTTGAAGCCGTACATGCCCCTCTACCTAGAGCTGCTCTTTGAGTCCCCAATAGTCAGGAATGGTGGTATATATAATATGCACACATTCTCCCATGTATACAAATACCCTTCCCTTATCCGTGGGCCCCCCCCCCCCCCCCCCCCCCCCCCCCCCCCTCCCACACACACACACAGAACTGATCCCTTATGAGACGGTTGTAAAGGAGCTAGATGCAGACACAGTCCACGCTGGTGCCAGCCTGGGTCAACACGGCTACAGGTTCAACCTAGGGAAGTACTCCCAAGCTGTGTTTGTCACACTGAAGGTGTGTATTACAGTCGATTTCTGTTGTGTTTGAACACTGCGTATTGCGTGGATTATCACGGAAACTGTGTTCTGCAAGTATGACACTCACGCAAAGTGTCGGCATGGCTTCCAGACCTTTGCGTATTCCAGGCCATGTCGTTTCCGTGAAGCTCCACCCGCAGAAAGTTCCTGCCACACGCGGTCACGCAATGCGCAATGTTCAAACGCAACGGAAATCGACTGTAGCACCAACTTGCAACCGTAGACCGGAAGTCTGACTAAATCCTTGACCAAATGCCCACTTTAAACCTACCCCTGGCCCTGGACATTGCCCAGGAATGCATGTGTGAATGAGTTGGTTATAGCACACGTACCAGTGGGTCTTGTCTGTCTCAGCTTGTACCACATTTGGCCCTCAGGTGGAGGTGCAGAAGTACGGCCGTGGTGTGCGCTGGTTACAAGAGGTGCTGCACAGCGTGAAGTTCACGAAAGATAGACTCCTAGTAGTCGCCACCAAGATGATCAATGATGTTGCCAGGTGGGGAGAGAGGGAGGGGAGGGGAGGAAAGAGGAGGGAGGGAGGGAGGGAGGGGGAGGGAGGGGAGAGGAGGGAGGGAGGGAGGGGGAGGGGAGGGAGGGGAGGAGAGAGAGGAGATGAGGGAGATGATTAATGATGTTGCCAGGTAAGGAGAGAGGGTGGGGAGGGTAGAGAGGAAGGGAGGGGAGGAGAGGCACAGGTTCATGGCTTATATTATATAGGCAAATTAGGCAACCCAAGCCATGGCTGCAGAATGGTGTTACTCTATAGTGCTTGGCTAATACTCCAGGTTGAAACGAAAAGGAGGCCAGGTTGCCAAGGTTCTGCACAGGACTATCGTATTCATAGCTGGTGAGTGGAGTTAAATATTAGACTCAATTATTGTTCTTCCAGAAGTTTGGGAGCTAAGGTGGCTCACGTCTCCCTCCCCAGAGAGCAATGGCAACCTATGCAGTATGGTGACACAACTTCGGTTCCTGACCTCCTTGGTCGCCAAGCTCAAAGACCCCACCACGTCTGATGAAGTGGTTCACAATGTAACCTCCCTCCGTGATGCCCTGACTTCCCCTGATAACATCCGGGTTGTCATGGCTACTAACATTAACTCCCTTAACACTCCACTGACAGCATGGGACAATTTCTTGCCACAGCCTCCTGTGAAAAGGTAGAAGTGAAAGTGATCCACTATGTGTGCTGTTGAAATTACTCCCTCCCTCCATCCTTCCCACCCTCCGTCTGTCCCTCCATCTGTCCTTCCGTCTGTCCCTGCCTCCGTCCATCCCTCCCTGCTTCCCTCTTGTCCCTCAGCTCCAACTCCCCCAGGGATATGCCCAAGGTCCTGCCATCCCAAACGTTCCTGGACTCAGTTACAAAAGGAAAGACACTTGTGGCAGGTGTGGGCGGAGTGGAGTCCAACTTCCTGGTCCAGTCAGTACCCTGTGTGAGGTCATACAACCACCACGATCTTCCTGCTGTACTGGTATTCATAGAGTACCTCTGTGCACTTGAGGTGGGGCTGTCAGATATGACCTTTGACCCTGAAAGATGCAATTGCAAATTTGCCAGTTCGACCTTTGACCCTGAATTCGTGGTGACATCATTGCTCTCCCTATAGGGTCCAATGTGGCGTCAGATCAGAGGAATGGGTCTCTCCTATCACTATAGGTCAGTATTACAAGGCAGTGGTGGCACACGTGTATTGATCCCCCCCCCCCCCACCACCACCACCACCACACACACACACACACACTCGCAGCATGCGCTGCAGCCCAGAGGATGGACTGCTCTACTTCCACTTGTACAAATCCTCCCAGCTGGTGCAGGCATACAAAGTGGCCCGGGACATCATGGTATGTACAAAGTGGCCCGGGACATCATGGTATGTACAAAGTGGCCCGGGACATCATGGTATGTACAAAGTGGCCCTGGGACATCATGGTATGTACAAAGTGGCCCTGGGACATCATGGTATGTACAAAGTGGCCTGGGACATCATGGTATGTACAAAGTGGCCTGGGACATCATGGTATGTACAAAGTGGCCTGGGACATCATGGTATGTACAAAGTGGCCCGGGACATCATGGTATGTATAAAGTGGCCCGGGACATCATGGTATGTATAAAGTGGCCTGGTATGTGCAATGTGTTCTCAGATCCTCAGTGTACATTCAAATCCGGGATGCAGCCTATCTGCATGTTGTGGTAGTACGTGGTGGAGGTGGTGGAGGTGGTGGTGGTGGTGGGGGGGGGGGGGGGGGGGGACAGCAAAGACTCAAGGGCTAATGCCCCAAAATGAAACCCTGGTAGCCTATAGTAACAGAAGTCTTGACATCAATATTAGTAGCCACTCGCTGTCCATTTTGTGGTACATTGAGTGTGCATTGGGTCCCCCAACAGAATGGCTTTGTCACTGGCTCAACGCAGTTTGAGGCTGTGCAGCTGGAGTCGGCCATCAGTGGAGTGATCTTTGAGCTCATAGAGCGGGAGAAGACGGTCGCCGACTCCGCCTACCAGGCCATCCTCCACTACCTCCAAGAGGTTGACAATACTTACAGCAGGTGAAGTTGTACTCTAAACTTTGAACTCTGAACTCCTGGCAGTCCAATGATTGAAGAGTATGACATGCACAGGTGGCTGCTCAAAGCTGTCTCCCGGGTGACAGTTGAGGACCTACAGCGAGTGGGGAAGGAATACTTCTCCCAAATGTTTGATCCCATCCTTGCCAGCACTGCAGTCTGTTGCAACCCCAGCAAGGTCGCCGAAGTGAGGAGCGGCCTGGAACAGTGAGTCTGATACCTTGTGACTCGGTTTCCATTGGATCTCCAGCGTATGCCCTCTCACCTCTCACACATAACACACCCTCACACCTTTCACCCTCTCACACAACACACCCTCACATCTCTCATCCCTCACACATAACACACCCTCACATCTCTCATCCCTCACACATAACACACCCTCACATCTCTCATCCCTCACACACCCTCACAGATTTCAGCATAAAGTTGAGACAGTGGAAGACCTGGATCAGCTAGCTATAGTGCTTTAGCCCCACCTCACTGGGACGGACGTAAGAAAATGAGAATTCAGATCAAGTTGAGATTCGTGTTAATATGTTTCTGGGTTACTTACTATTTGTGTACAATATATACTCCCTTTGGGGCTGTTTGCCTCCTCAGGAAGCGACTGGTGAGCGGAAAACCTGTGAATACCCGGTCAAAGAAATGTTTGTGGATGGCGTAGTTCACTGCTGGCATGTTGCAGTTGAGATGGGGTGGGGCATTGTCCAAATACTGCACGATTCTTGTGAGAAGGGCCATCACGGTGTGCCGTGCACCGCCCATTACCCCTGCATTGTAGACAGTGTCGAGATCCATTAGTGTGTGTAGGTCGCCGGCACGGACTGAGTAGTTGCTGAAACAATTTTGAAGCCTCTGGTTTATCCATGGCATTGTCCGCATGCTGGGAAATATGTCGATGTCTGTACCGGTGTACAGCCAGTCTCCCAGCATGTCCACAAGCAGGAAGGGGTTCATTTGAAATCGAACATCCGAGATATCAGTTAGCATTACCCGGTCAACTTCAGGGTGAGAGTCAAGGTAAGCCAGGTAGGCGTAGAACCTCGCATCATTTGTGCTTCTGTGTTGCAATGATGGAATGTAGTGGAATGTCACTGCGGGATAGTGGCGCATTAGCCTCTGCCTGAACCGTGCATCCAGCCCATCGTGGAACACGACTGCCCGCAGCTGTTGTTTCTTGACGCTCCAGTACCAGTCCTTCATATACTGGAACCTGCTCGGGGCCTTCTTGCGGTTCCGCTGCGAGTCTTCCGTTGTCGTGAAATAGGATGTGAAAATGACATTGTGTCTTTTCTCATTTCTCTGCTGCACGTATGAACTGGCCCACAACAGTGTCTTCCTAATGCCTCTATCTTGAGGCTCGAGATCTGTCATGTTCAACATAGTCAAAGTGTACCTGTGATCCTCCTGCAAAGAACTAGGTTCTCGTCCGTTTTGCCTCCTCCAACTACAATCGTGTAGGTCCAATACCTCACACTTGCTTGATAACCGCAAAGCATTCTGGATAGCTCTGGTCACATCACCAATATACCAGCACCAATTCTGGGTAGAGTCCCCCAAGGCAGACTCTCCCCATGGCCCATACACCCCACTGGTTCTCAGTACTGTAAACGGTATGTTGTATAAGTTGTGATATGTGGATGCCGTTAGCTCAAATGTCTCCATCCATGCTTGCAATATAGTCATGTGAGATGTCACATGATCTGGTGTAGCAAGTCCGTGGTGTTTGGATAATGATGTCAACAGCACTCGACTACAGGGTGATTGTGTTCTCAACGCCTCCAGGAGCATGACAAACTCTTCCAAGTATTTAGACCAAAGGTCGTTTCTTGGCTGCATCTGACCCTCCTTGTTCATGGCTGGTGGTATGTACACCACACTTGTGGGTGGGTGTTTGCCCAGCAGTAGTGCCACCTGAGTTTGATTTGAAAAGTTGGCCACCTTGATATGTAGTCCCATATTCTCCAGCTGTTGTTTACGATACCATAGCAACTCATCAACGTCAATGTCGTGATCATGTGCCACGGCCTGTACCTGCGTACCACTGGCCGCTAGATGGGCTGCTGTTCTGGACCCCAGAAAGCTGAGGGCGCCCACCACCATGACAGGGCCACCAGCACAGCTGTTGCTGGTGCCTTGTGTCTCTGGGTGTGTGTGCTGTGAACACAGTTCAGAGTTCAGGGACCTCCGACTCACTGCAATCAAAGCAGAATATGATGGTAGTACTATAATACTCCAATAATGAATTTCATTGGCAGTAACAGAACTATGTAAAGTTGATTAGGCTGCCTTATGGTAGATATCCATACACTCACCTCACACAAGTACTAGTTTAAACATGATATGAATTGATCGATGACCTGCATGAGCTAGCTAGCTCAAGGGCACAGTGCAAGGGTAGGTTACAGCCGGGTTATCATTCAACTGGTTGTGAAGCACTGCAATCTGTAGTTCTCTTCCCCCTCAAAGTTGTACTTGCGTAACCTTCCATGATACCTTGTATGTAGAGGTCATTGTTGGGTATTCCACCAACCAACATTATATTATAAACAAAATCTACAAGATGAGTGCATTTACCACATGCACAGGAGCTAGCTGTACGCCCACTTGAGAGTATCACTGAATGACAAACAAGTCAATGTGCTACTTAATTTGGTCAATGAACCGCACTCACCCAGTGCATATGCAAGTGCAACTTAACGATGCGTGCATACAAATATTGTTCATCTCAAATTTGGTATGCAACATTAATTTGCCATGAAGTTCAAAGTTGTGCTGGCACCGCAACACTTGTGGTTCAAATACCAGTAACTTGTTTATCGTTCTCTAGTGGGTGCAAGTTTCTTGTTCCTTGCCCTACCTCGAGTAAGCCAGGAGTCTTGTCCAAATTGGTCCGAATCTATGAATGAAATACAAAATAGTACGTGGAAGTATATTCTTCACACCAGCACGTAATAGTCGACAGGTACACAGATGAAGAGATCGATATCGATGCAGCTCAAGTTTATGAACAGCGGCAAGAGCACATGACAATATCATCATCACTGTTGTGTCATCATGCGACAGTGCACGTGGCTACGTATACTGGCCCAAGATTGTTATGTCAGGCAAATGGACAGCGCCTTCAACACCAGACTGATAGGCTTGTTTAGATAGATAAACTTGTTTTAACATTACAGGTACATGGGTATCTGGTACCTCCACTGCCAAACCAAGGAATTAATGTAATTGTGACTGAATGTTCTTCCTAGATATAAGAAAAGTTACCAAAAAACAGGTGAGGGTAACTGCACAGGAAATTGACTGTCGATTGTTCTGAACCGTAATTCCACATTATCTCTGCTAGCACAAAGATATTTGTTTTTGCTATATTCACTGCACTCAGATTGCTGGACGAGAAATTGAAAGAAAAATCTACATGGAATTTGTTTACAATGAATTAATGTAAACAAAACAGAATTTCAATTTCAGAGCAATCTGAGGACAGCACCAGTCTCAGAGTAGCATTGCAGCAAGGGAACGGTCCAGTGGAACTTATCACTTTGTAGTCTCGTTCCCAGACCCCCCTCGGAAAAATTTTTCCGAGGGGGGTCTGGGAACAAGACTAATCACTTTGATGATTATCAATGTATAGCGGTCAAGTGTTCCTGCAGCAACTAGTCACGGTAATTGGAGTACTCGACCAATGCACAACTGTTTGGTTTCTGAACTCAACATGATTGGATGAAATCTTGATACCGGGTGACTATTAGCCACACATTGTATATCCGGTATGGGTGATTATGCATAATGAGTCAACTTTGTGTTGGAAGTCAGGCCCTTGTGAATCCCACCTCCCACAGTAGCCACAGCAGCACTTATTAAGCAAAGACTTCTAGGCAGAAATACCTACTGTTGCCATAATCCTACAAGTTCATTTCATGCAGAGTTGGGCATGCAGAGATGTATGTGCACATGCTAGGTTTCTCTCAGCTACTGACTCCTCACCTAGAAAGTTGAGCCCCACGAACAGCGTGCAGCAGTAGCAGAATGCGATCAGAACGGTCGCGAGCCACCACCGCACTCTCATTCCTGCCCAGTCGTGAAAAGGGCTTGATCAAACCATCTGCTCAGGAAAAGGCGCTAGGCCCCGCTTTGAGGGGACACACACTACACGATACTTTGGGGGAGTAGCTCAGTCTTGGTACGTGCCCCGGAGGTATTCTGACGTGCCCCGGAGGTATTCTGTTTGGATACTAGAGTGTGCAGAGGTATGCGACTTTCACACGTGGTCGAAACCGCAGCTCACATGCACAAGGACTAGGTGGACGCGCAGCTCTGGTCACTTCACACCAGCTGAAATCGACGGATCGGAGACGTCTAGCAAAGGAGAAACGAGTTTATTTCTTCAGACCAAAGATAAGAAGTTGGCGTTGCAGCATTTAATGGGCGGGAGAGTCAGTTGCAACATTTCTGAAAATGGCGGGATCGCGAGAGTTCGTTGCAACATTTCCTGAAATGGGCGGAAAGTTCTCTGCAGCGTTTCCAGGAAGGCCTTCGAGGAAACAATGTCGCCATATTGCTGGCTCAATTTGAATATGTCTTCACCTGTAGACCTCTCGGATAGGCCTCCTATGTTGACATTTTGTGGTGCTGTCTCCCTGGGACCTAGTCTGTGACTGGATATACCCAGTAGTACCGGATGGCTGAAGAGGCCTGAAGATAGTTGTGCTGGAAAAGGTGAAATATTACATAGCCTGTGAAGCAGTTAAGTTTTTCTAATTAATTTTGTGTACTGACTCTGACTTCAAAAGAGAAATATTTTGTATTTGTAGATGGAGGACAACTGGAGGGAGAGCAGTGGCAGAGTTGGTTCCCCTTGCCTGCAGCAACTGGAGGGAGAGCAGTGGCAGAGTCAGTTCCCCTTGCCTGCAGCAACTGGAGGGAGAGCAGTGGCAGAGTCGGTTCAGCAACTACAAGTACATAAAGCCACTGAATGGATGCCCACCTTACATCATGCATACAACTGTACGGAGGTGAACCACTGCAGGACAAGCGTACTCCTCGACCTGAATGGAGCAGTGTTTACCAGAGTGGTAGTACTCCTCTACATCAATCACAAGGTATTTTCAAATACCCCTTTGGTTTGTTTGTATAGATACACAGGCCCGTAGCAAGCTATTTTTGAGTGGTATGGGCACTGCCGAAGGTGTGTAGTGATGATCTAACCCGCGCAAAGCTCGGAATTTTTTTGTCACCTTCGCTTTTTCAGCTATCTGGATTGGCTCTTGTAGCACCTTCGTGCTTTGCGCTACACTGCCGCTTCTAACCTTTCTGTTTTCAATTCCGTGACCGCCTCACTCTCAGCGTGTCTAGTACACCATCGCCATCTGCCAGTCGAACTCGACTCGTAATCATGAGTAAGGCAGCGCGCGCTAGCCCTGTCTCCATTCCGTGTGTTGGTCTCGTCTCTAGCCCCAGAATATTGAGTTTTGAGTCACGTGGACTGGTGAAAGCATGCGAAAAGTCAGTACTGCACTTCGATGACTTTCTCTGCCATGCCGTAAAGCACTGATGGAAGCCTACAAGGAACTTTTCTTCTTGTTCAAGTGAAAAAGTGGTCTGGCCAAAACTAGACCGGCCGGCCCGCTTGCTACGGCCATGGATACGTACATACACAGGGTGTCACTGCAGAAGGTGCAAGTCCTTGAAGACCCATACATATGTGCACTGTATGATTGTGTATGTTATTGTAACCTAACTATGCGTACTATGAGTAAACGCATGTAACACAGCAACACCTGTCATTAGCATGCATGGATCAGCCTCGGAACTGGCCTCATTCCCGGGACACTGTGTGTCTGGAATGTGGATTGCAATGTGTGTTGAATATCCTGGTTCTAAAGGCACTCATCGCTGGTGGTTCAGTAGACCACATTCAAATTTAGGCGTGCAGGACACAGGGTTTAGATGTTGCAGTGAATGTTCCCAGGTGTGACCTTATAATGGCTGTGGGAGAGACTTTGTGGTGGGTGATTTGGTGTCTTAGAGATGTGAGGAAGTCCCTCCCCTGTTTACAAAGTCCCTCCCCAAGTTTACAAAGTCCCTCCCCAAGTTTACAAAGTCCCTCCCCTGTTTACAGAGTCTCACCCCAGTTTATCTAGGCCCTTGTTGAAACATGCTAGGTGCGGAGTTGTTAGGCCAGCTGTCCAAAGTCAGAGTCAGTACACAAATTAGAAAAATTTAACTGCTTCACAGGCTATGTAATATTTCACCTTTTCCAGCACAACTGTCTTCAGGCCTCTTCAGCCATCCGGTACTACTGGGTATATCCAGTCGCTAGTCACAGACTAGGTCCCAGGGAGACAGCACCAAAAAATGTCAATGTGTAAATAGTATGCCGCTTACTTCCTGCCTTTTCCAACAGACAGCTCTCTCCAACCATGGCAGATTCAAGCTGGACTTGCGCCCGTTTTTATAGCACCTGTGCTTCACGAAAATCTACGTTTGCTCGGCAGCAAGTGAGGCTAGGCATCGTAGGAGCGGCTTCTGTCAACATTGTTGCGCACGACTCGATCAACACCCCCCGCACATAAATCGGGTACATTTTTTTTTTTGCCTGGACTGTCATTGATGACCTATATATCGTTGGATAGCCCGAAAAAATCTCTACAAAATATGTGGAAAGTGACATTTTCCTCTGGAAAGTTTTTATGCTACGCGAGATCAAAGTAAGCCCAAAAATTGCACATTGCACAGGTTTACACGTCTTGTCTCCAAAGAATGGAGACTGACACGACCTCAGGATGCTGGAAGAAGGTAAAAGTAGGTCAACAATATTAATGGTAGTAATATCTGCACCTCCAATACCTTGCCAAAAATGTCAGCACTTGAGATTACGAAATAGCTTGTGTAGCTACATGGGTGTAGATACAGGGCCATAGGAGTAGGTGCATTACAGCCGTCAGACCAATCTATTGCCTGGGTATGTCAGACCTACACACAGGTATGGAGAGAAGATGGGAGGGCTGGAAAGTAGCGAATTGCATGTTGTGCAGGTACCCCAGCCCCTAGCATGCCTAGCCTGGGATCTGCTTATTGGGGCGAGCCTGAGTGAGCCCCACACTTCATTGCGCTCTGCGTGTGTATGCTTGCTTGTCCGGTGGTGGATACCGGATCTTGCAATTACCGTAAATTTTAAATCAGCGAATTTCACTTGCACGTGCACAATAATATTCAAATTCAACGAACTACACGAACCGTCTAGCTACCTGTTCGACGAACGATGGTGACAACAAAGACGGAGACCACTCATGGACATTGGCTAGAGCACCATGAACATTCTTCCTCCTTGGCGACACTGACAAAGACGGAGACAGTGCGTTGACCTACACGTACCTTAGCCTTGAACCCAGGCGCAGATAATCATGTGAATGCAACTGCTCCTTGCATGCCCTGCACGCGCATACATATGCACTTCGCTCAGGCTCGCCCTCCAATGTCCTGCATTCCACTAGGTACTAGTGGAATGCAGGACATTGGAGGGCGAGCCTGAGCGAAGTGCTTTCGCGTACAAGACATGCAAGAAGCAGTTGCTGATTGTCATCAGAATGTGACCAGGCAATGAGCACAGGAATTATGGCACTCTTGAAACATACACTCGTGCACATCACAGCAACTTAACTGTGAGTCAGGTTAACGTTTACATGGTTCACCATAGCTAGCTAGCTGGAGCAGCTAGCAGCAACGTCACTCCAGCCATGGTCAGCGGTACATGTAGGTCCACGAGCTGTCTCCGTCTTTGTCAGTGTCGCCACCGAGGAGGAAGAATAGCCAATGTCCAGGAGTGGTCTCCGTCTTTGTTGTCGCCATCGTTTGTCGAACAGGTAGCTAGACGGTTCGTCGTTAGTTGAATTTGAATATTATTGTGCATGTGCAAGTGAAATTCGCTGATTTAAAATTTACGGTAAGTGCAAGATCCACCAAACAAACATCAAACATACACTGCGCAATGAAGTCACGCTAGTGTGGGGCTCGCTCAGGCTCGCCCCAATGATACAACAGGCACTAGCATAACTCTCAAGATATATCCAAGCTACCCAGCTAGGGTAATACCATTGGTGACCTACTTTTTACCTTCTTCCATCCTGAGCTAACTCGTGTCAGTCTCCAATCTTACGTGTGAACGTGCGCAATGTGCAACGTTTTGGGCTTACTTTGATCTCGCGTAGTGTAAAAACTTTCCAGTGGGAAACGCCACTTTCCACATATTTTGTAGAGATTTGTTCGGGCTATCCAACGATATATAGGTCGTCAATGACAGTCCAGGCAAAACAAAATGTACCCGATTTATGTGCGGGGGGTGTCGATCGAGTCGTGCGCGACAATGTTGACTGAAGCCGCTCCTACGATGCCTAGCCTCACTTGCTGCCGAGCAAACGTAGATTTTCGTGAAGCACAGGTGCTATAAAAATGGGCGCAAGTCCAGCTTGAATCTGCCATGGTTGGAGAGAGCTGTCTGTTGGAAAAGGCAGGAAGTAAACGGCATACTAATTACACATTGGAATGAAGCTTCCCGGGCACTTCCTGTTCTTGCTTTAAATTCCAATTATTTGGACCTGTCACTAAATTGACTGGACTGGCATTACCCTCCTGGTAGGGGAGAATTGTGCACTAGATGAAATGCATGACATTGTGAGGCAACCCTGAGTGAGTAGATATGCAGAATTAACATGCCACATGCACATAGTGTGGACTTGCGTCACTGAGCAGGCACACTTTTCAGATGACGGAATATCAGCATATATAGAGTACAGCCATATGCACAGCATTGGAATTGAATATGACAGGGAGGGGGAGGCATAGGAACTGTTGTTAACAAGAATATGCAAACGTATTCTGGCTGGCTAGCTGAAGCAGCCGAGGAAGTATGAGTCAGCCTAGCTGCAGGAGCGTGACCTCGGTTGTTGAGTTACAAGCACAATGTGAGGAGGGTGATCCGCTTGGGAAGTGGTCCAGATGGTGTGAAGTACAGTTGTATAGTGATGCGGAGCGGTTTGTGAAGGAATTAGCTTCAAGAGGATATGTGAAAAAATCATAGCCTCGTTCCCAGTCCCATGCCCAGCTTTTCGTCGCTTGCAGTACAGTAAAGCGGGGAGGGCCTGGTACATTTCCTCACATGAGTGACGTCAGACCGGAAGTTTAACGTGGGCGTAGTGTGTCTCAGAACAGCAAGAAGAACGAAGGTACCAGGTAACACACCACACGTATCTAGCTAGCTAGCTAAAGTGTAGTTAGTTGAATAACACGCAAAACGTAGCGTCCTCGTTCTGAAAATTTTGCCATTTTTTGATTACGTCATGCTCACGTGAGGAGATGTACCAGGCCCTCCCCGCTTTACTGTACTGCAAGCGACGACAAGCGGTGTGAGACTAGGAATGAGGCTAAAAAAATCGTGCATTTTGACGTACAAGCATGAAACTTTGCATGGTTGTAGACCATGGTCCTAATAGTGATTTCGGAAGTGGAGCCACTGAAAATTCAGTCTTGGTGACCATTTTTTAACCCTTTAACTACGGAATTCTTTCCCTAAGACAATTTCATGCATTCAGCGCACACCACCATCCTCCTCCTCTCCCACAGCATTCGCTCCTCAGCGGCCATGACTTGGTGGCGCTGGCAATACCATTAATGATATTGATGACCACCCACAATTGGAGGTCAAGGGTGGATGTCAGCCAGATTTTCGCCCAGGATCTTCCTAAACGTCTGACTTCTGGCACATCATACACCATCAGTCTGCAGGTTTTCTTGGGACCCACCGGAGGCCCTCAGTGGAATCTATGAATATCAGTAAATCGGAAACACTGCGTGCACCCCCTCCCCCACAAACCAAGTGGGAGGCCCACCCCTTGGGATCTCATTTTAGTGGGGGTGCGAGCCGAAAACTGACCAACTTTTGAGCTTTTCCTACAATATTGCCCCTACACTCTGTGAATCCTTTTAAGGGCACACTCTGGTCTGACAAGAAGCCGTGGTCTCCCCTTGTCTCCAGGGGTCTCTGCTGGTCTCTCGTCTCTCTTAATTGGTCCCTGCTGGTCTCCCTTTGTCTCCAGAGGTCTCTGCTGGTCTCCAGGGGTGTCTGCTGGTCTCCCTTGGTCTCCAGTGGTCTGCAAGGGTCTCCCTTGGTCTCTGCTGGTCTCCCTTACTCTCTGCTGGTCTCCAGTGGTCTCTGCTGGTCTCCCTTACTCTCTGCTGGTCTCCAGTGGTCTCCTGGGGGGCCTCTGGAGACCAGGCAGACCAAGGGAGACCAGCAGAGACCAAGGGAGACCAGCAGAGACACCTGAAGACCAAGGGAGACCACTGGAGACCATGGGAGACTAGCAGAGACCACTGGAGACTAGCAGAGACCACTGGAGTATTGTACAACTATCATGATATAATATAATCTCAGGGCAATTTATATGAAGAAGCAACCCTAGATGCAGTAGCTACTGGCCTCATGTAAGGTGGTCCACATTGGTGGCCCCCCAGTCCCCAGGTGATGGCATGTCAATAGCAACTTGGAAAATCTTGCCCACCTTGGTACACAATCTTAACCTCTTAAGCCCCAATGGCGTCATTTAGACCCTATGTGCTTGGGCTTCTTGTCAGACCAGAGCGTGCCCTTAAAAGGATTAACAGAGTGTAGGGGCAAGTTTGTAGGAAAAGTTGGTCAGTTTTTGGCTTGCACCCCCACTAAAATGTAAACATTGGACATCCCAAGTGGTGGGGGGGGGGGGGGGGGGGGCGTGCACGGTGTTTATGATATTCATAGATTCCACTGAGGGCCTCCAGTGAGTCCCAAGAAAACCTGCACTCTGATGGTGTATGATGTGCCAGCAGTCAGACGTCTAGGGAGATCCTGGGCGAAAATCCGGCTGACATCCACCTTTGACCTCCAATTGTGGGTGGTCATCAATGGTATTGCCAGCGCCACCAAGTCATGGCCCCTGAGGAGCGAATGCTGTAGGAGAGGAGGAGCACCTATGATGGTGGTGTGCACTGAATGCATGAAATTGTCTTAGGGAAAGAATTCCATAGTTAAAGGGTTAAAAAATGGTCACCAAGACTAATTTTCAGTGGCTCCACTTCTGAAATCACTATCAGGACCATGGTCTACGACCATGCAAAGTTTCATGCTTGTACGTCAAAATGCACGATTCATCCAAATTACTGCACATATCCACCTGGCTATAGATGATGGATATGTTGCAAGTATGGGACCTTAAGTTGCAAGTGTGAGGTGACAACAGCGATGATGTATACAAGGAGAGTTTAGCGGAGACGGGTATGACAAACGTTTAGTCTAATCCATGGTACATATAGAGTGTTGACAGTGTCGACGGGTGTAGAACCTCGCTAACGTCTTCGTATTCTTCGCTTAGCCATCTTCAATCTCAAAAGAATCTTGGGCAACTTCGCACAACTAGAACAACTTTGGACAAGTTCCACCTAGACTTTTTGCACACTGAACTGACCTTCGCACCTTCCACAAGAAACCATTCCTACTATTACAGATTGTGAGCTTGCCCGAGGCACAGACACCGCGAATGCATATTCCTAGTACTTGGGCAGAGGGCAACATTGTATTGTAACTGGATCCAAGAAATCATGAGCAGTTGCTCAGCCAACGGACTCCCTGAAGTACCATCATCTGTGAGTGCATGTAACTCTCTGTCCAACAGAGTGACCTTCAACTGATTGCCATCGTCTGTTTCAAACATAACACAGGCTGTCTGCTGTTTGCGTTTAGTCACGATATGACACTGAGCAGTCTGCTAAGTGAGGTATGTGGTTGCGCTTTGGATTTGCAGGTGATCAACTTTGATGATACTCATCAGTTGAGAGGACTATGGAACGCCATATGCAACTTGATTTATAATTGTCAAACAAGCCAAATCGATTATTGGATATCGATCTCAAATTTACTCTGACACAATTTTCGGAAATCAATATTCGTGAATTGATCTTCGGAAATCGATCTTTGCTAATGGGAATTCCATATTCAGAAATTGATATTTGCTAAACAATCGAAATCGAACTGGTTGGAGCTGCTTCTGACTCTGCTCCTGAATGGAGTTGGGCATTTGTTGAGGGCAACAGCGGTCTCAATGTACAAATGCTGCAAGCTCACCTTCATCCCCCCCCCTTGTTGGAGGGAGCTGCTCCTCTGTCGCTCTAATGTGGTGAAGGCAAACGTTAGAGCTACAGTTAGTTCTGTGGGAACTCTGAATCCTCTCTTCTACCTCAGCTAACCTTCCTCGTTAGATTGGGAGCCTGATTCCGGTTCTAAATGGAGTTAGGACATGTATTGAAGGCAACAACAGTGTACATGTCCAGTGTGGTAAGCTCACCTTCAACCCCACCTTACGAAGAACTGCTCCTCCATTCTAATGTGGAGACAACATTGACTTACATACTATGGTTGTTTCCTATATGAATCCACCCACCTCATTCCCAACTATCCTGGCTTATGCTGGCTTGGAGCTGCTTCTGACTCTGCTCCAAAACAGAGTTGGACATTAATTTTGTTGAAGGCAACAGCACTCTAAATGTACAAATACTGCATGCAAACTACCTTGCAAGGATTATTGTAACTTACTTTGACTACTCTCTTCATGAGCCATAATCCCATGTCAGTTCTGTGCCGGGCAGAATGTTCCGAGTGGCCAAGAACCCCACCCTCCATTTTCCCTTCACCAACAAAGGCTTATGGGGTTTCAGTGTTGCACGTCCATGTGGTGTATGGTTGAAAAGACGGCCCACAGTTCCAATTTTTCTTGTCGCATCTAGACACTTCCAACCCTGTGGCGTCTGTACCTCTAGTACCATGCATGGTTCGCCATTCATTGCGTACATCTCCTCATATTCTGCCCTCTTTGCCTGTTCATACACCTTTGTCGTTTTATATTCAGCTACATATGTGCCTGCAGACACCCTCTCATTAGCAAAGACACCCCTCCCCTTTCCTGGAATCTGTCTGATTTCCATTTCTGGGGCATTGTTCCTGCAAAGCAGCCCCTCCATCACAGTCTCCTGTGGTGTTTTCTCTCTAACCCTAGGGGTTGTTCTCCCACGGCAATGTCACATGTAGCAAGGAAAGCCACCTTCCACTTGCCATTGACTATCAGAGCCTTGAAGGGCTTCACAGTGGCAGACGTTTTGGGAGCATGGTTCATGAGGCGCCCAAGTGTGCCAAGATGCCTTGTGGCATCAAGACACACCCATCCCTCCTGTGTCTGTGCCTCAAGTATCATACAGGCTTCCTGATTGTTCGCATACTCTCCCTCGTATATTGCCCTCTCCTCACGCTTGTACACCTGGGTGGTCTTATCCCCACAGATGTACTTTCCTTTTGCAATTGGGGCAACAGCAAACGCACCGGGTCTGGAAGGTGGATCAATCTTCTAAATTGGAATTTCATCATCGACATTCGCTTTTGCTGTTATGGCATTACCCTCTGTGTCTTCATCTTGAGGTGTTCCTGGTCGGAGGTATCTCAGATTAACTCCCCTTCCTCCTTCCTCCACACCTTTGTCGTTTTTTATTCAGCTACATATGTGCCTGCAGACACCCTCTCATTAGCAAAGACTCCCCTCCCCTACATGTGATAAGGCTTATCAGTATCGCAGAATTCCAATAACAGATACCTCACCACTGGTTGGTGTTTCCCTTTCTTAGTGAGCTCCGTCAGTGTCATTCTGAGCTGGGGGTGTTCATCTGCTCCATCTTAACTTTGGTGCACTTCCATCCGGGCATCTTTGTGGTGTTCTTGGTCCTCATCCGCTCCCACACCCGGGTTGTGACATCTATGGAACATTGAGTGAATAGCATATTAATCTATAGTGTTTTTTTTTTAAAAGTTTATGCAGAAGCAAAGGATACACAACTAGCAAAGAGCTAACTACAAAGTGTACCCAAAAGTTATAAGTAAAGCAGTACAGATCTTTTAAAAGAATTAAAAGAGCAATGCATAAAAATATCCTTTGGCAGATCGTTCCATAGAGAGAGTGTGTTAGGAAAAAACGAATACTGGTAGGCACTGGTTCTAAACTTAGGAACAATAAAGGCTGCTTTATCACTTGACCTGGTCTTATGAAAATGGTCTGGGGGAAATGCTGGAGCAGCAAGAAAGTCAGTCAGACTATTCACAATTTTGTAAAGATGACAGAGGCTGAGCTGGATGCGCCTCTTTTGGAGAGATGGCAGATCTGCGGCTGCAAGAAGTTCAGCATAGTTTGAATCCCAGGACTTAAGACAAATTCAAAGGGCATATTTTTGCACACTTTCAAGTGCGTCAATCTCACCCTTGTAATGAGGATTCCAAGCAATGGACGCATATTCCTCTTCCTCCTCCTCCTCCCGGAGTTGACATCTAGGAGCCATAGCTGGGAGTGTTCATACATAGCTGCAGCAAAACTCTTGATAAATGAGCCATAAAATTTCTGAGCGTGCTCACCTTCCCCCTTCCTCCTCCTCCCGGAGTGGACATCCAGGAGCCATGCATCGTTGAGTGTTTTCCCATTCTTAGTGAGCTCCCTCAGTCATGAGCTGGGAGTGTTCATCTCCATAGCTGCGGCAAGCAAAACTCTTGAGAAACGAGCCATAAAATTTCTGAGCGTATACTCACCTTCCCCTTCCTCCTCCCAGAGTTGATGTCCAGGAGCCACATATCGTTGAGTGTGTGTCCCATTCTTGGTGACCGCCCTTAGTCATGGACTTGGGGGTGTTCATAGCTGTAGCAAAACTCTATAAACAAGCCGTACAATTTCTGAGCCGTGCTCACCTTCCCCCTTCCTCCTCCTCCCGGAGTTGACATCTAGGAGCCATGCGTCATTTAGTGTGTCTCATTCTTGGTGAGCTCCCTCAGTCATGAGCTGGGAGTGTTCGTAGCTGCAGCAAAACTCTTTATAAACGAGCCCTACAATTTCCGAGCCCCCTTCCTCCACCTCCCGGAGTGGACATCAAGGAGCCATGCATCATTGTTTGGCAGGGGATCCTGTCGTCAGCATAGTGTTGTATCAATGGAGTCTAGAATGCCATTGCGGGTGACTTGTAAGGTGATGACCTCATCAAGGTAAGAGAAAAAGAGGTTCTCATATTTGTTGAGGAAGTGAGAATGTATCAGAGGGTTGGCAACGGAATTGTTGTGGGCCGCATCAAGTAGGCCCATTCTTATAGTGAGCTCCCTCAGTCATGAGCTCAGGGCCGCATCAAGTAGGCCCATTCTTATAGTGAGCTCCCTCAGTCATGAGCTGGGGGCCGCATCAAGTAGGCCCATTCTTATAGTGAGCTCCCTCAGTCATGAGCTCGGGGCCGCATCAAGTAGGCCCATTCTTATAGTGAGCTCCCTCAGTCATGAGCTGGGGGCTGCATCAAGTAGGCCCATTCTTATAGTGAGCTCCCTCAGTCATGAGCTGGGGGCCGCATCAAGTAGGCCCATTCTTATAGTGAGCTCCCTCAGTCATGAGCTGGGAGTGTTCATCTCCATACCTGCACAGCAGGCAATACTCTTGATAAACTAACCGTACAATTTCAGAGCTGTACTCCCCTTACCCCTTCCTCCACCTCCCGGAGTAGACATCTAGGAGCCAAGCATCTTTGAGAGCTTCCAATTCTTATAGTGAGCTCCCTCAGTGTCATTCATGAGCTGGGGATGTTCATCTCCATAGCTGCGGCAAGCAATTGGTAATACGTTGCTGAATATAGGCTGCAGGATCTTTGTACAGGCAGAGTTGGGCAAACTGGCAATTACCTGTCTGACATGGTAGAGTAAGACACCTTCATCAAACGTCTCAGCGTGGTGTGGCCATACTACGAGGCCATGAAGCAGCCATTGTATTCTCGGGTCCACTGGCTTGGGCAACTGATCTTTGCCGGGGCTGAACGGATCATTAACAGCTGCCATAATGATCCAGGCTTGGTTATCCTGTCTTATAGCCGCAGCTAGAGAAAGGGTGGGGGTGGTAGGACGGGGGGAGGGGGGTTGGTAGGGAGCCGACAACGGATCAGTGCTATTGTGAAACCACGTAATGGCAGGAAGATGGAGATGGGGGTGAGTGAAGGGTGAAAAAGTGAAAGTATGAGATGTGGGGCAAATATCCGATGACCTGGAGCGATGCTGTTGCAAGCGAGAGGCTGCCATAGAGATGGTTGGTAACAGTTGGAATGGGAGGTCGACGGGGAGGAGGACCTCTGGTAGATCTGCTACCAAGCCTCGCGCGGGTGAGGGAGGAGGACCTGTGGTCAACCGACAAGGAGGAGGAGGAGGAGAGCGTCCGACACACCTCCATTTTCTTTTTCAGTCTTAAGAATGGAGTAGCAAATACGCCATCCATGTACTCCTTTGACTTATAATAAATGCTGGTCCATGTACTCCTTTGACTTAATAAATGCTGGTAGATTGGTTCCCAAGCCTCGAGCTGGGTGAGGGAGGAGGACCCGTGGTCGACACAGTACCGGGTCTCGGTCTGGGGCTGAAGAAAGACCATGAAGGGGGGAACCCGAGGGGCAACGACAAGAGCTGGAGGGAGGAATGGCAGGAAGGCCGCACATTCGTGCTGACCCGCATCGTACGCAGAGGCGGGGAGCTGGAGAAGAGAGTTGTGATGAAGGAACTATTTGGGTTGGTGACGGAGTACGAACAATATGGGCTAGTCTAGGCCTTTTCACTTTGACAAATGACAGGGGTTTGCCATGCAAAGTGGCTGGCTTTGTCGTTATAGAAACATCTGTGATGTGAATGTTGAGTGGCCTTTTAGTGATGGTTGTAGTTGGATAGAGGCACTGAAGTGTTAGACTCTCCGAAGGATCTGAATGGCGGCAGTGGCGATTATCAAGCGGGAGTACGTTTGTGGTCATCCTGTGAGGAGTTTCTGCCATGTTCACGTTCTGCCCCATGGACATTGCTGGATAGGCATCTGATATAAAATACTTGCCCCGTGCATTTCAGTATCATATTCTTTGCCTTGTATAGAGGCTATAGCCTTCCCCAAACGTTTCTCAGACAATATTATCGGATCCAGCAGGCCCCAAATATTAACGCGATATGCAGTATATCCGCAGCAGTTCTTGGTGCCACACTGGGGGAAGAGGAGCAACAGCAATATGTTGAGAGTAACGAAGTCGTACCTACTGCTATAGCCTCCCAGGTGGAAAAACTGGAAGGAGTACATTGAAGTTATTGATGTTTAAGTTGTGACAACCAGTATACCAAGCACTAATCCAGGATTAAAGTGGCTATATAATTTGTACGGTCCTTGACACTTGTGGACAAAAAACCCTGATAAAATGTTGAGTTAATTTAGTATACCCCGAAAATAGAGATAACATTGGGCCGTAAACAGATTCCTTTTCACTGAGCCCCTTACTATGATGTGATCAAACTCGAAGTACACATAAACACAAGTAGCTCTTAGAGACTTAACTGTTCGGTAGTCGGTCCATAAATGGAAACTGTCTGGTGAAAAGTGGTGGTTTGTGGTACCAGAGGTGGCACTGGTAGTGGACCAGAGTTGTACGTTGTGAGAGGCTCACTCGAGGCTTGAAGTAGACATGTAGCAAGGCCAATATTCATCTTAGACATCCTGGATTCATTGTCATCAAGACCCCAACATGTGTTGCTGGCAAGGCACTGTGAGCCTCAGGGTGCCAACCTGCTGGCAAGGCACTACGAGCCCCAAGTGCTGACGGCCACGCAGCTGAGGCCTTCGTAAACTCCTCTGACAAGGTGGCGCCAATAGTTGCCATAGAGACTTGGACACCAAAGTGATGCCCATAATTCTACTGCATTATGCTCACTCTGTAGAACTGCCAATTATGCTGGAAACTATGCCAGCCTCCATATATTCCATGTGTTCAAGGGCTTGTGACGGTACGGAAGGATAAGTAGCCTTTGCGCAAGCTATGGTGCAATACCAGCTTTGCTTCATAAGGCAGGGCACCTTCCAAGATATCGTGCATGATATCCGGGAGACCACCACTACAGATGTCGACGTATTCTAGCTCCATAAGAATGGACCTCCGATTGACCCCATAGAACACTGAGTCCCCTTCATCCTCCTCAATTTTATCACAGTGCTCTTTGTGGTGGTGAAGTTCACGAGGAACGAAGTTTTCATCGAGGAACTTAACAGCCTCATCCTTAATAGCTAGGCACAGCTGCAGTTACGCTTCATGTACGAGTGGGTTAACTGACCTGGTGTTATACCAAGTCATGCCGAGACATACTAAGTCTTTTAAAGACATCTTGTTTCTTCTTAGTACTTACCCTGCTGCAAGGGTGCCACCTCACGCCCCGACAGTTGTATCTGCCGCACTGCCGGCAGGCCCAACACCTGATGCACCTCCTGGGCATCTGAGTAGATGATTACTACCCCGGGGTCTCCCTCCTCATCACTCTCAAGTTCTTCACACTCCGGTGGCGGTGTTTGCTTTTCATCTGACATCTAAGGGTAGACAGAAACGAATCCTCATAGGTTGTTATTATAGCAGTTGTGTTTTGTGCACTCGGCAATCCAGTAAAAGTCTCAGGCAGATAATAATGTAATGCAACATAACTTTCTCATACGCTTCATGTACGAGTGGGTTAACTCGTCTGGGAACAAGGACAATGCGCACGCACAGTCTAGTCTCCTGGACTTGCACGATGTCAGCGGTCGGTGAGAGTCAGAGACTACGAACTGGACAGAGTCAATGTGTAGACACACCAGCTATTAGGGGCCACCTGTCTGACAAGCTGTGCAGCTCGTCCTGTGAGCTGAGCCCGGATCTCTTCCTACTGGGATGTGGTTTCCAGTTTCGTTTCGTTTCTTGTTTTACGGACACCTGAAAAAGTGTGACGTTCATTTCTAAGTCTAATATTCGTGCGTTTAGCACAGCAGCGAAGGCAAAGTCCTCTGAGATGCGAGTGTAGGAGAAACTGTCGTGCGAGTGGAAAAGGACCCATATGCAGTAGCAGTGATGCGAAGGAGCACCATCGTCTGCCATGTATCAGCTGCTTGCTTGCTATTTCTGGCAGATCAGAGACAGGTACTATAGTACTATAGCTCGAACGTTGCTACGAGACCCCGCCCACACGCACGTCATTGCAAAATATTGACAGAATTTAATTTGGCGGTGCGTTCATAATCCACCAAATTTTCCTGCCATACGGTAATCATGCGTTCAAGTGATTTCCTTCTGCGAGGTACCGCTAGATTCAGGCGCCGAAGTCGACAGCTTTTCTTGCGAATGTTACCAGGCTCTCTCTTCCCCGTTGTTTGAGGAGATAGCCTGGGACCGAGGTTACAGTCAGAGTTGGCCCAGGTATCCACAAGTTAAAAGAGTATGGTCCACAAGTTCAAAGAGTATGGTATGACCTGGGGCATGATTCTGGAAGGTGAGCTTGCCATGTAGGCCTTGGCGGATTTTGCTGGCATAATTTTGGGAAAAATAGGTGCTTCCAAGCATAGTGAATTATGCTGGGAAAAATAGGTACACTTTCTGACTCTGATGAGAAAAATAGGTACAAATGGGTTTTGTATTGTTGTATTTTGAAAAAACAACACTGTCAGGTACAGGTTTAGAAGTACATGTAGCAATGTAAAGACTACTACTAGGCTAGCTACGTATTAGCTAGCTATGGAACTACTCAGAAGTATATCGACTAGTACAACAAGTGGCCTGATAGTTTGTTGTAGTTGATGCGCTGTAACAGTGACATTGTCACTCAGAATCAGGTTTCAAGTGTTTACAAGCGTGTATTGAATGTATATGGTGTGAAATTTTGAGAATCAATGCCAGCATAATTGAGAAAAATAGGTCAATGAAAAAGAAAAATAGGGTAATTAAAGGAGCAAAAAAGAAAAGAAAAATAGGTTAAAGTTCGAGCAAAATCCGCCAAGGCCTATTGCCATGCCGTGAGTTACACCAGCTATATACCCAGGAGTGCGGTTGCCACTATCAAAATGTTTCATACGTAGTACATTAGTGTCGTCATGTGCACTCACGTTTCAAGGCATGTTGACTTAGTGATGACACCTCTGTGTGTGGTGTAACTTGGCCTCGTCCCCAGGCCTCTGCCCAGATTTTATCTTGTAGCCGTGGAGAAAATCCACGGCTGCGAAATTAAATCTGGACGGAGGCCTGGGGACGAGGCTAGTGTAACTTGCATGTACAGGATTTGTTTTATTTTTGTTTACATTTTGCCAATGTTATTATTGTGGAGTTCATTGTTCTTTCTCTACAGCTTTCCATAATTGTCCCTACTATTATTGTATGGGAGGAGAGAGAGAGAGGGAAGAAGAACGACAAAATTGGGGACTGGAAAACTATCCTAGCTTACCGCCTACCACCAGTAGTGGCAGGGACAATGTAGTCATGTGATGGGAGTGTAGACAGATACTAGATGCAGTTATTTATAGTCAAAAGGTTTTCAAGTCGATCTTTTGATCTCACATTTAATCACAAATTTCACAACATTAAAATGAATGGCATCACAATGAAATGACAATCTTGTGGGGGCAAACATCCAGCACCCTTGACCTATACCATTACTGGCCACAATTATCTGAAAAGTTTGCCAACAATTTGAAAGCAAGCTTGCAAAAGAGTGATGGCCTGCCACATTCCACAACAGATGTACATGTATCCTGCAATTTTCTGGGCACAGAACTGCTTGTATCCCTGCCTAGTGAGCAGTCTGGCACCTGGCTGTGCCCAACACCAATGTGGATACAAAGACCATTCACCAGGCAGGGAATGCATCATACAATTCTTCCAATGTACTGAGTTCTGGGGTACTTATTCTTCAGTTGTGGCCACTGGACCAGCAAGTGGTCAGCCATGTAGTACAGCAGCTGTCCGGACAGAGACAAGTGATCCACTCTGCAGATACTCTCCACGTACACCACTCGTACATCCTTCAGCCACAGGAACTTGAGCAGGTAGGCTGCCAGACAGATGGGGATGCAGGTGCCTGGCCCATTGCAGAGAACCAATTCTGGAAGTGTGCCAAATGTGAGTGGGAACGAGTACCCAAACGCTACCAGTGTTGACAAGACACTTGTCCAGTAAGATTGCCTGACTTGGCGAGCTCTTGGGATCTTGCGAATATCAACATTACTTTTGCAACCCCAGTCCGATTCAAATTTCTCAACTTTATCCACACTCATCTGATCATTTGTTGCAACTACATACACTCTAGGCTGGTAGTGATTGAGGTTCATTCCACTCAGCAGACGGAGCATCTCAGCAGTGTGACCCCCAGATCCTAATACTATGAGGGTTCTGCAGGGAGCAGTCCGCTTGAGGGCGAGGGGGGCTCTTGTCCCAGACTGGGAGGCCAGGTAGATAAATCTCGTCAATGCAAACAGCACCACAGCCCCAGTGATCAGCAATACAAGTTGCAGCATCTTGAAACGTGGTCAATATACAGAAATAACATGAATAAGATCGTGAAAATTACCCGCTGTGCTCTTAATAGAAATAAACTAAGTGTGCTTTAATTGGGCACTATGCTGAGTGTCTGCACGTGAGATCAAGAAAAGCATCTAGCACCGATCTAGTGATAGTATGGCAGGAGTGACGGTGACTGAGGCCCCTAGGGGAGGGTTCTCCTTTGAGATGTGCAAGAGGTCAGCCTGCTCAAGCTGCATGGACATCTGGCTGCAATCACATGCACATGCAGTGAATCATTTTGCATGTGTTGGGATGATGTGGATGATGGTGATGATTGATGCAGTTTGGTGGCAGACCACTGAGTGCACCATTAAACGTTCCCTGCAGGAATGAAGTACTGAAGAAAGCTGGTATGAAATTCCCAACCCCAGTCAAGACGGGGACCACCATTGCAGGCATTGTCTTCAAGGTGGGTATACTTGTGTGCAGTCATTGTGGTAGCCAGTGCTGTGATGAGTGTGTTCACCTCATTCACAGGCCCACCTCCAGTATAGGCATATATAGGGAGGGGAGGGCCTTGATTGCGAGGCAGCCAAATGTTTACATGTTGTCTTCCAAGTTATTCATTTATGGTTGTGAAAAAGACTTTTCCATCTTTCATCTATTTTCTGGCAGGACGGAGTCATACTGGGTGCCGATACCCGTGCCACAGAGGTATGAATGCACATGAGATAATCCAATTGCATCTATGCATGTATGGTACCCATGAAGGGTTTGCCCCAAGTGACTAGCTATAGGGAAGGCCTGGAGAAGGCAGCTAGACCCGGTACCCAGGTCCCCTGGGACTGATGTTCACCCTGAAAAAGAAAGCCTGTCACAGGGTGGGGCTAGAACCTACCATGGCGATGTCCTAGTGCTTTGACCACTTGGCTGCCTATATAGCACCCCAGCGTTGCCTAGCACCCCAGCGTTGCCTAGCACCCCAGCGTTGCCTAGCACCCCAGCGCTATGCACCGAAGTACATCCCAAGACGATGTATTCTCTCTCCAGGGGTATGTGGTTGCTGACAAGAACTGTGAAAAGATCCACTACATTTCCAACAACATCTAGTGAGTTCTGAAGTCTTGGGAAGCGGTCTGTATGGAAGGGTCTTCAGCTTTCTCTCCCGTTCCTCCAGTTGCTGTGGGGCGGGAACGGCTGCTGACACGGAGTTTACAACTGCTTTCATCTCCTCTAATCTGGAGCTGCACAGGCTGGCCACAGGGAGAAAGGTTTGTACACTTGGGACTCTTTGTCCGACTATTGTTGATGGTGTCTGACACTGCAGCTGCGAGTGGCTACAGCACTTAGACTGCTGAAGCAGTATCTCTTCAAGTAAGTTGTCAAGTCCGTTGTGGAGGTGAAGTTGTACATTACCGACGACTGTCACTGCAGCAACCATGGTGAGATTGGTGCATACCTGGTACTGGGAGGGGTAGACAACACGGGAGCCCATCTCTTCACTGTCCATGCTCATGGAAGTACAGACAAACTGCCCTACGTCTCCATGGGTAGGTGGACGCCCTCCCTTTCTGAGGCCGCTCACTCACCCCTGACCCACCTCCTCCCGCTGCAGGATCTGGTTCACTAGCTGCCATGGCTACATTCGAGTCACGATTCACACCAAATATGGAGGTATGCGTAGTAGCTCTGTCCCCATTATAGAGTACTAACTACCCCCCCCCCCCCCCCCCCCCCCCCCCAACACACACACACACACACACACACACACACCTCCACCACCACCACCACCACCACCACCACCATCCCCTGCAGCGTGAAGAGGCTATGCAACTAGTGAGAGATGCCGTTGTAGCTGGCATCTTCAATGATCTGGTGAGTACGTAGTGGTATATAATTCAACAGACAGTGGTACTATGTACCATGCATATGAAACTGTCTCCCTTACTCCTCCTCAGGGATCAGGCAGCAACGTTGACCTGTGTGTGATCACTGCTGACAAGACGGAGTACCTTCGCCCTTTTGACGTAGCTAACGAGAAGGGACGGAGGTAACTTGGGAGCTAAATGTTGGGGTGTACAGATCTGGTTCCAAGACCATCTGGAAGGGTCTGGGAATGGGCAGGTGATGATGAGGTTTCTCCTCTGTGCAGGACTGGTGATTATCGCTACCCACGTGGTACGACAGCTGTCCTCGAAAGTACAGTTAGGAAATTTGAGGTGGTCTCGGAAACTGTCACTCGAGAAGAAGCCATGGAAACATGAACTAGGACATCAGGACAAGACTTGCTGTAATTGTATTACTATCACCATTGCAGATATGGCATGCCATACCCAATTTTCCTCCCGACTCCCAATTAAGCGAACGAACTATATGAAAAATTTAAATCGTCCGCCAGTAGTACATTACCACAAGTGCACAGTGCTAGTGCAGTGCATTGCAGTCGTAAGGCTGTCGCGTTCGGAGAGCTAGCTAGAGGTTCTTGATGTCGTGGAGCGATGTCTCTGCTTTGTGATCGCTGCGAGGAGAGGGAAGCGACGGTGGAGTGCGTCCAGTGCGGGCGAGGTGAGGATCGTCGCACAAAACGTTGTTTACGTGTACATAAGGACAGGAGGGGGATTCCAGACAGTTGGATACTGCACTTCACGGCCTCAGTATTCGCTCCTTTAGTGGTTCTGGTCAGTGAATACGCATACCCTGCCATCGAACGTTCCGCCACTCTACCGTTGTTAGCCAAAAAATGCTGCTAGAGAGCGTAAAACGTGTACATTTTCCGGAAATCTCGACGTTCCAGAACCCCCTCGAAATTATGGAAATTACTGCTAATTAGTGACACTTGTTCAACAGAATAAGCTAGTAGGTTGGTGGGCTTTCTCAGCAAGTGGTGTGTGTTTTCAATCGGTAGTCACGCAGAATTTAATATGGTGATCAAAATGGAATTTACTTAGTCTCGGAACCAGACCCTTCGTGCGGGGGAGGAGGAAAGGGTCTGGGCACCATCTTACATTCGAGTTGTCCCCAGGTCGGAATGTTGACCTAACGAATCAGAAGCGTTGATTGCGCATGACGTCAGGGAAATGATTTTTCTCCAGGCTTTCTGTGTCGCCAGTGACGAGACATGGCGAATCGCTGTGCCGTACCGCGTTACCCACGAGTGTCTGACAAAAGTCGAGGAGAGCAACGAGCAGGTCGACTGTGATCGTACGCGTGGTATCGCAGTTGATCGCTAATTACCACGCATAATTACGTTCCGTGAGGACAACTCGAATGTAGGAACGTGCCCAGACCCTTTCCTCCTCCCCCGCCTGAAGGGTCTGGTTCCGAGACTAGAATTTACTCACATTCTAAGGAGATATGGCCATGTAGGTTCAAAGAAATCGGCTTCGAACGGAAACAATGAGTCAATTAAGTGCTGATCAGGAATCTTGTCACGTTTGTGAACATTTTTCCTAGTCCTTGCTGCATCAACATTCCAACAGTCCTTACTACATGCTGATTGTTTCATGATCCAACAGTCCTTACTACATGCTGATTGTTTCATGATAACACACTTCTTGAGTATGTCTTACTAATCAAACTAAGTTGCCCAAATCGCTGAGAATCCATCATAAAAGTAGTCCCCCCCCCCCCTCACCCCATAACCAGCCGTATCTCCCTCTCTCCATGATTCCCACGCCTCTCTCTCCCCCCGGGGTCCCCACCCCCCTCTCTCCTCGTGATCCTCACCTCGCTCTCTCCTCGTGATCCTACCTCCCTCTCCTCGTGATCCTACCTCCCTCTCTCCTCGTGATCCTACCTCCCTCTCTCCTCGTGATCCTACCTCCCTCTCTCCTCACCTCCTCTCCTCGTGATTGTCGCCTCCCTCTCTCCCCCCCCCCCCCCCCCCCCCCCCCCCCTTTCTTTCTCTACGTGTGCCCACCTGCAGCATTTGTTACATTCAAGAATGACCAGGCTGAGGCTGTTGCTGCCAGTGCTAGTGCTCTCCTGTGTGACCAGTGCTCCAGCGAGTTTCACCAGGCCTTGGGCAAGCTAGCCGGCAAGCAGAGGCATGTGATTATTCCGCTGGCACTGAAGAAGGTGAATTGACATGTTGGTTCCTGTGAGGGTGCTCTTATCCACCTGTGACCAATCATGACCACCATTGCTTCATCTCGAGCTCTTGTTCCTCGCAGCGGAAGGAGGTAGCTGAGAAGGTGCTGGAGGGATTGAAGTGGTAGGAATGCTCTAGCCTCATTCCCAGGCCGCATGGGAACGAGGCCAGGGCTCATGTTGCCCTGAATTGTGGTGCTGATGTGTTGTGTGACATTGTGTATAACATTGGCTTCTTTCTCGTTGGTGTAGTGCCGTTGCTGACCACTGCAGACATGGCAAGACTGAACCGCTCGTCCAAGCAACTGAAGCCAGGTATACCGTGTGTGTGTATGTATGTATGTATGTATGTATGGATGGATGGATGTTTGTGCATTGTTTGTAGAAAGTGCACTGTTGTTTTGTGGCAAGCCAGTTGGGAACTGGTGTGTGTGTGTGTACGTTTGCACTGGTGTGCTAGCTAGTGTCCCTACATTGGACTCTCGTGTCCCTCCCAGCTGTGAGGAGCTGCAAGGTGAGGTGCGTCGGGTGATGGAGGAACTGAGGGAGGAGGTGAACTCCAGAGAGGCTGTGAGTGATGTTACCCGAGGTCCTCCTCGTACGCTGCTCTTGATAGATAAGTAGTTTCAAGCATGTTCTGTGCATTGCCTCCTGAAAACTACGGACAGAGTTAAGGAAGATCGTGTCAGCACTAACCTACCACTCGCATTCTCTGCCCTCCTCACATGCACCCCCCACCCACACACCCCCACCCACACACACACACACACACCCACACATACACACATACACACATACACACACACACACACACACACCCACACCCACACCCACACATACACACATACACACGCACACACACACATACACACACACACACACACACACACACACACACACACACACACTTGCAGGACCTTTTGTCCTTCATCACCCGGACAAGAGACCGTAAGCTGAAGCTCCTGATGAGGCAGAATGAGGACCAGACCCAGATAGTGGAGGCAGCTGGCAAGGTCTGAAGTGTTGGAGGTGGCAGTATAACAGTGACTGATGACAGTGGATGGACACACAAGACCTGAATATATGTGGTTACCGTGCCTACTTTACGTAGTACTAAATCCTTGTGCCTACTTTACATACTACTAAATCCTTGGGTAACCGGTAATTGAAAACTCAGAAGAACAGATTGATTGTGACCAGTAATTATGTGGATTCTGACCACAGCTGTCTTGAATTACTTCAGGTGGCTGAGGAGCTGGGGCAGTTGCTCCAGCAGCCGTTGGAAGAGCTCACGAACCTGCAGGATGAGCTGGAGAATCAGCTCGGAAAGGTGAGGACTCTCTGGTTGAAATTCATCTGTGTGTTACCTTCATGGAACCGTGTGGTAACTTGTCCGTTACCTCAACACCAGTGTAGTTGCTTATTAACCAATTGTGGCTAGTGACAATTAAATCAACTTTAATTTCCAATTTGGCGGCGGCCGGGAGGTAATGAGCAGGGTCCCTTGCTTCCTGCAGGCTCAGCAAAGTTCCGCCTTCCTCCTCCGTTTCCCCATCCCCTCCCTCCCCTCTGGCGGCACAGCATGTGGCTTCCTTGTGAACACAGACCCCGTGAAGCAGGCTCTCTCCTGCCTGCTCCTGCGACACGAAGAGGAGGTGAAAGTCGGTGACAAGCTACCTGTGGCAGTGATTGGGGGTCTGAGCCCCCAGGGAACGTTCTGGGTGCATGTGGTTCCTGAGAACCAGTGGGATCAGGACACCATGCTGCTGAACATCTCCATCGCCATGGCGTGAGTGTCCTCAGAGCCTGTTACATCATGCTGCCCTTCAGTTGCCTTGTCTTTCCTCACGCTCAGCAATGAGCTCTCCTCTGCGCCCCCACCACCGCTCTCTTCCCCGTATCCCGGTCAGCTGTGCTGTGCCTTCTACTCTCAGGACCAGCACTGGTACAGAGCCAGGATTGAGGACATACCCAGACAGGGCATGGTGGGTGCACCGTAGCTTGTCAACCAGAGTGTAGATTACTGAGGTAGTTTACTGGAGTGTACTTTGTAGTTTACTGAGGTAGTTTACCAGAATGTACTCTGAGGTAGTTTACAGATGTATTTTGTAGTTTACGTGTACTCTGCAGTTTACTGGGATCTGTATTGTAGTTTGCCGTTTCCTGGTAGTTTACAGAGTGGTTTACTGGGGTATATGTTATAGTTTACAGAGCTGGGGTATATTTGTAGTTTACTGTGTGGGTATATGTATACTGTTTACTGGGGTATTTGTCCCTCCCCAGGCAACGGTCTACTTCCTGGACTACGGTGGGAGTGAGGAGGTGCCTCTCTCGACTCTTGCTCCTCTCCCGGAGAAGTTTCAAATGTTCCCCTTCCAGATGCTTCACTGCTGTTTCCTGGACCAGTTCACTCTCACCTTCAGCAGAGATGTGTGTGTGTATGTGTGTGTGTGTGTGTGTGTGTGTGTGTGTGTGTGTGTGGGTGTGGGTGGGTGTGTGGGTGGGTGTGTGGGTGGGTGTGTGTGAGGGCCAGTGCATGTGTATGCGTGCGTTTGTGCCCACCTTACGTCTCTGAATGTGGTGCATGTCTACACCTTCCTCCACCTCCTCCCTCCACCTCCTCCCTCCACCTCCTCCCTCCCTGCAGGCGAAGTGGAGCTTCAGTGACAACACAAGCAAGTGCCACCTCTCCGCCACCGTCCTCAAGACTCTCCCCGACACTCCGTGTGTTCCGCTGCATGTTGTGACGTTAGAGACCACCCACGGTGAGGCGTTTGACGTGGGCAAGAGTGTGGTGACTATTGCAGAAGCTAGCTCTGGCCCACGAAAGGTACGTAGGCTATGTCTACAAGTTATCTCTTCATATCCCTCCCTGGATGGGTAGATGTCTTTCTTTAGACAATGGGTATACGGAGTAGGAATTGTTTGAGCTAAGTACTATGCTAGGTACATGTACTTTGTATCTTGGGCTAGGAATGAGATATGAAGCTGGGATTTGCACCATTGTGATCAGCATGAATGGAGCATTCTAATGATGTCCACTTTGCTGTAAGTTGAATTTTGACCCAAAATCATGAAAAACCGTACCTTTGGTTGAGTGCGATTTTTGAAGCAAATGTGACTGACACTAAGAAACATGTTACGGACATCATATGAAAGTGCTGACCACAATAGCACAATACCCAGGGATGGTCACCACCAGTCTAGCCACAGCCTAGCCCCTCTCCAGCCGGGCGCGGAGAGGGACTTGTGGCTAGACTTGGTCACCACGTACCTGGCTCACTTCTGGAATGGTGTCTCTTCTTTCTCACATCAACAGCAACACCGCATCAAGTACCGTGATATTCGGTACAAGCACCTCCCTCCAAACCCCATCCTGACCTCCACGGGTGATGGTCAATCCCTGTCAGCAGAGGAAAACGGACGGAAATCGCCCGCAGATAATACACCTGTGGAGAATGAGACTGTCTGTGCAGGTGCCACGCCCCCAGCTGTTGAGGCCCAGGATGTACATCAAACTGCCACGCCCCCTGTTTCCAAATCACTATCTGAGGACTCCCTATCAGGCAGTGTGCCGGAGGATGCCACTGAGGGTCAACCCACGGCAAGGCCACATGAGACTCCAGGCAGTGTGCCAGAGGATCCCACCGAGGGTCAACCCACGGCAAGGCCACATGAGACTCCAGGCAGTGTGCCAGAGGAACTTACTGAGGGTCAACCCACAGCAAGGCCACATGAGACTCCAGGCAGTGTGCCGGAGGATCCTACTGAGGGTCAACCCACGGCAAGGCCACATGAGACTCCAGGCAATGTGTCGGAGGAACCTACTGAGGGTCAACCTGTAGCAAGGCCGCTTGAGACTGAACAGCAGGGGTCCCAATTCAGGGACACACCCCCAGTCCCCGCCGGTACCCTCCCTGAGCAGCCTACTGCTGATCCCTCCCATGCTGCCACGCCCCCTGCTGGTAACGCACCTGACGAACCGGTTGGAGAGGATGGGTCCTGTTCCAGTTCTGCTGAACCAGAGGGGATTGGGGCTGAGCCTGAGGAAATTAGAACTGAACTGGGTGGGGCTGGAGGGTCAGATTCCAATCTGCCTCAAGATTTACAGTCTGGAACACCTGTCAGGAGTAGAGGAGCACGTAAGTTTGCATACAACACCCTACGTTAGCCACGTAGGCTACACCCTACGTGTGTGTGTTCTTGAAGTTAGTCGCTGGATGGCACGCTGTTTCCTCCCACATGCTGCTGGTTCGCTGTCTGTTGGCTCTCCCCCTGCAGCCGTTGAGAGCATACTTAGCAGCCCTCCAGAGCTGATGTACAACCTCCCCCCATCTGTCCGACCGGGAGTTGAAGTGGCTGCCTATGTAAATACCAGCCTATCAGCAGACGGCGTGTTCTGGGCGCAGGTGCACGAATGTGGCGGGGAGTATGACAGACTGTCGGACAGGTTGCAGGAGGCTGTGAGCGAGATGAGGGGGTTGTATACACCCGTGTTCTTCAACCCTGGGGACGTCTGTGCTGCCATGTTCTCTGGAGACCAGCTCTGGTACAGGGCACAGGTCGAGAGGGTGCTGGGGGGGAAGGTGAGGGTGACGGGTGGTGTCGTGGGTGAATGTCATGGGCGGGGTTGCAGTGTGAAGGGGGATTCACACATTCACTGGTGTTCTCACCTCTATCGCAGGTTTCTGTGCGGTTCATGGACCATGGCAATGTCGAGGAGAGAGAGTTCAGCCATCTTGTCTCTCTCAAGTCTGAGTTCAGGATGCTGCCGTTCCAGGTGCGTCAGTTTCTATTGTCCTGGTGTTTCTATGTCCTGGTATCTCTTGTCCTGGTGTTTCTATGTCCTGGTGTTTCTATTGTCCAGGTGTTTCGATGTCCTGGTAACTCTTGTCCAGGTGTTTGGTGTTTCCTGGTGTTTCTGTGTCCTGGTGTTCTTATGTCCTGGTGTTTCTATGTCCTGGTGTTTTGGTGTTTATGTGTCCTGGTGTTTCTGTGTCCTGGTGTTCTTATGTCCTGGTGTTTCTATGTCCTGGTGTTTCTATGTCCTGGTGTTTTGGTGTTTCTGTGTCCTGGTGTTTTTATGTCCTGGTGTTTCTATGTTCTGGTGTTTCTATGTTCTGGTGTTTCTATGTCCTGATGTTTTGGTGTTTCTGTTTCCTGGTGTTTCTGTGTCCTGGTGTTTTTATGTCCTGGTGTTTTTATGTCCTGGTGTTTCTGTGTCCTGGTGTTTCTATGTCCTGGTGTTTCTGTGTCCCGGTGTTTCTGTGTCCTGGTGTTTCTGTGTCCTGGTGTTTTTATGTCCTGGTGTTTCTGTGTCCTGGTGTTTCTATGTCCTGGTGTTTCTGTGTCCTGGTGTTTCTGTGTCCTGGTGTTTCTGTGTCCTGGTGTTTTTATGTCCTGGTGTTTCTGTGTCCTGGTGTTTCTATGTCCTGGTGTTTCTGTGTCCTGGTGTTCTTATGTCCTGGTGTTTCTATGTCCTGGTGTTTCTATGTCCTGGTGTTTTGGTGTTTCTGTGTCCTGGTGTTTTTATGTCCTGGTGTTTCTATGTTCTGGTGTTTCTATGTCCTGATGTTTTGGTGTTTCTGTTTCCTGGTGTTTCTGTGTCCTGGTGTTTTTATGTCCTGGTGTTTTTATGTCCTGGTGTTTTTATGTCCTGGTGTTTCTGTGTCCTGGTGTTTCTATGTCCTGGTGTTTCTGTGTCCCGGTGTTTCTGTGTCCTGGTGTTTCTGTGTCCTGGTGTTTTTATGTCCTGGTGTTTCTGTGTCCTGGTGTTTCTATGTCCTGGTGTTTCTGTGTCCTGGTGTTTCTGTGTCCTGGTGTTTCTGTGTCCTGGTGTTTTTATGTCCTGGTGTTTCTGTGTCCTGGTGTTTCTATGTCCTGGTGTTTCTGTGTCCTGGTGTTTCTGTGTCCTGGTGTTTCTATGTCCTGGTGTTTCTGTGTCCTGGTGTTTCTATGTCTTTTGCTAATTTCTGTTCTGCTAATATTGTCTCCTGCAGGCTATTCAATGTTCAATTAGCACAGCCGACCATTTGCTGTTCACAGAAGCAGTAAGTCATGAGTGTTTGGCTATTGTGGTCCCTAACTGTGTTGTCATGGTAACACATGGCATTGTACTGTTGCCATGGCATCAGAAGGTTAAAGTGCAGTTTTGTCTCTCGCCAGGAGATGATGAAGTTTGATGAAGTTGTTCCGTGTCAGGAGGCTGTCCGCCTCAAAGTGGTTGGTCTTGTTTTGTTTGCTTGCTGCTTGAAATCTTGTACCCTGAACTGAACTTTGACCCCTCCCATAGCTGAGGGTTGTGGAGAGGATGGTGTTTGTGAAGTTGTATCTGAATCTGGAAGGGAAGGAACCGCTGGACCTCACCGAAGAGGTGTATACAGCAGGTGAGGGGAGAGGGGTAAGGAGGGAGGGATGGAGGGAGGGAGGGGAACGGAAGGCACCGCTGAAGAGGTGTACACTGCAGGTGAGGGGAGAGGGGTGGAGGGAGGGAGGGAGGGAGGGGAGAGAGGGGAACGGAAGGCACCGCCGGACCTCACTGAAGAGGTGTACACTGCAGGTGAGGGGAGAGGGGTGAAGAGTGAGGGGGGAGGTGGTGGGAGTATGAATGTGTGGGTGTTGAATTGTATTCACTAGATAACTGATTCTGAGTCACACAATGTGCTGCCAGTCTCCCCTTCTCGTCCCCCACACACAAGATGTGAGCACTATCCGGTCCATGAGTTTCTCGCTGCCCCAGAAGAACAGGAAGCCGTCCTTCGACATAGATGATCTGCTACCCCTGGTAGGGGAACAGGTACGGCATCCCAGCTCTCATTCAGAGAGGGGCTGGAATAGAGAATAGACCAGCCAACTCAGTGTGCTCATGGTTTATGTCTCTGAGGCCATCTCCATTATACACACACACACACATGCACACACACACAGGGAATGGATTGGGGGGAGCGCATGGATGCCTTGGAGAGCCCGCACAATGATGGCTTCCTCACGTTGGCTGGAGTGGAGAGTGACCGAAGCCGTAGCATCACCCCCGTACCCCTCCCCCCCTCACACTCCACTGAGAGTGAGGAGGAATGTCCGTTTGGTCGTAGAGTGGCTAGTTCTGTGCCACCAACTGTTCCTGAACGGGAGGAAAGAAAAGGTAGAGAACAAGGTGGTGGAGGAGGAGGAGGGGGAGGGGTAGGAGGACGAGGAAGTGGGGGAGGGGAAATTGGAGGAGGAGGACGAGGAGGAGGAGGGGAAATGGGAGGAAGAGGAGGAGAGGAGAAGAGAGAGGAACCAGTCTGGACTAAAAGCAGGTATGGATGCGAGGGGGAAGGGGAGGAAACTGTCAGGTAGTTGTGTCTGTAAGGTTAGCTCAGTGTGTCAGCTTGGCCATGTATGTTGAAGAGTGGCCCATTTAATCACTGCTTTCAGGCCACCTGGTGTACCACGGCCCACTGGCCCTAGTGCCTCCCGACCACCACGACTGAACGTTGGCATCGCAACCAAGCAGATCCTTGCCAACATTGATAAAGCGGAGAGGAAGAAGACGGGAGGAGGGGAGAGGGCGGAGAAGGGAGGAGAGAGGGGAGACGTGCTTCCCAAATCACCTCTTGATTATAAGCAGCAACTGGTTTCAGGTGTGTGTGCTTGATTTCACTAGTTCTCCTGAAGGTGCTAGCACATGCTACTCAAATGCATATCAATGCAGGCCTGATCGGCGAGCAGTGGGACACACCCACAGAAGCTACCGTCCCCACAGAGACTACCGTCCCCACGCAGGATGTGAGGAGCCTTTCCCCTCGTGGACTGGTAAGCTGGGTACAGCTATAAAAAGAGCTGTTGTTGTGAGGTACAGCTCTGTTCCCTGTTTGCTGTGTGCAGCAGGCACTCAAATCCAGTGTTGTTTTTTCTTACAGAGATCGACAGCAAGTCCTACCCCTCCCTCCCATATGACAGACCGTCCCAAATATAGCTCCTCCACTTTCCAGAGATTCACGGCAGGGCAACCCCTCTCCCAAGGATGGCGTGGCTCTGCTGATTATACCAAGGTGAGTGGACAGTGAAACAATGAGAAGGTCTAGTGTCGAATGCAGTAGCAGTCGGTGGTGGCGGTTACTGGACAAGCATTATAGAGGTAATTACTTGTGACTGCACAGTCTATGATGTGTCCACAATCATCAGGGCACTGAGCTATAAGTAAACTAACCGGAAGTTCATTCCGGACATTAGTAGTCTGCACAGTAGGAGTGTCCGGAGAAAGTGGTTCCGCTGTGACCCAAGAATGTGCAAAGAGCTGAACAGTGTATGCAACCACTTGTTATTTCAAGAGCGCATAAGTAGATCGCGCCTACTTATGCACTCTTGGTTATTTACTGGCCAAGGAACTTGACATTGTGCATTACTGACATCTTTGTGAGACGTTATGCTTTTCTTTCTTTCCGCAGCTGTTTGTCAAGTATGTACCCAAGCGTACCACTCAAGAGAGCATTCGTGCACTGTTCTCTCCCTACGGTCGTGTCCTGGACATCAAGGATCACGCGTCTAAACCCGATGTTAGATTTGTGGTGAGTGGGTCAGTTCAATTCATATAGCTGTGTAATCTGGTGAGCTGTAAGTTACACGGTGTGCTATTCAGCCTCACCCCCTTGGGGCCTGGGAACAAGGCTCTAATGGCGACATACCCCTTCCCGCAGTTCATGGACCCTGTGGGTGCCCAGAAAGCCATCAGTGCCCTCAACAAGAAGGTCATTGACCGCAACACGAGAGCACTGGTTGTAGATGTCAGCCACGAAGTGAGTTCAGTGTGGCGAGTGGTATATGTGTATCTGTTGGGAGAGTGTGTGTCACCCTCTAAATGATCTGTGTCTAACCTGCAGCAATGTTGCATGTGACCCTACATGTTCATGGGTATCACTTGTCTCTTCCCCCCAGCCCACACATAGAAGATACTAATTTTCTGAACTGCCTTTTCCATCCTTTTTCCTTCTGATCTCATTGTGATTAGTAGTTATACTTATTCTCATCCTAAATCTTCTCACAATTCCCTCGTGATTGTCTGAATACTGATTTAATTACCATGTTTCATTATTTGACTATATAATATGCAGAGCAAATTAATTTCCAGGAGTACATATAATAAGTAGCTAAGTGCAGGATCGAGCATGTGATGAGGTGGAAGGTTACAAAGGAAGGTTACCTTCCTTCCACTTCTCTACCTCATTATGCGCTCCTCTACATATCATTGTCCATGTTGTCTATCAAGTAACCACGCCCATTATTGCCAGCGTGGTGTTTCTAAATAACGCGCACTAAGCTTGTGTTGTCACGGTAACAGTGGTGGTTACTAAAATCCGGAACGGAACGGAATGGAACGGTTCCGCCTACTAAAATACGGAACGCACGGAACGGAACGATACTATACTAGTAGCCAAGCTAGCATAATTTTCGCAGCGCAGGCAAAGACTTAGAGGACGCTTGAAATCATGGTAAGACTTGCTTGTCATATTCTGTTGAGAAGAGAAGAGGTATACTTGGCCAACCTTGGGTCTCTGCGGAGGCTTCTCCGCGCGCATACTGGCGATCGCGCCCTGGACTCAAAGCGAAGGGCTAGCTTGTTCGACTAGCGGAGGCTCATGGATCACTCTCTCTGGATCTGGGAAGCTCTCTAAAAATTGTAAATGTAGTGCCTAATCTTTTCCTCACCATGCATGAACGTGAGCGCGAGCGCATAATGCATTGCGCTGTACCAGAGGAGGTAGGACACGCTTACGGAGGTACGCGAAACTCCGTATCACGTTGAGTTTCAAGAGATCGTGAACGGAGTAATGTGACGGACGCTACCCACGTGGAAACCATTAAAGATCACCTTCAAGTCGGCAAGTTGGCTTCGTCTGTTCTCTCGTTGTGAATTCGCTGTCGGCTGGAGGTAACCACAGTTCAAAGCGGCGATGGATGCCTTCAAGAAAATCTACCTCTCCCCTCCCATGGCCCCAGACTTTATGTGCTATAAACCTCTGAAATAGGGGCGGGCCAAGCGGGTTAATTATTGGTGATGTTTGAGCGAAGATATCCGGAGAACGGGAGCAGCTAAAAATACCGGACCTGCATCACAGGATTGCCCGTTCTCTGTGGATTCTTGTGATACCTACATGTGGGGGTGACATCCCCATCAGGTTTGGAGCTACAGGCCTCTGAATCCAACCATGTTTTGAGGATTTTGATGCATATGGTGTGTTTGTGCAGTCGTTGCTCACAGACCGTACATGCTATGGACATGGAAATTATGCCACTGGATAGAGCAAAGATCAATGTTGCCAATGTGGTCCCTGTATTGGGTGACAACCCTGTTGTGCTTGGAGCTATGGATGCCTCAAATGAACAATTTTTCAAGATTTGATGTCTATACTGTGACTTCGTCCAACTCACGAACCTATTCACCAGTAGCCTCGTTCCCGTGCAAATAGCCTGGGAACGAGGCTAATTCACCAGTAAACCTGGGATTTGCAAATGCTGCAAAAAAATAAATGAACTTTCATTTATGTTGGGCAACAGCGCATGATGACATCATTGTTTTTTCATCATGCGCTTGTGTTGGGTGATTATCCTGAAGCTGCAGCCGTCTGAAGCTTCAGTTTTGAAGTGTACGAACCATTAACGTTCCACCTGGAGTATGGACACCAGATTTAGCGTGGTATACCAATTGTGGATAATAAGCCATGACATGTTTGCACATTGTGCTAAAAATAATAGGTAAACATTGACCACACATTGATCCATACTTCCTGACCACAGGGTTCACGACAACAGCCAGACAAAGGACTTGTAGCTATGTCCAAGCACTTTAGTTACCCCTCTGGCATGCATGCAAGACAATGAGAAAGTGACGGAACTGGATCCGCATGTGTTCCAGCATGTGACTCATGAGATAATTAACGGTGGGGGTGGGACATCAAATTATCACAAGGGTGAATTCCTAAATTCTTGCTTCAGAAATTGCTAGGCGATGAAAAGCTGGGCGATGGCCTGGCAACGATGCATTACATTGTAAGGATAAGTGCATGTGGATAAATTAGACACTCCAGTGGAAGGGCATCTGGTATGGCATCAACTGGCAGGCAGTCCCAGCTCTAATCCCCAAGTCGAGCAGTCCACTACATTTTAGTTCATCATCTCCAAACTACAGGTAATCCCCACAAATATGCAGAAAGTCTCTGCTGTTAAGCTCATCGTCTGATGATCAATCACAGTTTATGAACGTGTGTGTATTTGAAGCACAGAGCAAGAGAACGTCATGAACAAATCCATGAATATGGTCGGCTTCAGACACTTGTGCTTCAAATTATAGTGGGGTTATCACCCAACATAAAAGGACCACTTGAAAGGTCAATCCTTGCTCTAGCAGCTGCTGCAAATCTCGTGTCCATAGGTGTTAGGTTTCGTGATGGACAAAGTCACAGTATAGACATCAAATCTTGAAAAAATGTTCATTTGAGGCATCCATAGCTCCAAGCACAACAGGGTGGTCACCCAATACAGGGACCACATTGGCAACATTGATCTTTGCTCTATCCAGTGGCATAATATGCATGTCCATAGCATGTACGGTCTGTGAGCAACGACTGCACAAACACACCATATGCATCAAAATCCTCAAAACATGGTTGGATTCAGAGGCCTGTAGCTCCAAACCTGATGGGGATGTCACCCCCACATGTAGGTATCACAAGAATCCACAGAGAACGGGCAATCCTGTGATGCAGGTCCGGTATTTTTAACTGCTCCCGTTCTCCGGATATCTTCGCTCAAACATCACCAATAATTAACCCGCTTGGCCCGCCCCTATTTCAGAGGTTTATAGCACATAAAGTCTGGGGCCATGGGAGGGGAGAGGTAGATTTTCTTGAAGGCATCCATCGCCGCTTTGAACTGTGGCTACCTCCAGCCGACAGCGAATTCACAACGAGAGAACAGACGAAGCCAACTTGCCGACTTGAAGGTGATCTTTAATGGTTTCCACGTGGGTAGCGTCCGTCACATTACTCCGTTCACGATCTGTTGAAACTCAAC
This sequence comes from Axinella damicornis, assembly GCA_963931865.1. Classification (NCBI taxonomy): domain Eukaryota; kingdom Metazoa; phylum Porifera; class Demospongiae; order Axinellida; family Axinellidae; genus Axinella; species Axinella damicornis. The sequence goes on from OZ007508.1 coordinate 20,250,425, forward strand.
GTGATACGGAGTTTCGCTTACCTCCGTAAGCGTGTCCTACCTCCTCTGGCGCTGTACTGTAGTACCTGATGTTCCGTTCCGTGCGTTCCGTATTTTAGTAGGCGGAACCGTTCCATTCCGTTCCGTCCCGTTCCGTATTTTAGTAACCACCGTTAGGGGTGGGCACATGGCCCATCATGCTAAGAAGAATGGGGGAAAAGGTGGGAAAGGAAAGCGCGCTGGTATTTGACATCCTCGCCGAATGCCCCGTCACGAAGGCACGCGTGGCGCGCATGGCTCTTCCGCACCACATCGTGGACACGCCCGTGTTCATGCCTGTGGGGACGCAAGGTACGCTCAAGGGACTCACACCGTCGCAGCTGGAGGGCGCAGACTGCCAGATCGTGCTTGGAAATACCTACCACCTGGGAAACAGACCGGTATGCAGGCGCAGGCCGATAGATTAGTATAATAGCCAGCTTATTCCATTTAACGCGCATTGCCCCAGGTATGTTCAGTTCACATGCCAAAACAATTTTATGGCACATTCAGTTGGACTTAGGGTACGGTAATAGGCCTGTGCTGGCCTCAAGTACACAAGTTCGCTGCGGCATGCAATGGGCAAGGGGTGACACCCATTGATGCCGTAGTCAGAGCTGCGACCGGGGTCAAGAAATCTTGACCATCATATTTGCTGCTTGACTGCATCGCAAAAAGACTCCTGACCGTTTGACTGTGCTGTATTTCAGCTGTTGACCGCCGATAGTATACGGAAGAATGCTTAGCGACTGCAGCCTTTCCTTAGTATACAGGGTCCAGATTCGCCGATATAAGCCCAGTCGCAGCTCTGACTACAGCGTGTATGGTTTTTAGTGTTGCATTCTGTTGTCAAGTTTAGGGCAGTGCAGTGCTGGAGGAGGTTGGCGGACTGCACAGGTTCATGGGGTGGAACAGAGCGCTGCTAACGGTGAGGACACTTCTTGATCACCAGAGAAAACGTTACAGCTGAGTATCATTTTCCTCAGGACAGCGGTGGGTACCAAATGGTGTCGCTACTGAACCTTGCGCAGATCACCGAGGTCAGTTGTTTTCTCACTTGTATGTTCTCTTACCATGCACTGCCTGCAAGCTAGCTAGCCCACTGCGACCAATCCACACACACAGATTGAGTAAAGAGGGTCACTAAAGTTATAAGTCTGTGTTTACGTGTGTGGCCTACATTTGTAAAGTGTGTTGTGTGTTCTGTGCTGCAGTCCGGTGTGAAGTTCCAGTCCCCGCATGATGGCAGCGAGATGGTCCTCACTCCAGAGCACTCTATTGCAATACAGAACACCATAGGTGGGGGACACACCACTTCAGCAGGGTGGGAAGGGTGTCACTGATGTAGGAGAGCAGTAGATTCTGCATGGGACTGCCACACATGATTCATAGAGGCTATGATATTTATCGTTGCTTCACTGTCCTTCCTCCCTCTGGTGTTGAGTTGCCCCCCGCCTCCCCTGCAGGGGCAGACATTATTATGCAGCTGGACGACGTCGTCCACAGTAGGACCACAGGCCCGAGGGTAGAGGAGGCTATGTGGAGGTCTGTGCGGTGGCTGGACCGCTGCATAGCAGCTCACAGGAGAACAGAGAGCCAGAATCTGTTTGGCATCGTGCAGGGAGGGCTGCAGCCAGAGCTCAGAAGGAAGTGTGTTGATGGTGAGGGGGAAATGGGGGGGGGGGGAGTAGAACGTTTTGTTCACTGCTGTAGCTGTCCAGTGAGTGGAGCTGCTCTTCTTTTTTCTCAGCCATGGTGCAGCGGGATCTGCCGGGGTATGCCATTGGGGGCCTGAGTGGAGGGGAGGAGAAGGATGTGTTCCAGAGGATTGTCTCCCTCTGCACCGACCTGCTGCCCAGGCACAAGCCAAGATACCTCATGGGAGTTGGGTGTGTGCAGTCAGTCATTCCCTTCATCACCACTGGGCATGAGGGGTGGTGATCAAGCTGTGACATTATTTATACAGTCATGTACATGTATGTATATGCACAGCCAAGAGTTCATGAACTCTTGGCACAGCTCAGTCTACAAAATTAATGTATAATTAATTTTGTTGCACTGATGTGTGTTTGTTTGTGTGCCTACTATATCAGGTTTGTGGTGGACCTGGTCGTGTGCTGTGCTCTGGGAGTGGACATGTATGACTGCGTGTTCCCAACGAGAACAGCCGTGAGTGTACTCCACGTGCTTGGGTCACTAGTTCTCCTAGTTGAGCTCCAGTTCTGTGGTGATTATAGCCTTGTTCAGCCTCCTCACTGCACCTCCACCTCCTCACTGCACCTCCACCTCCTCACTGCACCTCCACCCCCTCACTGCACCTCCGCCTCCTCACTGCACCTCCGCCTCCTCACTGCACCTCCACCTCACTGCACCTCCACCTCCTCACTGCATCTCCACCCCCTCACTGCACCTCCGCCTCCTCACTGCACCTCTGCCTCCTCACTGCACCTCCACCTCCTCACTGCACCTCCACCTCACTGCACCTCCACCTCCTCACTGCACCTCCACCTCCTCACTGCACCTCCACCTCCTCACTGCACCTCCACCTCCTCACTGCTCCTCCACCCCCTCACTGCACCTCCACCTCCTCATGCACCTCCACCTCACTGCACCTCCACCTCCTCACTGCACCTCCACCTCCTCACTGCACCTCCACCTCCTCACTGCACCTCCACCTCCTCACTGCTCCTCCACCCCCTCACTGCACCTCCACCTCCTCACTGCACCTCCACCCCCTCACTGCACCTCCACCCCCTCACTGCACCTCCACCTCCTCACTGCACCTCCCTCCCCGTGTAGCGGTTTGGGTCTGCCCTTGTCCCGTGGGGACATCTGGACTTGAAGCGGAAGGAGTATGCCACCGACGTCCGTCCCATTGACCCTGACTGCCCGTGTATCACTTGCAGGCACCACACACGGGCCTCCCTCCATCCCATTGTCGCTCAGAAGGAAGTAGTTGCATGCAGTCTTCTCACCCTTCACAATGTGACATACCAGGTGACTGCAGGCCCTCTGCCATCGTAGTGATGGTTGGACTATGGCCACGACTCAGTGGTACTAACGTTTTACTTCCTGTCTAGATGTCTAATGCAGTACTCTGATTGGTTGACTTTCCTTCCTCCACTCCCTTGCACAGCTCTCTCTGATGCGAAACCTCCGGCAGAGTATACTCGAGAAGCGTTTCCCTGAGTTTGTGCAGCAGTTCATGGAGCTGCAATACCCGACTGGCAACTATGATTCTTGGGCCGTGGACGCACTGGCCTCAGTCAACATTCAGCTCACCCCACCACCACCGTCATGACATCCTGATACTATTCATATTTTATGCTCAGTTTTGGAAACTGGAATGTGTACCCCCAGGCCATGTTAACCGTATACATTGTCTGGCTGGAATGCGAGAAATGAAAAACATATTTCGATTGGTTTGTAAGCTTATCTGTCGTTCGCTCGCAACGCCCTATTAACTACAGTGCATGTACAGCTAGAGACAAAGCTCTGAAACGCGGGAGCATGGGTTGCGGGTCCTCGAGGTCGGTGAGAGTGCGCCATGGTGAGGAGTCTTGTGATGAAGACAATCATGCGTTGATCAAGTAATTTGCTGTCATTACGAGCCACAAATTATGACTCGAGTCTTGTTAATAATTATTGGTTGTAGTACAATCATGCTGTTGTTGATCTTGCCCCATTCTCCTGACTGCATATTGCACAGTCCCACCGCTGGTTGGTACGCAGACGAGTACAACTGCTCCCCCTCCCCCACGGCCCACCACTCTCACCACCTCCACACAGACAGACGAGGAGGTACAGAGATTTCTGATCACTTGTGTGCATGCTCGTTGAATTACCTCTACACGTTTTGTTCTCTTTATTGACATACACCGACTCCACAACATAGCTTAATTACCCGAAAATGCTAGCGTCGCCTGGGAATGAGGCTAGCATTAATTGGCAAGCAGTCATTTTTACGTGATGGCCCTCACGCCTCATTACCTGATCCATAGATTATATAGTTGCCAGATCTTTCATGTTGTCAGCATGGTACAAGAACATACATATAGTTGGATCTTTGTGTGAATGTTATTTGACGGCCATCATGAGGTCCTAGTGTATACCCCATAGTTTATACTATAACTATGCACAGATCCTCCTTAGCCTGGTTCCCAGGCCTACCCCGTTCTTTCTGTTCTTCGGTTTGCGTTGACAATAATACACGGATGCGGAAGATCCGCATCCGTCAACGCAAACCGAGAACAGAAAAAACGAGGTAGGCCTGGGAACGAGGCTAGATCCTCCTTACATTAGAGTACGTTGTGCAGTTAATTTAGACTCGTCTGTACTTTGCAGTTCATTGGTCCGATCGAGGTACAACCAGTGGAACAGAGTTTGGGGACTCAAGATCGTCCCCCACCTCCCAGCCGCAGCGGAGATCACACACACAGTGGAGAGGCCGAGGCTAAGAGTAGTAGTTCGGAACACGAGCCCGAACATGAAAAAGCCATTTCTGAGGGATCTCTGGATGTGGACAGAGTACCGGCAACTGCTGAGGGAGGTTCTCACCGGAGCAGAGGGGAGTCGTCCTCCTCCGCCCAAAATGGTCAGGCAGGTGTTGTAAAGGATGAATCCGTAGCTGACAGAGAGCAAACGTTAGTGTCTGTAACCACAGAACAAAGGACAGTACCAGATGAGATCACTCAGAAGGCAGAAGGGTCTGAGGAACAGCCAGTCGAAGGAGAAACCCCAACAGCGGTTGAGGTGTTGACGTCATCTGCTGCTGAAGTTGGGGTCTTGGGAAGTAAGTCAGAGCCCAAGCTGGTCACTGGAAAGGCTAAGGAGGATGATGACTTGAAAAGCCAGTCTGTAGCCGTAATAGTAGAGACCAAGGCAAGAGAGGGGATGCCACAAACTGAATCAGAGGGCGGGAAGAATACTGAAGGTTTGAAATCTGCTTCCAGCACTAGCCTGACCAAGGCCAAGAGAAGCTCCAGCCCTAGCAAGTCCAGGAGTGGAGAAAGCCTGAAGTCCTCTTCACAAACTCACCTCAAATTGAGCTCCACTACACAGCTGATTGGCACAAAGAGCCATGAAAGTGCAAAGTTTGGATCATCTGCAAAACTTTCCCGTAGCCGCGAGAGTCTGAAGGTTGCCAGCCAAGTATATTCCTCGAAGAGCCGTGAATCTCTCAAAAAGTTAGACCCTTGGTCGAAACTGTCGTCGAAGAGCCGAGAAAGCTTGAAGAACAGTGATGGCAAGAAGAAGACGGAACCGAATCCGCAGTGGGTCAAGGATGAGAAGAAAACTACAAATCACAGAGAGAAAACTGGAACGTCACCCAAAGAGAGTAAGAGTGTGGCAGCTGAAACCCCACCCACAGCCAGTGGTTCTGCTGAAGAGGCGGAGGAGCAACCACGCCTTGGAGGTCAGGAGCCTGCTGCTGAGCAGCCAGTGAAGGAGACTGTGAGTGAAGCCAGGCTGGAGGGAGGGGACTCCAAGCCAGAACAACACAAGGAGGGTAGTTCAGCAGGTGGACAGGACTCTTCTGAGTTGCAACCGATCCAGGAGAGATCCATGAAGCAGCTAGCAGGGGATGAACAGCCTCTTGTTGTGGACGCTAGGGCAGAAGAGGAGGCAAGGGGCGAAGAGCTGCCCGCCCAGAAGCCCGAAACAGAGCCAACCCGGAAGCACTCTTGTGAGGGGCTTGCCACAAGCAAAGAAGGCGTGAAGTCAGAGGGTGACGCTGGAGAAGGAAGACCCGCTGATGGGATGGATAAGTCAGAGCCACCAATGTCAGACTCAAGAGAAACTGAAGTTGGAAAGAGAGAAGGAACACCTGATGAAAGGTCAGAGCTGCAGGGCAAATCAGGAGAGTCAAAAGCAGCCAGGAGTGAGAACACGCAGTCACACGGGGACGCTTCTGGATCAAAGAGTAGCCTTCGTGGCTCAAGGGTGAAGCTCATCAGTGTGAAGCCAGGCGGATCTGGATCCAATAGCAGGCCAGAGAGCGTCCCGGAGACCAGCAAGGAGAAGGGAGAAATGACAAGCTTGAGTGAGGGGACTGAAGTGAAGGAGGCACTGGAGAAACAAGGAATTGACAAACGCACTGGACAGTCAGAGTCGAGCATTGTTGAAGCTGTGGAGAAACTGAACGTGGAGGCGAGTGAGCCCCAGGCAGCAGAGCCTCCCACAGCTGGGGAAGTGACAGCCTCAGCATAGACCACACCCCTTCACCACAGCCACACCCCTTCACCAGTCGGTAACCCCATCACTTTCTCCTGTGCGTGCACTAGTGTAGCGCATGTCAACCTTTTCACTTGAAAACTCACACATTAGCACGATTGTGTAGGCATAGCATTCCAGCACAGTTCACCACCATGTTCTCTCTTATTTATACTGTGTTTTCCATCCTTCCCATAAAGTTTCAAGCAGAAAGTACTTTTGCCACCCAGAATAGAAAATGAGACCTTTGGATCAGTGATTATCTCGGGGGGAGGGGGGAGTTCGTTAGACTCCTGTCCCAAATCAAGCATTTGTTCATCTGCATGTACGAAACCTGCATGGACCCTTAATTAACAAGAGATGTGCACCTTTAATTTAAATTCATATGCGTAGGTCAGCTGTCCACTGGAACATGTCATGACCTCTAACTAATCAGATTTGTTGAGCACATGATGGTACAGTAAAATTCATCACATGACAGTCATACTTTCCATGAGATTATAGATGATTCTCAAATACAGCACTCGTACGACCACAAGTGGGTGCAGTTGTAAGGGAATTAAAAGACATTTGAATACCAGTTAAGTGATATATGCACATGTGGTATATAAAGCAGCTATGGAGCAGGTAGCGTATAGTGTGTGGCTGCCATTAGTTCTGTGCCATTGTGAGGTGGATGTCAGTGGGCGTGAGGGACCCAGAGCCAGGCTGCATGATGGGACAAACACTCGCAATTGCACCAGTAGTATTACATTATAAGTAGCCTCGATCCCAGTCCCATGCGCAGTTTTTCATCGCTTGCAGTACGGTACTGCAAGCGACGAAAAGCTGGGCGTGGGACTGGGAACGAGGCTACATTACAAGCACTGTGCTCTTGACACCATTCCACACATGCAACAGGTGTTGTATGGACACACACACCCACCCACACACACACACACACACTGTCACACCCTCCACACACACAATGTAACACCCACACACATGCATATACACACTCACACACACACCGTCACATCCACACACCTGCCTCCTGGGATCCAGCAGCTCCAGGGATGTGGGAGCACTGAAGTTGGCACGAACTGGTAGTGGACTAGCTGACTTCGACTTCCCAAACACACTCATGTCAATGTTCAGAGAGCCGATCTGGGACAGGGCACTGAAAGACAGCTTGGAGATAACAACTTTAATCATGCATCTCTGCAAAAGAACTATCCTTTCTGTTACTATGGGCCTACGGCTGTGATTCAGTTTGTATATAGAGAGTTCGGGTAAAGCTTCACAGTTTGCAGGGCACCTCCATGTATGCAGCTAGAACGTTTATTGCTTGATTGAACTATTATCCTTGCCTAACCTAACCCTAAGAGAAGACTGCAGAAGGTGACTCACTCGTCATCCTGCAGTTGCAGCCACTGTTCCCACTCGCGGTCAGTCCCGTCCAGCCCAAGCTCGGCCACTGGCTGCATGAAGTCTCGCTCCACTCTCTGCAGCTCCTCAATGTGTCGCTGGCTGCCCAGCACAGTACACCTCTTTGAGCGGGGCTCCTCATCCATTGATTCATAGTCCGTCAAACTATCTCTCTCCCTCTCATTGTATTTATTCGGAGGATTTGGCAGTGGGTCGTTACTCTCCCGTCTCTCACCACCTGCTTCCAGGACACAGACCGGCAGGATCCCCTCAGGGCATGGCTCCCTGAGCAGCGTCTCCTGCTCAAAGAGCCTCTGAGATATGCCCTGGTATTGATACACTCGGTCTGGCTGAGAGGCCAGAGTCAGGAATTCGAGGGAGGTGGAATGTTCATGAGCACGAGGGTTCTCCAGGACTAGTGTAGAAGTCGCATTTCCATTCAGTGCACTGGAATTGGCTTGGTACAGTCGGCCCTGAGCATGGGACCATGTACCTATCTTGTTCCTGGTCACCTTTGACCTTTTCCTGGGGTTGACATTTATGCCAGTAGCTTTGGAAATGGTGTTGGAGTGATTGGCACTCTTGCTCCTCCTTCTTGACGATCCCTTCTTGACTTCACGTGCTTTGCTCTTCTCGTACCTCATGGCCTGCCGGACGTGCTCAAGATACGCTGCAGCGGCACTGTGGGCGTTCTTATCTCCCATCTGCTGGAAGACTTCCACCAACTGCACAGAGCAGTAAAACAATATCTCATCTCTCTACAGGTCAAAAATTAGGAAGCACAAACCTTCTTGTAGTATTCATGAGCTTTGGTCAATTGCTTAGTCTCCTCATAAAGCCCAGCGAGGGTGCTGAATGCCCTGGCTTGTCCCTTCAAGTCCTTCCTCTGTACCATCATGCTCAGGTACTGCAGAACAGGAACAGTTCTACAGTTCTAAACGCTCAGGATTTGAGGTGACGCTGCAGAACACTCACACATTGCAGGTCAATGCTCAATATTGCATTACATAATAAGTTGTGGGCGCACTCCCACGAAGCCCTCTCATACATGTATTAGTTTCAGAGAGCACACGTTCTTACCAGTGTGTGCCACTCAATGGCCTTGTCCAGTTTGTTGAGCAGTTCACATGTTGTTCCAAGGTTGAGGAGACATACCACTTCTCCTGAGGTGTTCCCAATGGCACGCGTCAGCTCCAAATCCTAGGGCAGTAGGTACGTTGACAAATCAGTGTAATGTAGTTCAGCCTGAAATTCTAGTAGTTTACCAACTACATGTAGTCAACTCAGTATTTGCACTACGTTATCTTGCTAACGAAAGAGTAATATTCTGGTCTAGATCCGAATGCACCCCTCTGAATGGTTGACTCGTAGCTGGTGCAAATAATTGAACGTGTGACTAGGAAGATTAGGTGGGCTCACCAAGAGGTAGTACTCCAAAGCTTCCTGCAGCCTGCCTGTTGCTCGGAAGCAGTTCCCCAGATTACAGAGAGCACAGCACTCGGACGTGGGATCCCCAGCAGTGCGGACTAATTCCAACCTCTGACCAGGACAAAATAAATTGCAACGTTGCACATTGTTCGGATTGCTCTTGCACCACAAACACCTATACAATGGAGTATTCATACCTTGTTGTGGCATACCTTGTTGTGGCAGAAGATGGCCTGTGGGAATTGCTTCAAGATCTCATAGCAAGAACCAAGATTGCCATAGGCACGAGCTTGCTTCTCCCTAAATAACAGTGACACACATTTGCTGTGAATCCACAAACTGATGTTCACTACACCCTTGTTTCCAGGCCTCCCATATGCCATTGAGCTAGGGACTTAAATCATTGTGCACCATGGTAAAACTGTGGCTGTGTACATGTATGCAGTGATACATATGCCAACTGCATGGAGGTGATATGGAACAGCCTAAGTTGTAGTTAATTAGTTCACTTACAGGTCAGCACACCCTTCCACCACTTCAAGGTGCTGCTCAAAGTAAGAGATTGCTCTTTGTAGGTTGTTCGTCAGGTTCTCCTGGGCCCTGGTCTTATCCCCCTCCCGGACGGCAGACTGGTAGCTGCGGGTAGCAAGGGTCTTGGACAGCATCCCAAGATTACTGCAAGCGGACGCTACACTAACTTCATCTTGCAGCATTTTCGAGTTTTCCATATACTGCAGAAAGCACCTCCCAGCCAACTTCAGCAGACCCAGCTTCATGTACGCGATCCCAAGGTTGCACTCGGCTTTGGTCATGCCGGGGAAGTCCGCCAGCTCCCTGCAGAACGCGAGATGGTGCATGTGGCAAACTGAAGCCTTCTTGTACTGTCCCATGGCAACGTGCGTGTTGCCCAGCAGCATCCAGATCAGTGACTGCAGCCGAGGATGTTCGTCTGCACCGACCAGCCCCGCCTCCAAGCATGGGATCGCATCAGCAAACTTTCCCTTTCGGATAAACTCGTCAGCGCCTTTGAGCCGCTTGCGAGTAGTAGCGTCCAAGTTCCTGAGTCGCTTCAGCGCGGTCAGGAGCGGCCTCGGTTGCTTTCTGAGAAATCCTGGAGGCTCGATCTGTCCAGTCAGTGGGTGGTGATCGAAGCGAATTTCAGCTGTGCTCGACTCATTCGCAGCCGTGCGTTCGGACTGGGGCACGCTGTCTCCACTTGCTCGGCTAATCTTCGGTCGTATTTTCGGTGTCCTGTTTTCGCTGGAGGTTGTGGCGTACCCTGAGGAGTACCCGTGCACGGGTACCCCTGTTTCGTGCTCCACGCTGACCCCAGAGCTCTCCAGAGCTTCAAGCTCTGCGTGTGGATTGTACACAACCAACTCGGCCATCGCTAGCGCGCTGCTATCGTCGGGCTGGCCGCGGAATCTTTGTAACTGCTACTTTAGTGGTTGTGACCTTACGAGTCAGAGTCTGGAGAGTAGCTGGTATGCAGAGAATGTAACGAATATCATGTTTGTTTACAATGAGCTGTAACTGTATCCAGAGATTAGACTGCTGATAAAGAAAATGAATGTCCAGTGGCGCGCTGAATCTATTCCCAGAGGTACCACTTTATGCATATGCGCATAGGGTTGGGGGCGGGGCTCGATCTAATTTAGCGAATTAGATCTACCATCGATTTTGTAATATCGGAATTATACTACAAGCAGAGTCGAGGATACCAAGATGTTTGCAGACACATTGCTAATCCTCTTCATCTCTTTCTGCACAGCTCTTTTGTCTGAAGGTAAACCACCGCAAAATGAATGGATGTGAAATTTTAGCCTGGAAGATTACATCGGTACTCTCCTGTTTGTGCACTTGTATAGGGATTCTGTACTTGCTGGTGTACCGAACAGACAACTACAAGAGACTGAAGGCCACTGTTGAAAAACAGAGCAAGAAATGTGTGCTCAAATGTATCTCAAATCCTGTGTGTAGGACTGTCACGCCGTGGACAGTCCCCCCTGAAAAGCGGTCCCCCCGGACTGTCCACGGCAGAATAATCGGTCCCCCCGGACCAAATATCGCAGCCATACCTGGTCCCCCCTTGCTGTAGATGGTCTCACTCCATAGATGCATGATCTGTTACGAGCGCTCGGCGGGGTACGTACAGGAAAGCAAAGATCAGTTTATTTCTGTCCTTATAGAGGCTACACAGGCTACGAAGGAATGGTTTGGCAGCATTAAAATTATCTTCGTTGCATACTCTGAGCTGAGGACGAGTACGAGTAGCTATATCATGCATGCGTGACTTATAAATACGTTCAGGAGCGTTATGGGCTCCTGATACTATAACTTGGACTACATGGCCTCCTGATGGACGGTGCCGACTCTCCATTCGCGTCTGTTTACGCTTCCTCGCTTCATAGTTGACCCTCGAGTGAATATTTGTGACTTGGGCTAGCGAACAACTAGTGGGACCAATTGGGGGGACTGCTTACAGCGCCATGGATGGTCCCAGGGGGGACCAATTATTCTGCCGTGGACAGTCTGGGGGGACCGGGATCAATTATAGTATGACAGGACTCCCAGCTACCTGCTCTGTTCTGCTGGAGATGCCACTGACAACAGTTGCCTGCAGTTTGGCTTAATTGAGCGTACACACCTTAATCCCTGCATGTTTCCGAGGATGTGTGTACGAGTCATCTCCGTTGCCTCTGTTCTGCAGTGGAAAAGAAGAAAGAACAGTTGGGGGACACCAGGCAGGCAGGAGCAAAGAAGAAACTCGGTGGGTGGGTAGTGGAACTCAGAGGTCCTATCAATAAGCTCCTGGTAGGGTACATGGGATCACTGTGTTCTTCTCACCTGAATGTAATTTCTTGTCCCTTGCAGAAAAACAGGAAGAGCAGCTGAAAAACAATAGTCGTGACCTCACTATGGTGAGTTGCTGCATGCTTGTTGCCAGGACAACAGTGTCTAGGGTAAAACAGTGTGTCTGTGGATCAATCTGGCCTGTCGCATCCCCTCCCCCTCCCCATCTCCCTCTCTCCCTCTCTCCCTCTCCCCTCCTCCTTCCCCCCTCCCTCCCCCTCTCCCCGTTCCCCTCCCCAGGTCAAGATGAAGTCCATGATGGCAATAGGCTTCACCTTCACAGCTCTGCTGGGCATGTTCAACACAATGTAAGCAAGGGTGTGCCGCAATAGTGTGTGCACGTGTGTGTACGAATGTATGTGTGCATATTCACACAATGTGTGTAAAGGTGGTGTTGGGGGGGGGGGGGGGGGGGGGGGGGGGGGATGGGAGGTTCACTTGTGCTGTTGCTATAGTCTGAGTGAGTGGTATTGAATTTTCACAGCACATTTGAGAACCCACAGTTGCTAATTGTCTCAGCCATGGTCTTGGCCCAGTCTCACTGCCAGACTCCTGGTGTGTGGAGGAATGGAGTCCGGGAATGAGACGAGGTCTCAGTTGGCATGGGTTACCTGAGATGGATGTGCTGACCAGCTAGACGTAAACACTGTCAGCCTAGCACTAAGCATGCTTGGTTCTTCAACCTCCAGGTTTGATGGTCGTGTGGTTGGAAAACTTCCGTTTGAGCCGTTTTCTCTACTGCGTGGAATATCCCACCGCAACCTGATGGGCAGCGACTTCACCGACTGTTCCTTCATCTTCCTCTACATCCTGTGTACCATGTCTATCAGAGAGGTGGGCACACTAGCCAACATGGCGGTCATCTTGTCCCGGGGTCTTTCAGCCTTTGTCATGTACACGTCTGCAGTTTTTAATGTCCTTGCAATGTCTGGTTATGGCAGTACCAACTCCGTCAGTCTACAGAGATGTTTGGAAGCTCTGCCATGTGACCAGCATGCACAATCACATGCTCTAACACTCTGCCATGTGACCAGCATGCACAATCACATGCTCTAACACTCTGCCATGTGACCAGTATGCACAATCACATGCTCAAACACTCTGCCATGTGACCAGCATGCACAATCACATGCTCAAACACTCTGCCATGTGACCAGCATGCACAATCACATGCTCTAACACTCTGCCATGTGACCAGCATGCACAATCACATGCTCAAACACTCTGCCATGTGACTAGCATGCACAATCACATGCTCTAGCACTCTGCCATGTGACTAGCATGCACAATCACATGCTCTAACACTCTGCCATGTGACCAGTATGCACAATCACATGCTCTAACACTCTGCCATGTGACCAGCATGCACAATCACATGCTCAAACACTCTGCCATGTGACCAGCATGCACAATCACATGCTCAAACACTCTGCCATGTGACCAGTATGCACAATCACATGCTCAAACACTCTGCCATGTGACTAGCATGCACAATCACATGCTCAAACACTCTGCCATGTGACCAGCATGCACAATCACATGCTCTAACACTCTGCCATGTGACCAGCATGCACAATCACATGCTCAAACACTCTGCCATGTGACTAGCATGCACAATCACATGCTCAAACACTCTGCCATGTGACCAGCATGCACAATCACATGCTCAAACACTCTGCCATGTGACCAGTATGCACAATCACATGCTCAAACACTCTGCCATGTGACTAGCATGCACAATCACATGCTCAAACACTCTGCCATGTGACCAGCATGCACAATCACATGCTCTAACACTCTGCCATGTGACCAGCATGCACAATCACATGCTCAAACACTCTGCCATGTGACTAGCATGCACAATCACATGCTCAAACACTCTGCCATGTGACCAGCATGCACAATCACATGCTCTAACACTCTGCCATGTGACTAGCATGCACAATCACATGCTCTAACACTCTGCCATGTGACCAGCATGCACAATCACATGCTCTAACACTCTGCCATGTGACCAGCATGCACAATCTCATGCTCTAACACTCTGCCATGTGACTAGCATGCACAATCACATGCTCTAACACTCTGCCATGTGACCAGCATGCACAATCACATGCTCTAACACTCTGCCATGTGACTAGCATGCACAATCACATGCTCTAACACTCTGCCATGTGACCAGCATGCACAATCACATGCTCTAACACTCTGCCATGTGACCAGCATGCACAATCACATGCTCAAACACTCTGCCATGTGACCAGTATGCACAATCACATGCTCAAACACTCTGCCATGTGACTAGCATGCACAATCACATGCTCAAACACTCTGCCATGTGACCAGCATGCACAATCACATGCTCTAACACTCTGCCATGTGACCAGCATGCACAATCACATGCTCAAACACTCTGCCATGTGACTAGCATGCACAATCACATGCTCAAACACTCTGCCATGTGACCAGCATGCACAATCACATGCTCTAACACTCTGCCATGTGACTAGCATGCACAATCACATGCTCTAACACTCTGCCATGTGACCAGCATGCACAATCACATGCTCTAACACTCTGCCATGTGACCAGCATGCACAATCTCATGCTCTAACACTCTGCCATGTGACTAGCATGCACAATCACATGCTCTAACACTCTGCCATGTGACCAGCATGCACAATCACATGCTCAAACACTCTGCCATGTGACTAGCATGCACAATCACATGCTCAAACACTCTGCCATGTGACCAGCATGCACAATCACATGCTCTAACACTCTGCCATGTGACCAGCATGCACAATTAATCACATGCCCTAACACTCTGCCATGTGACCAGTGTAGGTAGAGCTGATACAGCAGACTAGTTGTTGGTAACGTTGTGAAGTTTGGTCATCCAGCACACCTCTCTCTCTGATCCAGAATGTGCAGAAGCTACTGGGGTTTGGACCATCAAGGCGCGTCGGCAAGATCGGTGCCGGCTTCCTCCCGTCTGCACCGTCAAAATAGACTGTATTATAGTGTGTACTCTTCTGCTCACTCAATATCAGAAAGAGAATTCATATCAGATTGAGTGGTGTTGTTCATGCAGTCGTGCCACAATGCAGCCTCCTGGGGAAACATTTCTCCTATGCTCTGAGAATGAGGCCAGCCACAATGAGACTGCCAAAGGTCATCCTCCGTACAGAAGTACTGCACACAGCCCTAGGACACCGCTTACAACTTAACATGCAATGCAGTTTGTGTGATACAGACTGTGCAGGTGTGTGATGTGTGACGTGATGCAGAGTGATGTGCGGGGTGTTATGACACACAGTGTGATGTGTCATGTGATGTGTTATGACACACAGTGTGATGTGTCATGTGATGTGCGGGGTGTTATGACACACAGTGTGATGTGTCATGTGATGTGTTATGACATGGTGTGTTGTGGTAATAGTTGTCACAGGAGTCCCTCAAAGAGAGACAGTCCCTGGACTATGGAGGGGTCGTTCTTAGCTCCCTGGAGAAATTCCTCCCAACTAAGCTTGCCGTCTCCATTCTCCACAATGCCATGCAGAAAGAGAGAGAGATTGAGGGATAGAGAGATCACAATAGTTTGGCCAGGAAGGTACGACAACGATAAATTGACAGATTTACATCATTGCACCAGGCATTTGGCTTCCATCAGTCACAGCTGCTACACACACGCCCCGGGCACTCACTGTGTCCATGGTGGAGAAGATCTGATCGACTCTCTGCTGAGGCGTCTCCTCCTCCCCAGGAAACGTCACCATCCGGCCCACCATCTGGTAGATGGCATCCACTATGTCTGTCATCTCCTTCCGTGTTATGTAACCATCATGGTTGTGGTCATACAGCTGGAACGACCCTGTGTGTGTGTGTGTGAGGCCACATGGCTGACGTACTAGCAGCTAGGGTTTACCAGCTTGCAGACACATGCAGCTAACAGGCCAATTGTTGAATACATAATATTTATGTGCACTATTATGTGTGAACCTTAGTCACAGTCAAATGTGGGGAATTGTCCAAATTGCTTAAAAATGGATTAAAACTTGTGCACCCCCTTCGAAGAAATGCCTGAAAATTGGAGAAACTCAATTCTTGAGAATCTTCTGAAACACATTTAGAACCAATTCCAGGGGGGTGCAAACTTTGAAATGCGTTTTATTCCCGATTTTAATTTGATGCGTTCACATGTGTATTTGTATGTTCAACAGTTCTCTACGTCCTCACAGTGCAGTTTTTCTTCCATTGTTCCTCTTGACGTGACAGAAAGGGCATTGATGAAATCTCGGAACTCGATCGTCCCATCTTTTCTGGTATCATACACATTGAAGACATAGCAAGCAAACTTTGTGGGGTCCCCAAATGGGAAGAACTGGCGATAGATCCTACAGAACTCCTATACGGGGGTAAAACATTAGCACAATGATCAGTTGAGGCAGCTCAAGCACTCCTGTCAGGTGCAAGTCAAGGTATTTAGTATCACAGCCAGCTGCCCCCACTCCAACTGTTCTGTCAGGGCTAGACTACGTCCACAGCCAGCTGCCCCCACTCCAACTGTTCTGTCAGGGCTAGACTACGTCCACAGCCAGCTGCCCCCACTCCAACTGTTCTGTCAGGGCTAGACTACGTCCACAGCCAGCTGCCCCCACTCCAACTGTTCTGTCAGGGCTAGACTACGTCCACAGCCAGCTGCCCCCACTCCAACTGTTCTGTCAGGGCTAGACTACGTCCACAGCCAGCTTCCCCCACTCCAACTGTTCTGTCAGGGCTAGACTACGTCGTGTATGTGTGTGTATGTGCCAGAGGCCAGACTTTCATGTGGTCTCGAGTTTGTTTTGGAAAATGCTGGCACACCTCTTGGTTGAGTGTTCCAGACGGGCAGTCTCTTAGGAACCCTCTATACCTGTGTGTGTGCATGGGTGAGTGTGCGGGTGAGAGGGTGTGGTGTGCGAGGGTGAGGGTGTGGTGCGTGGGTGAGTCACCATGTGTGTGTGCGTGTGGGTGAGTGAGTGTGTGCATGTGGGTGAGGGTGTGGTGTGTGAGGGTGTAGTGTGTGGGTGAGTGAGGGTGTGGTGTGTGGGTGAGTGAGGGTGTGTGGGTGAGGGTGTGCGAGGGTGTGGTGTGTGGGTGAGTGTGCGTGTGGGCAAGGGTGAAGGTGTGGTGTGTGGGTGAGTGTGTGTGTGCGTGGGTAAGGGTGTGGTGCAGCTAGTGTGTGTGATATCTGCAAGCAAAACTGGCATAGCAGTTCATAAGACAAGCCACAGTGGAGTCAGGAGCACATGAACCACCTGTGGTTCATTTATATGCTACTGATGGATCACATAATATCATGCATGTAAGTTTACCATATGTTGAGCTCTTTAGGAGTGACTGTGGTTGTGTGTGTGTGTGTGTGTGGGGGGGGGGGGGGGGGGGGGGGGGGTGCAGTAAACTCAGCACAGTACAAGACCGCCCACAGCTGCACTGGCATGAACTCACAGTGGGTAGTCTGTTTCAGCTCCTCTAGCTCTTCCGCTCTCAGCTTGGAATACTTCTTCCCCATCATCGATCGCGATAGCTGCACACTAGTGGGAAGGGCTCGCACTTCCGTTCATAAATCCGTATATGTTGTCCGCAGAACTTAGTATACTCACACTAGTTCCAGGGCGCTAGGCCAAGGCGGACGAAAAAGAAAGGTGAGTGATCGTATTTGTCTTGCGTGTTTGTAAAAACCAGATCTACAATTCCTCTTTGAAGCACATATTGCATGCTGAATTTGTATAAAGTAGTGTGTCTGTTTGTCTCGCATAATAATTTGTAGGCGTACAAGCTACCTCCTTGACAAACAACAGGTAAGTGTTCTTACGGCAGTGTTCACATCTTGCCAGTTGTATTGTATGTACGCGGCCTTCTGATTTGTCTGGTCTATGTGCACACTGGCACATATTTGTTGTCTGGATCAATCATCCTCTATAAATGCTCTACTCCCTAACTGTTCAATCAGACCATGACATAATTATTGTGTTACCTAGTCCTATAGCTAGTCCTAGCTGTTTAGCAAATGATGTATAGGGTTGCTGTTTGTCTGTTTGCAGGCTTTCTGGTAGAGTTGCTTCACAACCACACCAGTGTCATGTCAAAAGAGCCCCTGACATCGAGTATCCAGAATAAGGATGGCTACAGTGCCATTGATTTGGATAACCGGGCGGACAACCTCACCATTCCAGTCCTTTTCTCCAGACAGTCTGCCGAGCCCAGAATACTGAAACGTTCCAATGGGAGGTCCTTGGTGAAGCACGTGGGTATCGCTTTCCGGCATCTCGGATTCATCAAGGATGGCTTCACGACTCTCATCAACTTGAAGTGGTACTGGATTATCCTTGTCTTCTGTTCAATGTACGCCCTCTCCTGGCTCCTCTTTGGCTGCATCTGGACTGCAGTGGCATATGCAAACGGACGGTTCAACAGCACTTGTGTTGTAAACGTTAATGATTTCTCAATGGCTTTTCTCTTTTCTGTTGAAACTCAGACCACCATCGGATTTGGAAGCAAGTACGTTGCAGGCACCTGCAGTGGCGGTATTTTTGTGATAGTTTTGCAGAGCTTGGTTGGTCTATTGATCGACTCCTTCTTGCTGGGACTCATATTTGCAAAAATCACGAGGCCACGAAACCGCCGCAAGACAATGGCATTTAGCAAGGTTGCTGTAGTGTATGAGAAAGGTGGACGGAGCGTTCTGGAGTTCAGGGTTGGTGATCTGCGCCACTCACAAATGGTTGAGTGCCATGTAAGGCTCCAGCTATACTGGTACAAACTGGTTGATCCTGCTAACATGCAGTATGAGTTTCAGCAGTATGACTTGGACGTGGGGTACGATACAGGACGGGACCGGATCTTCCTCCTCACGCCTACTTCTGTGTACCACTACATAAACGAATCCAGCCCCTTATATGGCATCACTGAGATGCAGGTGGCCGACATGGACATGGAGCTGGTGGTCATCTTGGAGGGCATCGTCGAAGCGACCGGTCTGACCGCACAGGCTCTGTGGTCATACAGGAAAAATGAGATTGTTTTCAACCACAGGTTTGCACCGGTGATGAGCAGGTGTAACGGCAAATGGGAGGCAGACTTCTCCAA
The DNA here is from genome assembly GCA_963931865.1 of Axinella damicornis. Lineage (NCBI taxonomy): Eukaryota > Metazoa > Porifera > Demospongiae > Axinellida > Axinellidae > Axinella > Axinella damicornis. The sequence continues at coordinate 20,269,475 of OZ007508.1, forward strand.
GTTAGACACCATTGTGCCTGTGCAACCACAGCATCAGGGGACTGAGGCGTGAGCTATCATGACATGATCCGTAATAATTATACTAAGGAGTGTACAAACAAACAAATTATACGCAAATTATCGTGATCTCTTTTATGATTTTGTACTGGCCTTCTTCCTGGACTCTCCCACCACCTTCAGTGGCAGTGGAGACTAGAGGAACAAGCTCCTCAATCTGTAATACATGTGGTTTGAACTCGTCTTTGTTCAATCTGAATCTTCACCATATGTACATAATCGTTATGTTGTTTGCTTTTGTGTACAGTGTCCTGTGTAACTATGGAGATGTATATCGTCATGGGGTGAACCTGACTGCTGTATATATCCACTGCGGGGCCATGTTGTGACCGGTATTTCATACACTGTAATTTGAGGGAAGGAACACCAGATCAAGTTGTGGTCAGGTAGAGGCTGGGGTAGCCTCATTCCCATCTTTATAGCCTCGTTCCCAGGCCTTCTCACCCCTGCAAGCAACAAATGCTGGGGTACGTGAAGAATGCCCCATGGAATGACGCTATCTTTTTTCACTCGCAACGACGTAAAGCTGGGAATGAGCTAGGCTTGTGGTCATGTGCTGTGTGATGAGCATCAGTTATACTTCCCAAATGTTTGCATGCAATTGGCGAGAAAGTTCCTTGCTGCCAGCAACTTTTGCACCAGTCTTTTATTTGAAACTGACCATCAAAGGAAGGAGGGTGCAGTCGGTCCCATAGCCAGAGGCTAATCGGCGAGACTTCGAAAGAAAAAAAAGGACAAGGAACATACACAAAAAGGAGAGCGACAATACAGATATGGGACACACAAATAACAAGTAACCAAAACCTAGAAGTAAATTGATTTAATTTTAGACTTAAATGTACTACTAAAATATGTTGTGAGAAGGCAGGTGCCAGCCCACCCTATAATAGACAGTTGTAGTTGTGATGGGTGCACTGAAACCTGACCAATTAAGGCATGTTACTGACAGCATTTCTATAATTAACTTGCAGACAGAAATGAGGGGGGGAAAAAACAAGCCAAAAAAAAATCGACTTACGGAACTTAGAAAAGAAAGAGAGAAAAAAAAAAAGAAAGCGGAAAAAGAAAGAAGAAGAAAAAAAAACAACCTAGCAACAACCCATCCCTCCGTGACAGGTCGGACACCGAAGTGTAAGCCTCAGGAGCGGTGGATAGGCGGCGGTGACTGGAATCACAGGAGGCTAACCTGCTTTCCACCAGACACCTTTCTTTAGCTTCGGTGGTCAGATGGGAACCGGCGTACTCAAGCTGCTAGGCGGGGAAGTCAGGAACCGGTGTGTACGGAGTGGCCCAGACTCGTACTCGGTTATTGGGGAGACGAACACTCAACCCCCAGGCTGTAAAGCAAGTGCTTAGCGAGTGTGCCATCCCGACTTCCCGCCAAAACTTGTTACAAATAGACCTTATTCCGCAAAAATGAAATTCCAGGTTTCCGTTGCTATGACAACAACAACCCCTTGTACCCATTGGTCACCATGCAGATAGGCTACATCCAAGATTTGAAGTAAATAGGATGTATAGTGTCCGAGTTACAGCCTCTTGAACTTCAGAATTTCCCCATTGAAGCCCATACAAATGTAAGAATTTTTCTACTGGAGGCGCCTCCAGTTGAAAAATTTCAGATTATGTATGGGCTTCAATGGGAAAATCTTGAATTTTGGGAGGCCATAACTTGGACACTATACATCCTATTAACTTCGAATCTGGGATGCAGCCTATCGGCATGGTGACCAATGGATACAACAGTTTTTTGTTGTCATAGCAACGGAAACCTGGAATTTCATTTTTGCGGAATAAGGTCTATTCAGTATTTCAACCGACTGCTTCCGGTTGGCGCGCACTTGGGTTCAAAGGTTACGTATACGGCTATGAACGGAGGAGACACGGCCTGGGAACGAGCGCGAGCTGAGAGTGCAGTGCTAGCATGCTGGAGGTTTCATGAGGTTTCTTCGCTGTTTTGTGTACCTGTGGGCTACTTTAGTGGCTGTAATTGACCTTGGCTGACAGGTGTACTATATTTATCAATGGTATAACGCGCCGACTTCGAATTCCCGCCAAATTCAAAAAACTTGCCAAACCTATTACGCAACGATAATGGCTACTGGTAGTTTTTGTCTTATAGACTTAGCATAAATGAGCTGAATAGTGTAAGGAGACGAGAGTTCAAGGAGCTTGCTCAGTGAAGAGGCAATTGGACAATAATGATTGTTGGCTGAGGAATCGATCAATATAGCTAGTTGCAGCATGAGCACATTTCTTAGTTGCAGTACTCGTTTTTTTGTGCGAGTTCATACCATGCGTCCAATGTGAAATTAGTGCCATTATTATCTTGAAATATTGTAATGACTGGAGCAACAACAGAGTATTTCCACCAGGAAGTAGCCCCCCCCCCCCCCCCCCCCCCCCCCCCCCATTCAGCCGCTGATGTATAGTCATCAATAACCACAAACTGTAATGCAAATTCTTAAACTAAAGAGCGGAAGTTGTGAGAAAAAGAAACCGAATGAAGAAATACGGATAATGTTATGCTAACAAGAAGTCAACATGCATGGAACAAGTTCTGTTCGGCTAGCAGCTGAGTATTCAATATGCCAAACACAAGGCTCTGGTTGCCATGGTTACCGGTGGAGGAGGTCCCATGTCATAGACCATTGTCGCCAGTCGATCTGTTCCTGAGTGAGGGCAGGGTAGCCATAAGTGAAGGGGGCAAAAACAAGGAAGGAGATCAGTACGACAACACATATCACCACCAGACAGAGGTAGTAGAGGGGGAGGAGAGGTCTGGGCAACCTGGAGGGGAGAGAGGAGGGAGAAGAGAGGAAGGGGAACGAAATGAGGGGGAGGGAGGAGAGGGAGGCAGACGAGGGAGGGAAGGGGAGAATGGTAACATTTTTTACTGTGCTACTATCATTTCCTGGTCCCCGTCTCACTTCTTCATGAGAGTATGGCCATGCTCGCACACTGCAGCCAGTAGCATGAACTTGAAGGGCAGGGCAGGGAGGTAGTGATGGAGGAAGAGAACACGGGAGAAGAGGAAGTAGGGGACATAGTGCACCAGCCAGCCCACCGCCAGCACACTGCCGCTGGTCCACCAGTGACGAAAGTCAGCTGCTGTGCGAAGCATTCATGAGACACAGAGAGGGGTCACAGAGAACTATGGGTGTGTGGACTTCAACCCACCTTTGCTCAAATCACAGACTTGTCTCTTCCTCCGGCAGAGGTAGAAGGCAGTGAGTGCCAGGAAGACCACAATTGCAGCTGTGCTGATTCTCCAGAGGAGGGGATTACCCAGGAGTGTCACTTGGGCATTGGAGCGCTCATCAAGCCAATATGGCAGGGTCTTCCCCATCATTGGCCAGGATTGAGGTGGGGCACCAAACTGATGGTCGCCTAGGTTACCATGGGCAGTCACCATGTGGTGCTGTGTGTGTGTGTGTGTTTGGCAGGGGGGGGGGGGGGCAATGACTGGATAGGTAGTTGGAATTGGTTGTAGGGCTGAAACTAGTGGCACTGGCTCACTTGTATCTCAATATACTTCTCCAGGAACGACAGAGTGGTTGAGTTATCCTCTGACACCAGCTTCTCCAGCTCCTCCTTCTTCTCCAGAGCGGCTGTGGGTGAGGGGAGGCAAGCTACACATCACACACCTCATAGGTAGGTATAATAGCATTCCCATGCTAGAACTGCGGGTCCAATGCATCAATGTACACGTCCCACCTTTCTTCATTTGCTCCTCCTCCTTGTCTCTGGTGGAGTTCTCTCCCCGGACCGTGGGAACAGTCACCTCCTCCATGACCCACCATACCTGGCTGCTCTCCACCGCCCGATCTGTCACCACCTGTGGGGAGGAAGAGAAAGGGATGGATTGGGGCAGCAAGGGGGATGGAAAGAATGTGCCGAGGTCACCTCGTATTGCTGGTAGCCCCACTCTGGTAGTCTCTTGCCTGTGGACTGCGTATGCATGCAGGGATCAAGATCAGTCCTCTATGATCAACTCACAGCCCCTCCCTCTCTCCCTGCTCACCACTCCTCCCTCTCTCTCTACTCACCGCAAGGGCCTGCTTGGAGTGATCATGAAATAGCCTCAGTTTCAGCCTCCCAGGCTCCCAGTACACCGGATCACCTCCCAGCAGTCCACGCACATCCTGCACACAGTGCACATTTCATGTCACATGATGTCGCATGGTATCACCTGATGTCATGTGATGCCCATGTCATATGATGTAATCACTGGTGTAACAGCTGCAATGAGCAAATTCTTGTGGTGTCTTGCCAGCCTCTTACCAGTGTCCAGCTGATGTGGGGCACGAATTGGGAGGAGTAGTTGATGTAACCAGCTACCTCCTGATTTGTGGGCGTGAGGGGAGCAGCTACGTCATGACTGAGCATGTGTGTGAGCACGAGGAGGAAGGAGCAGGGAAGGAAGTAGGGGGGAGGAAGAGAGGGAGGAGGGGGGAGGAGGAGAGGGGAGGAGGATATGATGACGGTACCATATCTGTACAATGACCTGGCCCGGCCACAACTCTACCTGTTGAGTAATTTCTTGGTCACAGCGTGAACCAGCTCTACGGTGTCTTTGTTCCTGATAATGTCATGGTCATCATCCACAGAGGAGTTGTCAGGACTGCAGGTGGGAAAAAAACAACAACTCCTTGTCACCTTTGAGATGTGTGTACTTCATGTATACGCATCACCAGAGTACATTAACCTTGTGTCAATGACAAGCAAACACACTTTGGATGACAGATTGTAATACCGTATAGCGGGAAATTTTCGCGGGTCCAAATTTTCGCGAATCTTCCTAAAATCCGTTCTTACAAAGTTTTCGCGATTTTTAATTTCGCGACAAAGGGTCACGACCTATGACCACACCCTCTACTCGCATATGTGCACGTGTACTACTGGGAAAACTCAGCATGCACTTCAACGTGGAAGCGAAGGTAAGAGGCCGCTTGTGCATTGCCATGAAGGGAAGCCTATGGCGATCAGTGCCGCCTGTTCGGCGTGTTCGCTCGAGATCTTGTTATGGTCCTCTCGACTCTGTGCGCGACGATGTGCTATGCGCGCGATACGCAGCTACTTGCTGGCTCACTTTGTTAGCAACTGTGACACAGGCGGTGGCCGATAAGGGTCCCTTGTTGGATGGCAGTGCTTGTGCAGGTCGGAAGTAGCGCTAGAGAGACATAGCTAGCTACTCCGGGTGGCAAAATGCTCGCGGAACAAATTTATGCGGGGTTCAAATTTTCGCGAGTAGGTATCGATCGCGAAAAACGCGAAAATTTGAGACTCGCAAAAATTTCCCGCTATACGGTACTAGCTTTCCCTACTCCACGTGGCCTGGGAACGAGGCTAAGGTAAGGACAGAGTTCAGAGTTCCCAGAGCAATAATGCACTCACTTGCCCGGTTTCCGGATCACCCACAGATTGTTAGGGTCTTTAAATTCATAGCATGTGATTTGTTGCTGGTAGCTGGAGCCTCGCCCGTCAGGATACTTGAGAGGGTAGAGCTCTTCGTGTGAGTGGAGCCAGCACGAGATGTCCGTGGAACGAATACTGAAGTGGGTGCCATAACGGAGCACTGGTGGGGGGGAGGGAGGGGGAGGGAGGGAGGGGGGAGAGGAGGAGGGAGGAGGGAGGGAGGGGGGAGAGGAGGGAGGGGGGAGGGAGGGAGGGAAGGAGGGAGGGAAGAGGAGGTGAGGGAAGTCGATGGCAAGCAGGTAGGGAGAGAGGAAGGGTGAGGGTGTGTAAGCTAGGGAGGATGTAAAGAATGCACTCACTCACATGTTGCATTGGGAGACAGTTCCATAGCAGCAGCTGGAGACTCCATGGACCCCTACAGCACAGCAACAACACTGTTCTCAACATGCAGACACCGCCGACAAGAATGAGCGGTTGCCCAGATGACTGACACCACCCACAAGGATGAGTGATTGACTGACCTCCAGTGAGTTCCTGAATCCTCTTGAAACAAAAGCATTGCCAGGCCCAGACTGGGTGAGGATGGCAAAGTGGACATAGAAGAGTGCAAAGTTCATCACCATGGGGATGCCCAGCAGGTAGATCCCTCGCAGCAGTGTGTGTAGCATCAGATCCAACTGCGGAGGGGAATTCCCATTACATATCGAATCTCCTGCATGCAGCACAGGAAGCTACCTCAGGAAACATGCACTGTATCTAGCCACACGAGTATCTACACCGCACCATGTCCAGCGTGGGGTCAGCCACGAGCTGCCAGAGGTCACAGATGGTGAGGAGCCCCACGCAGCCCAGTCCCAGCAAGCCTGTGTACTTCACCCTGCAGCGAAACAGTTGCATGAGTGTGCCAGGCTCTCATTGGTCTCAACCCTCCAGCCACGTTGGCAGTCCAGGACAGAGTCTGGACTCCAGTGGCAGGAATTCCAGTAACATTTACACTTGAGAGTGTCCTCTCAAGAGTGCAGATCAGCACATGAGTGGGACCACCTGGTCCCGGTCTTAGTGGGTGGAGGTGAGCTATGCAGGATATGCATCACTAGTTGAACGACTACTTGTTGTGGCCGTAGGACTGGTTTGATTGTAATAATAGTGATTTGTGATTTTTAGGGAGTGTGGAAATGAGAATTCACGCACTGCACATTACACACTATGATACGCACATTACACACTATGATACGCACATTACACACTATGATACGCACATTACACACTATGATACGCACATTACACACTATGATACGCACATTACACACTATGATACGCACATTACACACTATGATACGCACATTACACACTATGATACGCACATTACACACTATGATACGCACATTACACACTATGATACGCACATTACACACTATGATACGCACATTACACACTATGATACACACACAATAATGCATATCAAAACGTGTATTAACTGTGTAATCACTCATCAGCTAGGAAGCTACTTGCACACGCAGTCTGAAACTGATTTGGTGATTTGTATCACGCAAACAGTGAGGCCCAAAGAAGACTACAGCAATTGGCAGGGATAAAAACTATTTTGGCAATCACTTGGAACACTAGTTTTTTTAAATATGAGTTTAGTAGCAAACACACAGTGACTGCAATACCTGTCAATACCATTGCGTAACAAGCATGGGAGACAGACAGAGAGAGAGAGCAGCTCACCCCAGCAAACACAGACAGAGAGAGACAGACAGAGAGAGAGAGCAGCTCACCCCAGCAAACATCCCAGTGAGATGCCAGTATAGGCTAGCCACCTATGCCAGGAGGGAGAGAAGGGTCTGCACAATGGAGGGAGAGATGGAGGAGGAGGAGGAAGGAAATAGGAGGAGGAGCAGGAGGAGAGGAGGGACGGTGGAGGAGGAGAGACAGTGGAGGGGTAAGGGGGAGGAGGGGGGAGGAGGAAGAGGAGGAGAGGAGGGGGAGGAGGAGGAGGGGGAGGAGGAGGAGGGGGAGGAGGAGGAGGAGGAGGGGGAGGAGGGGGGAGGAGGAGGAGGAGGAGGAGGAGGAGGGATGGTGGAGTGGTAAGGGGGAGGAGGAGGAGGGAGGGACAGTGGAGGGGTAAGGGGGAGGAGGGAGGAGGAGGAGGAGGAGGAGGGGAGGAGGAGGGGAGGAAGCGGAGGAGGAGGAAGAGGAGGAGGAGGAGGAGGGACGGGTTGAGGGGTAAGGGGGGAGGAGGGAGGAGGACGAGGAGGAAGGAAGGAAGGAAAGAAGGAAGGGTGGAGGGGTAAGGGGGAGGTAGAGTGAGGGGGTGGGGGATGAGGGAGGAAAAGGATGGCGTACTGCAGCCTGCGGTGGTAGAACTTGAGGTAGCAGAGGATGGACAGGTAGGTCAGGAAGATGACGAAGGAGTCCAGCATTATCACTCGGCTCTGGATCACAAGTGAGTTGTCTGTGAGAGTATGCACAGGAGGATGGTAGTGGAGGGGCGGGAGGAGAGAGGAAGAGAGGGTTAGGAAGTGGGAGGGGGAGGGGGGGGAGAGAGAAAGAGAGGGGAGGGAGAGGAAGAGAGAGGGAGAGGAGGGGAGAGAGAGAGAGAGAGAAGGGGGAGGAGGTACAAATAGTGTAAAGGGATTAGGTTACACAGCAGGTGTGGTAATCAAATGTGTGGAATGTGGCACAGACAAATTACTCACCCAGGGTTGTGAAGATGCTAGCCAAGATGGCCGCACGATGTGAGAATCCTAACTCCATCATAATCTGGGAAAGGAGAAGGGAGTAGGGGGCAGAGGGAGGAGAGGGAGGAGGGGGTAGGGGGAGGAGAGAGAGGAGGGGGTAGGGGGAGGAGAGGGAGGAGGGAGGGGGGGAAAGAGCGAAGGGAAGAGGGAGGAGGGAGTAGGGGGCAGAGGGAGGAGAGGGAGGAGGGAGGTGGGGGAAGGGGGAGGAGGGAGTAGGGGGAAGGGGGAAGGGGAGAGGAGGGAGGGGGATATGGAGGGGAGTTTGGGAACACAAGATGAGGCCAGACAGTGTACATTGTTAATTAACCACCAGACTCGGGGTGCTGGTGAGGGAAGGGAGAGTGGTGGCCGACAGTGTGTCAACAGTTGTCATAGCATTTCCCCACCTTTCATTAGCAAAACCCAGAGAAATGAGAAGTATGCCCGATAATTCACCAAGCAGACAGTGTCCCAATGAATTTTGGACGAGCAAATCACTGCTAGCAGTGAGAGACACAAGCTCAATAATGAGAAAAATGTTCGTTGACTACTTCACAGACGAACGCCCACCTCTATAACCAGATTATATCTGTATTTCACCGACTGGCCAAAAGTTAGCTCAACATAATTCTATTCTTCTGAGAAAAAATGGCAAGCATTTCTCATTGTCTGACTGCTATGCACTTTTGTCAAACTGTAAGCAGATATTCTGCAGGTTTGCTGGCAAACAAAGCCTGTAACCGCATTAGCTACTGAGATGTAATTACGCTATAAACTCAGGCCCTGGACGGTTTCCATGGCACCCACCTCATAGACACAGGGTACCAGCAGGGACCCCGTGAGTGCAGACATACTCCGCATGAAGACGTACGGCACCACTTGCGGAAACTCTGGAGTGTGTGAATAGTGTGAATGGAACAAGTGCACAGCTGTTTGCCAACAGAGGAACTTCAAAGAAATAATGTCAGTGCTAGACTGCTCAGTGTAGGTGAATGAGGGGGCTAGGCTGAGTGAGCAAAGTTACTTGTATGATACTATTTTTTAAGACCCCCTGATAAATACTGTTGTGGTGGTTTATCAAATCACATTAATAGTGGTGAAATTTAGAAACTGCAATATATTAGTTTAGTTTCTCAGTGAAATACTTTGTTTAATGACTCCTGTGATTGTTGTGCTGGCTAGAGCAACGATGCTTGCCCCTCGTGCATCCCTGCAGTACAGTAAGGGCATGACGTGCATGTGCACATAGTTATTGTAAATGGGATGGTATTAGGCAGCTGCAAATTCCACACTGTGTGCGCCAGACTGTCACTGGGTAAGTACGTGGGGCAAGCCACCTGGAAGCCCTCACACATACCATAAATACCACATTATATTGCCTTTAATTCAGTGCCCAAATATTTGTGCTCCACCTGAAATAAATTTCTCTCTTTAGTGTGGAAGTGTAACTCGAGGCCCTCAACTGGTCATCTGAAGCTATTGTTCACAACTCTAGGCTAGCAGAGAGGTCCTCCTTCTTCCCAAGACAGTCACGCAGGGCTACCAACAGAGTTAGACACACTGTAGCGTCAACTACCTCCAGAGGCCCTTGCCACTTCAAGTGCAAAGGTCAAAGGGAAAATCTTGCAGACCACAAAGTGTGCAGTGTTTTTGGCTGTGTTCATCAGGGTGAGGGGCATCACGGATTCACCTTGCCAAAACTCCATTAAAGTGAAAGGGTGCGTAATTCTACAGTAATCAAACCCTCTCCACTATATAGCCCTCTGTGACTCTCCCTGGACTTCACACTGTATTGACTGAATAGAATGCACAACAGCTGAGAGAAACATACCAACTCCAATGGTTGGGAACAGAAAGGATCCGTCAAATCCATTGAAGTATCCTACACAGAGAGACACACACAAACCACTCATTACGACCACTCTTGCAAGAACCTTGGTGAACTGTGGTCATGTGACCTCTCTTTCAAGACAGAGAGTTGTAAACCGTGATAGACTACTGGCCATGTTAGACATCTCTGCAGCAGAGACATCTATTTTGACGGACTACAGTGAACTGTGGCCAATGTGACCTCTCTTGCAAGAGAGATATAGTTACCCTGACAGACTACAGTGAACTGTGGCCATGTGACCTCTCTTGCAAGAGACATCCACCTTGATTGACTACAGTAAATTGTGGCTGGATAGGGTGCTAGTGAGAGGTCAATCCTCTCTCTCTCACCAACAGCTGCAAAGATGAGTTTTCCGAGAGGGGGATGCACGTCAAAGAAGAAAGTCCTGGTTAGGTAGTAGCTGGCAAACTTCCCAAAATGAACCTCGTCAAAACTGTCGAGGGGAGATGGAGGAGGAGGAGGTGGAGGAGGTGAGATGGACGAAGAGGAGGGGAGATGAGGAGGAGGAGGAGGAGGAGGAGGAGGAGGAGGAGGAGAAGGAAGGGAAAGGTCAGAACCATCCACACAGCTTAGTCAAGACGTCAATACTGGGAGCACATCAACGCACATCACATATCTTGGGAAGTCAATCCTCCAGAATCGTATCACAAACGCCGCTATCACCACCGCCCACCAAAGAACGTTCACTTCCACGGAATATGCAAGCCATGGTCGCCCTGGGTTGTAGGAGAACCAGGAGGTGGGCCTGCCCACCACCATAACCTTGCGCTGCTCTCCAACGAGCTGTGGGATGGAGGGATCGGAGGGAGGTTGGAGAGTGGAGGAATCAAAGGGGTAATCCAGTGTGGCCCGGGACAGAGGGATGGAGGAATTAGAATGGAGCTCAGGAGGAGAGCTGGTCTCATACTCCGTCTGGGCGCCTCCGCTAGTGGCACTTGCGGCCTGCATGATCGTACGTACAGAGAAGAGTAGTCAACACACCTATGGTCAACAGTGTGATAGCATATTAGTTGCTCACCATTGCGTGCACCCTCTTCCTCATCGTATCACCGCTCACTTCGGAGGACATATTATTACCAGTGTTTAGTCTAGTGCATGATCACTTTATTGCTGCTGTCCGTGTTTCGTCTGTCGCAGTCTTTTTATGTTGCCGCGCGCGTGGCTTGTCATTCTATTTTACCGAAACGTCGTAAACACGAGGACAATTTTGTAATCCTGCGATGTCGGTTTTCAGCACGGACCCGGCCTTCTGCCCGCATTGCGGCACCATCCTCCCCCTCCCCGGAGAGGGAGACACCGTCACTTGCAAGCTGTGCGACTTCCAGCAAGACACAGCCGGTGAGCAGTCGATCCTAGTACTAGGCGCATGAGCATGAGGCGTATATAGTACGACTTTAACCGCACTCTTTGTTATAAACGCACACCACACCATCTGTGCAGTTTATGAAGGCCTGGAGGAATACTCTTGCAAATACTTTGCCCCAAAGAAGGAGACTCCCAGGCTGAGTTCTAAGGGTGAAGGGCCACTGGTGAGGACATCTCAAGCCCATCAATACTACTTCATGTCTGGTTTGTGCAACCATGACGTTCTTGTCCTAGGTGGAGCGGCGTTGTCCCAAGTGCGGCAATGAGGAGATGTCCTACAGCACACAGCAGACACGGTCTGCTGACGAGGGACAAACTGTCTTCTACTCCTGTCCCAAATGCAAGTATGTTCACTGTGCTCTCTTGTACCCACATCGCACTTCATACAGTCCTCACTATCATAGCGAGCACAAGTTTGGCAGCTTGTCCCATCTCCCTAACTACTGTACAAGGAGCTAGAAGCCTCCATGTCAGCCACTCAGATGTCCCTAGGCCACTACTACTGCATGTGATTGCCAATAGGAGTGGCTGGTGTCGACTCTGCTTACTAGCTTCATACCAAAGGCTCTCTCTCCCCCATGAAACTAAGTATAGGTTCCCAGGCCACGTGGGAGGGAGACTTTACCCTACTCCCACCCTCCATGTAGCAAGGCTAGAAGCTGCCTGTATGTGTGCTCACACCCTCACAGTGTACTACACTTGGGTGCATCCATAGTGGATTAATGCAGGCACTGTACGTACTTACTGTTCATGTCTGCAGGTTTAAAGAAACAGAGAATTCTTGACTTCATGTTATTCCTGCATTTGGTGTTTGACGACTTTAGTGTCCATGATCCTCATTTCAATTGTACAATGAAGAAATTGTATAGCACAAAACCAGCTATACATTAAAAAAAACTATGCAAAAATGGGGTAGTTACCCAGGACTGGTGTGCCCACGACAGTGGGGCGTTGTCAAGGTGTTGTGCAATTGGGGTGCGGTGCAATATACCTCTAAACTACCAATTTACACACTACACTAGTAGTTCACTTCCGGGGGTGGTAGAAGCTGTGAGCATTGGGGAATCTCTCTGGATCGTAGTCCGTGTCCCCCTGCAGCCTCTCTCGCATGTTGTAGTACATTGTCTCGCTCAGTGCAGCTACAAGCTCTGGGTCATCTTTGGCATCTGAGACTATCGCTGTGTGCGCATGTGTACAGAGAATGTACAGGTAGACAGACTATCACTGAATGTGCATGTGAACACTTGTGCTGGTAACAGCTGTGTGTCGTTACCTCTTAAGGGTACGGGATACCGTGTGGTCATTAAATATACATAACGTACAAGTTACCTTTGTCCCTCCGTGCAGGAACTAGCTAGAGACACGCAACAAAAACGAGGTATGACAGCAATATGAGTACCTTCTAGCTGGTATGATCTTAGCGCCTGAGTACAACATGCCAACACGGGCAGTGGCATCAAAGTTCAAGGTCAAGTTGGCGATTTTTGGCGTCAGATTTTGCAATCAGAAAGGGCTAACAGGCCAGCTTGGCAGCATCCATGGGAAGTTTTCAACTGACTGGAGGGCGGCTCGGAGCGACTTCGCTTCGCTGCCGTTGGAAAAACGAGTGATCGTCGTTCATACCACAAAGCCACTCGCTTTTCGCCAGATCAGGCAAGTAGAACGCACAATATCTCACGAACAGGATGTTTATCTCGGTAAAACTTTTCGAGCCGCCCTGCCCCTTTCTTCGTAGAATTGAAGTACAGTCTAATATACGGTTAGATGTTACTTCAGCGATAAAAAACTGACGCCAAAGTCGCGCACACATTTCACTGTTGACTGTAAACCGCAAGCGCGCACCGCGCATGCGCAATAGCAACTGTAACCCGTAACCTTAAGGGTACTCCAGAAGGGTAGTTTTTCGGTGCCGCATGCACAGGGGGAGCACGGGAATGAGGCTATGATTTTCTTTCTTCCCACTTTCATGCAAACAAACTTTATAACCAAATTCTCCGTACATGGAGAGACTAGGGCATGGAATTACTTCTGAAAACGGCGAGGGCCTACTTCTTAGATTATGGCTGCTAGGTTTGGAGCTCTTAGCAGGTGGATCCTGGGTTACAACACACACTCACCTTCCACACTCTCCCCTGAGGTAGGTGTGGCACCGGAAGTGGTGATGGCATGTTGCAGAGTCTGTTCCAGCAGCTGAGGAGCTGTGGTCATCTCGGTCTGGGTGGTGTCCAGCTGCGTAGGGTGGGAACAAACACCTCACAAGCATATGCTAGTGTCAGCTACATGTATACACTTCCCATCTCTTTGTCCCTCTCCCTGCCCAACTGGTTCCTCTCCTTGCCCAACTGGCTCCTCTCCCTGCCCAACTGGCTCCTCTCCCTGCCCAACTGGTTCCTCTCCTTGCCCAACTGGTTCCTCTCCTTGCCCAACTGGTTCCTCTCCCTGCCCAACTGGTTCCTCTCCCTGCCCAACTGGCTCCTCTCCCTGCCCAACTGGTTCCTCTCCCTGCCCAACTGGCTCCTCTCCTTGCCCAACTGGCTCCTCTCCCTGCCCAACTAGTCTCTCCCGGCCCAACCGGCTCCTCTCCCTGCCCAACTGGCTCCTCTCCCTCTACACACCTTCCTCCTCTTGGTGGGCATTCCCGAGAGGTAGGCATCAGAGAAAGGCTGCTGGGGCCTCGTGCGGGTCAGGGCTTCGCGGTCCTGCTTGATCGTGGGGATCCAGTCCTGCGTGGACGGGAGAAGAGACAGCTTCGTGATGCTCAGCTACACCTACGCAAGACCTGCACACAGGCCCCAGCAGCTCTGAAGCACATGCACACACAAATGGCTGCTCAAGAACAACTAACGAGCACCATCTTACGATTTTTTCTCCTCACTTCCAAGCCTGCTCCTCCATCTTTTATGCACACAGTTGCACTGCGGGCACAGAGGAGAGGCTATGGACGAGGCTTGTGCACTAGCCACTGTATTAGCTATCCCGGTGTGAGAGGCTCACGGCACTCTACTGGACACTAACAGTCACCTTGGGCATGCCCTCAGGCCACTGCTCTCCGTCGTCCTCTGCCGCAGCCTCACTGCCCGTGGCAACATCCTCCGAGGGGGGAGGAACAATGGGGAGTGGCTGTCCATCTGCTAGCATACTGGCGGCCGGAGGTGGTGGGGGTTTAGCTGGGTTGGGGTTGGGCTGGGGTGTTGCTCCTTCCTTCCAGATGAGATAGACATCGAGTTGTTCTGGGCTGAAGGTCACATTGTCCTTGAGTCGTCTCATCTCATTGAGGATGGAAGATGAGCACATGGTGATGATCATGGCTGGCGTGCTAGGGGGAAACATTGCGGTCTATGTGTGCGTGTGTGTGCAGAGGACACCAGTGTTGGGCAAAGAAGAATACACTACTAGTGGAAGCAACACACATAGAGCTGTCTCTCACCAATAGCAGTTTGACAGTGGCCTCAAAGTCGTCATCACTGACAACACAGTGGCGGATCACCGAGGCAAACAGCCCTGATGATTTCGTGCCCCACTGATGTGTCGCATGAGCAAACGCCATGTCTCCGACTAGAGGGGGATGACACAGAATACTGCTGGGACCTGGTGTCCAAACACCAGCCAAAAACACCAACGTACAATTACACTTATGGGGCAAGTACTAATTAGGGGTTCTCTGCTCACCGTGTGTGGAATTAATGATGTCATAGCCACCCTTGAAGATGCGGGCCAGTGTGTCGTACACTGTCCGAGGAAAGTCAATTCCCTCCCTAATGGGGATTTGGTCCTGCAGAGGGGAGAGGTCCACAGTCAAACATGTCAATTAATGTTTCTCCCAGATTTTCAGTATCAAGTAACAAAATGAGGTTTAAAGATGCAAACAAAAACACAACTGTCTGCAACAGGCCACAGACGACAGGTCCGGGAGGCAGGTGTACGAGAGGTAGAAAGGCAGGGGTACGGGGAGAGGGCTGATTTAATGTTGTGTCTGATGTTGCAGGTGTACCTCAACCGTAGTCACTCCTGGGATGCATCCAGCAAGGAAGGTCTCCACAGCCTGATCCCTGCGGTCTGGGGTTGGTTTGGCACCGTTGAGGCAGTGCTCTCGGACAAAGTTGATCAGAGCCGGCTGGAGCTGCTGTATAGGATCAATGGAACCTGAAGAGGGAGGGTGGATGGTGTGAAGAGGGAGGGGGTGTGAAGAGGGAGAAGGTGTAGAGGGGAGGATGTGAGGGTGTGTGGCATGTGTGGGATGGGACAACAGCTACAGTGTGTCTGGGGCAAGCAGGTGTACCTCTGAAGACGCCCATGACCTCCACCACAGACAGCTCTCGTGAGATCGTCTGAAGCAGTTGCTCCACCATACCCAGATCAGCTGCACGGCAGAGAGAGTACGGTCAGCTGCTGAAGCATACTGATAACGGGTTGAGCATACAAATCACTAGTACACTACTTGATTGCTCCACGTACTGTCATCCTCGTCGTCGTCCGGCGGGGCACCGTACTCCTCCCGCAGCTCAGACAGTGTGGCGTGCATGGACTGTCGGGTTCCTGCAGAGAGACGGCACAACCTTAGCCACAGACTGCATCCCAGAGCAGTCCAACAGCAGCTCCATCAACAGACCAGTGATGGCACTGAGCACAACTTAGCACGGTCATCAGCACAACTGAGCATGGACATCACTCACCAGTATGCAGCTCCTCCATGGCGGCAGTGGCGATGCGGCTCATAGGATTCTCCAGCTCCGGGGGCTCAGAGTGGTTGCTGTCGATGGAGTCAATGCTCCCAGCATCTGAGATGGACTCAATCTCCCCATCTTCATCCTCAAACGGCTTGGGAGGTTCCCTTGGACCTGCATGTGGGGGTCGTGGGTGAGCATGTGGGGGTCGTGGGTGAGCATGTGGGGGGGGTGTGAGCATGTGAGTGTGTGAGCATGTGGCATGTGGGGGGGGGGTGTGAGCATGTGAGCGTGTGTGTGTGAGCATGTGAGCATGTGAGTGTGTGAGCATGAGTGTGTGAGCATGTGAGTGTGTGAGCATGTGAGTGTGTGAGCGGGTGGGTAAGCATGTGAGCATGTGAGCATGTGAGCATGTGGGGGGTGTGAGCATGTGAGTGTGTGAGCATGTGAGTACCACTGGTACCAGACTAAATGTTACGCTGACAGTCACATACGTGGAGGCGGCTCTCCCCCTTCTCCCTGCTGCTGCCTCTCACGCTGCCTGCGCTCCAGGATGGTCTGGAGGAGCTGCAGAGCTGGCGGCATCGGCAGGTTCACACTCACCTGTGGTGTGTGTGTGTGGTGTGTGTGTGCGAGTGTGCGTGTGTGTGTGTGTGTGTGTGTGTGTGTGTGTGTGTGTGTGTGTGTGTGTGTGTGTGTGTGTGTGTGTGTGTGTGTGTGTGTGTGTGTGTGTGTGTGTGGTGTGTGAATGTGTGTGTGTGTGAATGTGACTACATGCAGCACTTCAAGTGACCAGCTGTCGCACCTCTGGACGCTGCCCTCCTCCAGGGTTCCGGATGCTGATGCTAGGCCCCCTCATTGGAGGGAGGCCAGGAAACTGCGGGTAGCCTACGGGTGGCTGCTGCTCAATGGTCACTGTTGTACCCTCAGGACCAGCGTACCGCTCAGCAAATGAGAGGGGTCGATTCTCAGCATCTTCCTCTCCTCCGCCAGACGTCTGCTCCCCATCACCATCCTCACCACCTTCATGGTGGCTCTCACCATCCTTATCACCCTCACCAGCTCCACCACTGTCACCAGTTCCACCACCCCCACCAGCTCCACCACCCCCACCACCCTCACTAGCTCCACCACCCCCACCAGCTCCACCACCCCCACCAGCTCCACCACCCCCACCAGCTCCACCACCCCCACCAGCTCCACCACCCCCACCAGCTCCACCACCCCCACTGTGATGGTGTCCCCCTGTACAAGGTGCAGAAAGGAGAGCTAATAGTGTCAACGGTACTAGACCATATTTACTCAGGACACTAAACATTGCTACTCTAGAGACACAAGTTGGAACCTACCCACTGACTGCCATTAGGCAGCACAGTGCCCATGCATCCACCCTGCCTACCTTGCTCCCCCTGCTCCTGGTCTTCATCGTCATCCCCTGCGGAGCCGCCTGCCACTCCTCTGATGAGGTCTGAGAGCAGTCGAGCCAGCAACTGTGGGACAGGCTCATCATCGTCATCATCGTCATCTTCTTCCTCTCCCTCCTTCTTTTCTTTCTCCTCTCCTTCAGCGGCCTCTCCTTCAGCGGCTGCACCTTCCTTCCCTTCACGTTCTGACTTTGGTCTTCGCTCTGCAGCATGACTTGGCCCCTGGGCCGGGAGAGTTTGTGTTTCCATCGTTCCAGTTGCACTGTCCCTGATGTTCACCATGTGCTCCTGAGAACCAGGCAACGCTGTGACATCAACATCAATTGTCCTTTTCTCTCCATCTCCCTCTCCCCCCTCCGCCCCCTCCGCCCCCTGCTGGTCCCGATTCCGCATGCTAAACGTGGCACCGACTGTGATTGGTCCCAGGCGGTATCCTGGCTGTCCCTGTGGTCCGGCACCGCTCATGGGGGTGATAGTAGTCGAAGTGGTCTGGGTCAAGTGACCTGGTCCCTCCACTCCTTCTGGTGCATCCCTTGTGATGTCTACAATGTAACCCTGTGGTTGTCGTGGTGGAGGAAGGGTTCGGATCTGCTGCATGAGGCGCCTCATTTCTGTCCTGCGCGGAGGTGTGAGTCGGATGAGTCGTGGGGGGGTTGATCCCATGTTGATGTGGAGCCGGGAGAGGGCCACAAACGCATGGCCAATATAATAGTTGAAGTCCTTCACAGTCTGAGCTATCCTCGAGGCCGCCAGGGCCGCATCCTCCTGGAGTGAGCACAACAAGCAGAACGGTCCAATAGGAACAGAGTTGTCTTACATGTAGGACAAGTGTCCATCACAGTAACATATCACCTACAAGCAGAATTGCAACCCTAAGAAACTTGTTCGAATTTCATGCAAATCAAATACATGGATCTTTTGCACATTAGTTCACACAGAGTCTCACATGCAGTGAGCTCTCAACCTCAACTCCATCACGGAGGTCACAGACTGCTGTCAATGTGGAGAATATCTTGAGCCTCTTCTCGATACAAGTAAAGCAAGGGGTGGCAGGTGGCCAAGAGAGCTAGCCTCTGCCCATGGTTTATCTCGTAGCTGTGGCTGGGCTGCGAGATAAATCTAGGTGGAGGCCCAGGAACAAGGCTAGCCAAGGGGTGGTGGAAACAAAACAGCATGTGGGCATGCGGAAATAAGCAACTGCCCACATGCATAGGTAATGGTGCACGCAGTACACACACCAAGCACTGGATGGGTGATCACTGGACCAGTGATCACTGGATGAGTAATCACTGGATGAGTGATCACTGGATGAGTGATCACTGGATGAGTGATCACTGGATGAGTGATCACTGGGTGGGTGATCAGTGATCACTGGGTGGGTGATCAGTGATCACTGGGTGGGTGATCAGTGATCACTGGATGGGTGATCAGTGATCACTGGGTGGGTGATCAGTGATCACTGGATGGGTGATCAGTGATCACTGGATGGGTGATCACTAGATCGGTGGCCACTGGATGGGTGATCGGTGGCCACTGGATGGGTGATCGGTGGCCACTGGATGGGTGATCAGTGATCACCTGGGTGAGTGATCACTGGATGGGTGATCACTGATCACTGGAAGGATGGGTGATCATTGAACGGGAATATACGGATCGTAAGCCGCCAGCTCTGTCACTTGTTGATCAGGTAAGTAGGATACACTGTACCAGCCCCTTCTCCTTCTCCAAGGCTTTGTTCAAGCAGTGAGAGGCTGGGAGTGAGGTCACCTTATACAATGGCACCATGAACCTATGAACACAGTATTCTCACCTCCATGGCCTTCTCTTCCCGAATGTGCTCCAGATAACGTTCTACGAGGGGCCGTGCCCTCACCTGCAGTGCTTCAATGTCAGTCATGAGGACAACGTACACCTCAGCTCTGTGAGGAAAGGGAATATGGCATTGTAGTAAGGATTTCAGGTGGAGAGGAGTTGAGGGGGTTAAGAGTTTGGGGAATCCTGCTCCCCCACCTACCCGAGGGGCTGGAACTCCCCATCCTCATCCAGGTCGTCAGCGCCGGGATCGACTGTGCGACTAGCTGTGTCCATCTCCTCCTCCGGTGGTTTATCAGAGACTTCCATTGGCTCTTCAGTGGAACCTGCTGCCTCGGCTTCCTGCTGACGGCGCCGGGCAGCTCTGCGGGCCTCCGCACGCTGAATAAGAGAGAGGCAGGGAGAAGAGGGGGAGGGAGGCGAGGGGAGGGGAGGGGAGGAGAGGAGGGGAGGAAGGAGAAGGGAGAGGAGGGGGAGGGAGGAGGAGGGGGAGGGTTGAGAGACAGTACAGTCTACCACATACTTCAACCCAACCATAACAAGTCAGAACTTCAATGTTCTGCTTCTGAATGGGAACTGTGTGGCTGGCTAGCCTCACTCCCAGGGTGCTACTAGCCTCACTCCCAGGGTGCTACTAGCCTCACTCCCAGGGTGCTACTAGCCTCACTCCCAGGGTGCTACTAGCCTCACTCCCAGGGTGCTACTAGCCTCACTCCCAGGGTGCCGCTAGCCTCACTCCCAGGGTGCCACTAGCCTCACTCCCAGGGTGCCACTAGCCTCACTCCCAGGGTGCCACTAGCCTCACTCCCAGGGTGCCACTAGCCTCACTCCCAGGGTGCCACTAGCCTCACTCCCAGGGTGCCACTAGCCTCACTCCCAGGGTGCTACTAGCCTCACTCCCAGGGTGCTACTAGCCTCACTCCCAGGGTGCTACTAGCCTCACTCCCAGGGTGCTACCAGCCTCACTCCCAGGGTGCTACTAGCCTCACTCCCAGGGTGCTACTAGCCTCACTCCCAGGGTGCCGCTAGCCTCACTCCCAGGGTGCCACTAGCCTCACTCCCAGGGTGCCACTAGCCTCACTCCCAGGGTGCTACTAGCCTCACTCCCAGGGTGCTACTAGCCTCACTCCCAGGGTGCTACTAGCCTCACTCCCAGGGTGCCGCTAGCCTCACTCCCAGGGTGTTACTAGCCTCACTCCCAGGGTGCCGCTAGCCTCACTCCCAGGGTGCCACTAACCTCGTTCCCAGGGTGCCACTAACCTCGTTCCCAGTGTGCCACTAACCTCGTTCCCAGTGTGCCACTAACCTCATTCCCAGGGTGCCGCTAGCCTCACTCCCAGGCCTGCTTGCAGCAGAAACAAAAGCTGGGTAGAGGCCTGGGAACAAGGCATAATGGAGCTACGGCCATCAGAAATGCAGGCTTACGTCGTATCGGTCGAGGATCTTCTTTGCAAACTGGATGCACCTGCGGCATGTCTTCTTCTGGACGTGGATGGTCCTCAGTTGCCGGCGGTTCCGATCCGCTTCGCGCTGCTCCTGGTCCAACCTCCGACGCTCTGCCTCATCTATGAGACGATCCCGAGCCACGTCTTCTTGAGGAGGTGCCTGGAAAGGAAGGGCTGACATCTGGAACAAGTTTATCTGCACTGCAAGAAGAGGGTGAGATTGGATGCAGACACTTCATAATACGCTACTGTACCTGGAAGGGGGGAGGAACAGTGGAGACTGGTGGTGTTGTGGTGGTGGGGGGTGTGACTGTGGGGACAGTGGGTGGAGGTGTGACTGTGGGGACAGAGGGTAGAGCAGGGGGCGTGGCGTCTGGTGCAGTAGTCGCTGTGAGAACTGCCTCGTGCGTTTGTCCTGATCCGTCCTGTGTATGGGCACGTAAAAGACAAAGTCAGGCAAGCCAATGGACTATGAGCAGCAGACACCTGGACACAAGTGGGGGATACCCGGACTCAAGACTCAAGTGGGGGACTTGTACGCTGACAACGCAGCTTGGGGCAGCACAGATACATTCGACCTTTTACTAATGATGTAATGCCAATATTGCACTGGCACCTACCACTGCTCTGGCATGCGCTGAAACAGAAGCTGTGTGTCCGGCTGCGGTCAATGAGCCTACTATACCATCAACTAAACTCTGCAGGAAGGGGGAGGGGGAGGGGGGGGGGGGGGGAGGGGGGAGGGAGGGGGGAGGGGTACAAGTGCTCAATTTGGCATTACATCACTGTTACACTTATAGTATGGCAACGATTGGAGTGATACTGCCCAACATCAAATCAGTGATCGCACACCGGGAGCTTGTGGGGAATGCATCATGCGTGTGTGTGTGTGTGTGTAGGTGGGGACAGGGAAAATGTTCAATCACGTGCCATTTTAGCTAATCACTAATAGCATTGGAAACTACTTCTCCATAAGAAACTCCTGAACACTTCAGAAGCAACAACAATGACAATACTGAGCTGCCCCCCTCCTTCATCATCCCTAATGGCCACATTCCTCACAAGCTCCTTCAGTTTCATGCTGGTGGGCTCTGCTAGGGCCATTCCAATGACTTTGGCTTCCAGTCCACCCCCTTCTGGAACTTCCCTGCGGCTATATCCACTATGAATATAGCCACGACCAAGCTGAGCTGATCATCATCACTTCACAGGACAGTCCAGGGACTTGGTACATCTGACGCTAACCAGCAACATACCAACGTTAAGCGTCTGCAGCACTACCAGCACAAGCCACTTCTGCGAGGCAAACAACGGGCACCCAGGAACACTAACGGCAGGAGGTGCACCCAGAAGGGCGGGTGGTGGATGGGAAACTAAGGTCTGATTTGGAGCGGCCTAAATTCCCCGAACACAGCTGCACTGCCTCCCCTACTTGTGTCATGGTGGTGATGTCTCCTGCTCCCAGATGTAAGGGAACTGAACTCACAAACAGCACATCTTCACGGACGCGGGGGGCATCCGCTTCACTTGCCTGTGTAGTAGGTTCTGTGCTCACTTTATGGAAGGAGGAGAGAGCGGGAAGGGAGGGGGGAGGGAGGTGAAGGTAGAGGGGGGGGGGGGGGGGGGGGGGGGGGGGGAGGGGGGGAGAGAGGAGGGGGAGGGGGAGGTGGAGGGGAGTTAAATTAGCTTTACAAACAGCATGAATCAGTGACTATGGTTACACAGCAGACCTTTAAGAAAAATAACTCTGTACATTGTGCAAGAGACACCTCCTACTGGCAATCCTCAACAATGGAGGACAAACTCTTTGCGAGTGCCCCAGGCAGCATGCATGCTGCTGCTGATGCAGATATCCAGCTCCTAGGAAGAACTGACGCAGAAGACAGTAGAGATGTTCCTTGACAGTGCAGTGAGGCCTCGTAATGGCTGCCATTAATAAGGTTCCTTTGTAGCTGGATGCAACACTCATCTTCCTCTATCCCACAATGCACCACTTCAGACTTTAGGCTGCTTTGATAATCACATTCAACAAACTGCTGTTGTTCAAAGGGGAATTCTGCATCCTAATCTGTCATTCACAAAACAACTACAAAACATGTGACTTACAAGAGGCCAGGGTCGTGGGCCCCCTAAACACAAACGGCTACAATAGTACACACAGGTACAAAGCCTCAGATGCACATGCATGCATAATGTGCAATAGCTTACCAGTTTCCCCCCTGGCAGGAGGCGGGGCAGTGTGTACCAGGTGGATCACTTTACCAGCAGCCACCCCTGGGGAGGGAGGCAGGGGAACACCCTAACACAATGAATCTATTTGTACACACACCACAAAACCATATCGGCTATTATTCATAACATGGGAGAGCACCCTCTGGCTGGCCCTCACCATATTCCTTCAGCTGCTGGTCCCCCTTCAACACTTTACCCTGAAATATCAGCCTCTGCTTGTCCAAAGGTATGCCCTGGGTAAATTCAAAAGAGGGTGTGTCATCCATGTTCCAAGGCTGCTTGCATATGGAGAAGAGGGGATGGTGGACAAGTATGCTCATGCAAGCCCCCAGCTGTGACCCCGCTTCCATAAACTGCACTCCATTGCTCTAACGTCCACGAGTGAGTCCACTCCTACCTTGCTCTGAGAGCCACCACGCTCGGTGGGAATGACAGGGAAGCAGGAAGAACGCAGTTTCTGGCTTTACAGGGGTAGTAAAAAACTTGGTATATACAAGGTTTTGACCAACGTTAACGTAGTCCTCGGTTCCGCTTTTCTGTACTGCAAGCGACAAAAAGCTGGGTGGGGTCAGGGAATGAGGCTAAGACCCGGTGTATGAAACAATGGAGCAACTCATACATGCAAACAGTGAGCACCAGGTCACCTCCTCCTACAACGCAAGCCCAAGCTTATACACAAACACACAACATTTTTAAGAAGTAATTTACCATCTTCTCAAATATATTTTCCTTCAGTTCTTGGACAGTGACCTGTGAAGACGTGAAACAACATACGTATCAAAGGCAGCCATTTTGGCCCATGGCGCAGTGAACCACCCCCTAAAATTATGGACCCTGGTCGATACCTCTTCAGGGAGATCAAACTCCGCGTTTCCAGCGTCTAGTGCCTTCACCGTGATCTTCATGGCTGCTGCAGGACGCTCCTTGTACAAACTCCCTCTCAGAAACACTGTATACCTGCCAGCTAGCTACGAGCAGCAACAACTTTAACCGGCAACCGGCGCGGCGCGCGCGTCATATATCAATGTCACGTGCAGCCTTCATCGTGATCGATATTCTGCGCGTATTTGCCGCGCGATATCGCGATCTAGATCTTCCATACAAGTGGGCTGAGGCGGCATACTGATAGATAGATAGATGGATAGATAGATAGATAGATAGATAGATATAATAATTATGTTGCATACTGTTATTGCATTTAGACTGTAGCTAGCTACAGGAAATGCAAGCGAGCCTGGGTACAAACAAGGCAGCAATACAAATATTGTACGAACAAAGAAACCACTGCAAAATGTGTTCCTTAGGTTTCATGTACTCAAATGTACATACGTACCAGCAACCCGCATGAAAGGAGCTACACCGGACAGGTATAGATAGATAGATAGATAAATAGATTGATTTTAATTTGTGACAGGAAATGCCTTATCAGCGATAGTGCTGGTTTTCATGAGGGTCCTGCATATAACCACACATAGCTATAGTACAAAAGATGGTGTACAGTTGAGAAATATAGCTATGCAAAGGAACAACAACCACACAGATTTACAACTACAAAACAGAACAAGTGTACGCTACCTAAGTAAGAGTGATTGAAAGTATAAAAACAGTATCCTAAAAAATGTCTAATATTATATATCAAACACAAGACAAAATGTACTAATAAGATAGGCCTTGAGGCGAAGAGAGGGGCTGATCCAGCAGTTTCGGTGATTTCAGCAGGTAACTTGTTCCCTTGAAGCGAAAGGAGTTCTTGCCCACTTCTGTATGTACTGGGTATAGTTCTGACCCCTTGTCACATGGTTGTAATTGGCTGTTTGCAATAAAGTGGCCATGAAGGTAACCTGGGGCCTGGTTATTAATACAGTGGTGAATCATGTTCAACCTGAACATTCGTCGTATAGCTACTGAGGAAAGGAAGGAGACTTGGGGGTGTGCTGATGGACGATAAGTGAGTATGATAGTGGAGGAGTTTAGCTAGTAGGTAGCTACCTTTCTGATCTCTAGGTATCGATCTGGTTGGAACAGTGGAAGCACTGTGACTCTGCTTTGGATTGCTTTTTTTTTTTTTTTCTTTTTTTTTTTTTCTTTATAATAATTTCATTGCGGCAGTGCCAGCAACAGGGGTCACATGAGTAGCAGTAAGCTAATACAGGCATGCAACCGTTACAAAATTACAAAAAATATACTATAGCAGTGAGTGTTTGAATGAAGATAAAGATGAACTACTCACAGAGTCCCTAGGTAACATATTCCACAATGATATTGCGTGAGGAAAGAACGAGTGCTGGAACTGGGAAGTCCTGGAGTACAGGGGCTGGAGAAGCTGGGAGTTGTCAGATCTTGTACTGTAGTGGAGTTCTCTCAGCTTGACAGGTGCTACAGGAAAGTCTTCCAAACCATGCATGATTTTGAATAGGTGACATAACTTGGCCTGGGAACGGCGTTCTGAGAGAGGAGGGAGTTGTAGGTGACTCAGCAGTTCATCATGCGAGAGGGACCAGTTCTTGGCACAAACTTTTAGTGCAAATCTCTGTGTTTTCTCCAGCAGATTGATATCCTTAATAAGATAAGGATCCCAGACTGCAGCCGCGTATTCGAAGTGGGGGCGAATGTAAGTCACATAGAGTTTAGTTAGGGTACCGGGAGAGGAATATCGATAGAATCGGCGATACAGTAGCCCAGTCAGTTTCCTAACTTTTGTGCTCACACGAGTTACCTGGAGGGACCAGGACATGTCTGAGGTTAGCATGATTCCAAGGTATTTGACTGAGTTGACCTGGTTTAAGGGAGAAGTGCCCAGATACAGCGGAGGTGGGGGATTAGAGAGTGAATGCCTGTGGGTAACAAACATCAGGCAACATTTTCCAGTATGTAAAGTCAAGTAGTTGTCATCCACCCACTGAGAAATAGCTGTAACATCATCCTGAAGTATGTTGTAGTCAGCTGGGACATAAATGGTGCGATAGAGAGTCATGTCATCAGCAAACAGGGAGATTCTGCTATATGGAGAAATTCGAGTTGCAACATCATTGATGTATACTATAAAGAGGAGTGGGCCTAACACTGAGCCCTGCGGTACGCCGGAAATAACAGGAAGGCAGGTAGATTGCTCACCCCCAACAACAACAAGCTGAGATCTGCCCATCAGATAACTGTGAAGCCATGCAATAATTCTCGGGTCCAAATGAAGCGCAGCCAGCTTGTCCAACAGGTGAACATGCGGGACACTGTCAAAAGCTTTACGTATGTCGAAGAAAATTGAGCAGACTTCGTTTCCACCATCAAGTGCCTGGGACCAGTTGTGAGTAATTGAACAGAGTGCAGAGGTGGCTGACCGATGGGACATAAAGCCCCATTGGCATGGAGATATAGGTGCATTTTCAGCAAGGAAGTTGGAGACAACTGTGTGGACATGGCGTTCCAATACTTTACTGACAATTGACAAAATCGATATTGGTCTGTAGTTAGAGGGGGTGGCTTTGTCACCCGATTTATGGATTGGAACTATCCTTGCAAGTTTCCAGGCTTGTGGGTAGCATCCTGATGCTGTTGAGCGGTTGAATAGCTTTGTCAGGCTGGGCGCAATGGAATAGGCAGTCGATTTCAGCATTCTGGGAGAGACACTATCGGGACCCGTTGACTTATCAACGTTGAGGGTACAGAGGAGTTCCTCGATCTCTTCCACTGTACAGAGCAGCTCTGCAGGGCAAGCATCTGGATTGCATCGAGGTAACAGATCCCGAAGTGGCGGGAGGGCACGGTTGAAACATTCATAGAAGAAATTGTTGAGTAGTGTTGCCTTTGCCGAATTTGAAGTTACTGGTATTCCGGAGTCATCAATTAAGGTTGGTATCGAGGAATCTTGCTTGTTGAGAAGTTTCACAGCCTTCCAGAACTCCTTTTGGCCACAAGTACCCAGTGTTTGGAAGTAAGCCAGCTTGCTTTCACGCAGCATGGTCACGACGTGGTTACGGGCCCTCTTGTATTTGGTCAAGACTTGGTTTGAGTTTGGTTTTTTTCGAGGCACGAAAGAGGGCATTTCGCCTTCTCATGGCTTGGATGATCGGCTTTGTAATCCAGGGTAAGTTTTTCCGACATCGGAGGACTGCTTGAGGTATGCAGCCCCCCATCACCTGCATGAATCTGGTATGCCAATTTGTCCAGCAAGCATCGATGTTATTGGGCGAGAGAAGGGCATCCCAGTTAACATTTAAGATCCTGGAGTTAGCAAGCTCGTAATCAGCAAGGTCATACCGCCATATTTTCCGACAACTCCTTTTGGGATTCTTTCTGTTATCCCTGAGGGAGACTGTGAGGGAGAGACCAGAATGATCAGAATTAGCAAGGGGAGGAATAGTTGCACAAGAAATTAACCTAGAGGGACAAGACAAAAAAATGAGATCAATTAGTGTACTAGAATTGTGAGAAAGACGGGTAGGTTCTGATACAACCTGTACAAGTGAGAGACTAGATGATATAAGCAGTAGTTTTGAGTACAAAGGGTGACTATTATCCAAAAAATTTACATTAAAATCACCTAACAGTACAAAACTATCAAAAACTGAAGGGTTTAAACTTAATAAAACTGTACAAAGAGAGTCAAAAACGTCAACATTGGAAGAAGGTGGCCGGTAAAAAAGGCTGATACAAAATTTACTGGAACTATTCAAACTAGAAACAGAAACAACAAGCAACTCAAGTTCATTGGCTCCATCTGACAAGACTTGGGACGATAAAGAAGAATGGATATACATGACAATGCCCCCACCATGACGATTTCTATCCAGCCGAAGAATTTGGTAATTTTGTATGGCAAGTTCATTGTCCGAAATCTCGTCAGATAGCCAAGACTCAACAATGCACATGACCTGAGGATTTGTGGCCTCTGCTACAGCACATAGTTCATCTAATTTAGGAAACAGACTTCTAGCATTGTAATAAATAATGTTTAGAGGTCTAGAAGTGGGCCTGGGGTTGACTCTTGTGACAGTGT
This sequence comes from Axinella damicornis, assembly GCA_963931865.1. Classification (NCBI taxonomy): domain Eukaryota; kingdom Metazoa; phylum Porifera; class Demospongiae; order Axinellida; family Axinellidae; genus Axinella; species Axinella damicornis. The sequence goes on from OZ007508.1 coordinate 20,297,499, forward strand.
TCACTGATTCGGAGGTGACGGCGTCCCCCGCGCCCCTCCTAAAAAAGGGGAAGTGGGTAGACGGTCCATTTGGGGCGGGCTTTCGGCTTGATTGTTCACCAGTTCCGGTAAAAAATTATCATTGGAGGATAGTAGTGGAGGAGTAGGCATGGGGGACGGTATATGGGGAGGGATTGCTGACGATGGGTGCTGCACAGAGTCAGGGGTAGATGACTCAGAGTGGTCAGGGTTAGAGAAACGCAGGAGCGGCATGAGTTTCCAATTTGTCTGTAGTGATACTTTCCCCCATTCGTCATCAAGCTTACCCATCACAGCCTCACTACCCCTTAGCACAAACCACCAATGCATGGGCTTAACTCTGTCATTAGACTGTTTATACTTACGCTTGACATGGAGCTCACCCTGTGGGATGGTAGTCAACTTTGCCAGTGTGCATGATACGGCCGATGAGGTGGTTGTCCTTAGGGTTCCCCACATTTTCCTAGCTCCTTCCACTTTTTCCATTTGTCGTGGTGCATGCATGCGCTTACTAGGACTGTCATCAGTGGTCGTGGTTCCTCTATTCGAGCCAGGGGTCCCCTTTGGTCGAGACTGCCTCTTCAATGCTGGTCCCCTCTTCGGGCGTGTCAGATGTGTGGCCGCCGCCTTTGCATAGTTCCTTGGTTCAACGTTTATCACAGCTGCAATTTTGTCAACTTCTTCTCTTAGTGCACGCAGTTCGTCCCCATGGCTGTTTGCTGAAGGAGACGTTTTGCCGTGCTCTGCGAGAGGGGCTAGCTGCGGTGAGGACGGATTTGCAATAGTAGAACGAAGTTCGACAAGTTCGGACTTGAGCGAGGCTAGTTCATTTTGCAGGGCCAAGACCTCCGCCTTGTGGAGTCGCTGGGTACACACCAGCATATGGTGCGGTGAGTGGTGGGGAAATGAAGCGGTGTGTGTGTGTGTGTGTGGTGGGGGGGGGGGGGGGGGGGGGGGGGGGGGGGGGGGGAGAGAAATTGGGATTCAGGATGGCCTGCACATGCAGCCGGCACAGCAAAAACGTTTTAGCAAGGTTGTGACAGTTCTTCCCATGCCAAAATATTTAGTGGGGTCTAGTGAGGTTTCAGCAGTCCATGTGGCCACTGGCCTGGCAATGAGGCTACTGGCTATGCTCATGCTGAGGTGCAGTGCAAATTCAGTCAGAGCTGATACATCACTATAGTCCCCCACTGCATTCTCCTGCTTTGTCTTTTCCTGCGCAAGCAATGTTGTTTTCATTAACTATCCCTTTTAGTATGGGGTTTTATAATACTGAAAAATTGAAAGCTAAACTATAACTAACTACAATGTTTGAACAACTAAAACTTTCTTTTAAACTAAAACAGGTTTTTCCATTCTAGTTATAATTAACTAAAACTATACCAAAACACTTCCGAAGGAGCTTAGCTAATTATACAGTAACCGAATCATTCCACTGAATCCAAAAACTAAACTAATAGCTACTCGGATAGCCACACTAAAACAACAGTGAGAACAACAGGAAACGAGGCTGTATATTGCATGGTTGCATGCAAGAGGTAATTACCGTCAGTAGCTACATCAGTTATATAGAATTGTTCGTGTATCCTCTCAAGTAAGGGAACCAGTAGCTAGCTTCCTATATCATGGTTTGCTAGGTCTCTTGCTATATTGTGCCAAGGAAGCTGGTACCTTCCTAACAGACACAGACAGTGGTTCAGGCACTCTATATAGGGTAGCTACATCCTATTCACCAATTGCATTCGTTGAGGAAGCTTTACCAACTAGCTAACCATTCTCTATAGCAGGAACTATATGTCTGTTGTTGTGGTGTCATGCCTACTTGCTTGCATGGCTGTGAGGTCAGAGTACGGTCTACTGACATAACTGGGATCCACATTTGAGTGCCCATGCAGCTATAGCTACACTTTTTTTAAGAATAATATACACAATTAGCTACAACTCATAGAGGCAAAAATTTTCTCCCAAAAATTACAAAGGATTTAGCTAGTGATGGCCTGTTACATTCAGCCTCTCGAAAAAGCTAAGAAACAAGGAGAAATGCCATTATCCAGGCTCAGTCCCATCCCATTGAAAAATGTAGAATTCTCATGACACTCGCATTGTTGAGGGGGTTTCTAATTATATAGAGACTGGTTATAGATGATTTCGCTATTGAGTTTAACAACACACAAAACTAACAGACTAATTAGACATCCGTTGTCACGACGTGTAATTCTGTAATTGTATACAGTATATAATGTGATTGGTTCATAATGGTAACCGATTATGAACAATGGTATACCATTATGAGCCAATCCAATTGTTTTCTGTGCTGCCGGTGCCTAATTGTGTAATCCTACTTGAAACATAAATGCACTTTTTCCTTTAAGTACAACTTGTACGATATTTTTATTAGCTGCAGACCGTCACCCCTCAGGAGCACATATATAACTTTACGTGTCGTCATTATGTGCTCCAGTTTTAGTTTTACCAATTATTGTAATGAAAATTAACTGTATTGTTCACACTTTGCTGATATGAGTTATGATGTCACATCACCATTAAGAGTGCACTCTCATGTTCCAAGTGCACTCTCATTCATCCTAGTGCACCCCAAGGACCTGCATGACAACCTTCTGCATTGGAGATGCGGCATTCCTGGAACAGAACTGAACGACTTTGTGTAACTGCATACACATGTATCCTCTTCCACTCATGTGGCTCACAATAATCCCCCCATATGCATGCTCGCCTTTCCGATCCTAGCCTCGAATCGTAGGCGCGCGCACCCACGCTTGGCACGTGACCTGACATACCTCCATCACGCCCATATCCATGTGTACGTACATACATAGACCAAGGTACTATAAAGTTCGCAAGTTGCATCATAATACCGTGCCTCCCTGTACTGTCAGCGAAATGCTGTCTGTATCCTCCAGAATCCAGCCCATTGGGCGAATCTTACTCCCATTGCTAACGCGACAGCAACTAAGAAAAGCGCACGATGTTGCTGAATATTCCCAGTTCCAGCGGGCGATCGTGGGAACGCTACCCAACAGTTTCGCCACTCAGTCGCTGAGATTCAAAGAACCCGAGAAACCAGTCGATCTTGAAAAAGCAAGACGGCAGCACTCAATCTACATGAGCGAGCTGAAAAAAGTGATTCCTTTAGTAGTTCAAATCCCTCCGGACGAGCGATTTCCTGATAGCGTTTACGTAGAGGACCCGGTTGTAGTTCACGAAGGAACGGCGTTGCTCGCTCAGATGAAACCTGACTCCCGTGCTGGAGAATTTTCGGCATTACGTCCAGTATTGGAGGAGATGGGGCTTCGCATAGTGGAGATGCGCGAGCCGGGAGCGTACTTGGACGGCGGCGACATCATGTTCACAGGGAGGGAGTTCTTGATCGGACAGTCCGAGAGAACAAACGCGGTAAGTCGATTTTTAAAACAATTCTTGTGATCTGCATACTATGTTGTGTAGTCTCATAGACCTAGTTTGTAGCCTGCTACTTTAATGAAATACACCCACCAAAATGAACAAAATGTTCATACAATTTCTTCAGCGAACCACTAGATCGTGGATTTTGCCACAACAGGCCTGGAATACGTGGGCCTGGCTCTATATTTTTATTATGCTGTGTGATGTGTAGGCGCTAGTGTTAATGCTGCCGACTTAACAAGCTGTACTTGATAACAAGATAGTAATGAATTGCGCTCTCTTACAAAGCCTTTCTGTTCCACTTGAAGAACTGCACCTTTCACCTGGCTGGTCTCCCCACATTGTAACATGGTGCCAAGTAATTGGCTATTGAATGCTGATTATGGCATATTGCTGTCACATCTGGCCTTTTCTGGATGTAGATTGGTTTCATCAGTGAGATGCTCAAGTTCACAAAGCGTTGACATTCATTCCTGAGCCTATCATTGCTCAGTGTGTGCAGAGAACCACAAACTGACTATGGTGTGTAACTGCTGATGGACATGCCTCCCATTCGCACTCACCCATTCTAGGTTACACCTGCACAAGGCTGCCAAAGGCAGAATGGGCAGTTTGCCCCAGGCCCCAGTGGAGAGGGCCCCAATTCCCCAAAATATCTGACACTGCACTTTCAAATTACTTGTCTGGAGCAGAGGGGAAAGAGGTATCAACTTGAATGTGAAAAATCAAAAACAACATTACCCTAAGGCAGAAGAAGCAATCATTCCCTGCCAGTGAGCCATCATAACTCTCATGCTATATGCACTGCATGCATGGGGTTATGCACTGCATGCATGGGGTTATGCACTGTTCACCTGCTCCAGCTTGGCATGCTCCCACTTCACCTACTAGTATAGTGTGTTTCACTTATTTTTCTGATGTCAAAGGTAACTTAGTGTGCCCTGTATGTGCAGGGTTGTCTTTAGTCCTTGGTACAGACAAAGACAATTGTACAGGAGCTATCTTTGATCTCAAAAGGTGTTTATGTCTCTCATTTACAGAGTATAATGTGAAACCAACCATTTAGCCTAAATAGGGAGTGGGGAATAGGAGAAACAAGAGTAGGTAAACATGTACCAACTATCTAGGCAAAATTGTGGACTACCATGTTACATCCATACAACCACGACGCCATTCATCTCCTATCTCTATATGGTCCGTGCAATTTTCCTGAGCAATGATCGAGTACTCTCCTACGACCTTCAGTGGCTTAGTATTCCTGTATATAGCTATCTACAGCCAGAACAGGTAGCCTCCATTTCAGCCATTTACAAAAGGAAAGATATGGTTCACCAACCGGGCCCGGGTTTGAAACATCTGTTGGGTAGGAAGCATTACCATCTGTGATGGATTGTAACCAAGAGTTGCTAGCAGTACAGGGAAGACAGCAGCTAGTGAATGGGGTAGCCATCTGGCAACATTTTGGAACAAAAGGCTGGTGTGAATAATGTGAGTACAGGTGCAGGACCGCCAAAGGATTTTGGGCCCAAGCTCCTATAGCAGTGAACACTGTTTATATCATAGCAACCACATGAAATGGTCTGTAGTTAGAGCAGATAATTATGTTAAGTGACCAGGATAGGTATCTGTGTATAGATATTTCTACAGTTCTGAAAAATGCAGTGACTATATGAGCTTCCCCACAAAGCAATTGATGGATTCCATCATCTTAGCATGGTGAACTAAACTTCACAACCAGCAGGCATTCATACAAGTATCGGGGAATCTCTGTACCTGTACTTTCCGCTTTATGTTGCTTTTGCTTGAGTCACATGTCTGTAGTATCTACAAGTCCTCTTAAACCATCTAACCCTGGCATGCTTGGGTGCCTCATTTGTGGGTTTGAATCACTACCTTGTCTGATCCCATGGGCGGATTTTCAGTGTTCAGCAGCTGATGGTGTGTGTAAATGAAATAGTAGCTACAGCCGTAATTTCTTTACAACAGCAGTAGTGATTATTTGATATCGTTCCCACATGACTTAGGGTGGAATTGAAGCAATAGCAAGGGCATTCCCCAAGTGGCCGGTGACAGCAGTAACTGTCAAGAGAGAAGTACTCCATTTGAAATCCATGTCTTCCATGGCAGGACCAGATCTCATTGCCATCGGTGATTCGGAAGCTGGGAGGATTGCATGGAGAGAGATTGAAACGAAGGCCCACTACAAATACAGAAAGCTGGTGTTTCCTGACAACAACGGAGCGAACTGTCTCTTTATTAATGGAGTCGTGCTGCATCCTTCCAGAGAGGAGTTCCCAGAGAGCTTCAAGGTCTGGGAGACATTGGACTGTCCTCGAGTAGCTGTCCCCAATAGTGAGATGGCAAAAGCGGACGGTTCACTCACTTGCAACTCCATCCGTATCGCTTGATCACGTTGTATCCCAGATCAGATCTACTGCTGTATCACCCTAGTGTTTGTGTTCCGTCTGGCAATATTAATTATTTATTATTTTGCTAACAGTAATCAAAATTTAATTGTTGCTGTTGTGATTTGGAACCTGGAGCGAACATGAAACCCAATCTGCAAACTCTGCTTCTGTCAGCAATTAGTGGTCTTGTGGCCTGTAAAGGGCAAAGGAGACTATGGGCTAGTTGGAGCCGGTTAGTACCGGTTGTACCAGGATATCAATTGCTTTTGATTAGCAACGATTAATTAAATTTTAGAAAATTATTACTAGTGAATGTACACAATCCTAATTAAAGCCCACTGAGATGACAGTTGGAAGCTATGTCGGAGGCCCGTAGCTCCCAGTACGTGGAGGGGGTGTTCAGTGAGGTGGAGGACCCGCTGGAAGCCATCTCCTCCCTGCAGCACGACAACCGGGTGCGCCTCCCCTCTATGCAGCCCGCCCTGCCCATTCTGGACCTCCATGGGATTTCCAGGGCGGAAATATACGGGAGCATGTTTCTAAAGTTGCAGGAAAGATTGCTCGAAAAAGTCGACAGTCTTGATACAAAGGGACTTACAAAGCTGCTCGACAGGTGCTTCCGGTACATAGGGAGTGGGGAACTCAGAACGGTCTGCATGAAGATCATGCAGAAGTTGCCTGAAATTGATGAAAAGTACCTACTGCATGTGTCGGAAAAGCGGGAGCTCTATGCTTCCTGCCCCATTGAGGTGAAAAGACAAGTCTGGCAGACTAACCAGGGTTTCTTTGGCGAAGCTGTCAGTCCCTTGCTGGACCAATACATAGCAGAGAAGGAGAGCGTTCTGTTTGGCACACACGGTGGTTCCAGGAAGGCCGTCTCCTTCCTCTCCCTCCTCCCGAAAGCAAGACGGCAAAGCACCATTGTCCAGGAGTTGGTACAAATGATAAGCACCTCCCTCCCTCTCTACAAAACTCTTTTACAGTTCCTAAGAACGCTCTTCCTCCGTACGCAGATCAGCCATTACTGTACCCTGCGAGCTGATCTGCTGATGAGTTTGCACGAGCGAGAGAGCAAGATCTGTGACTCGGATCACTGCTACAAATTTGCCTGGTGTCTGGACGCTTGTATTAGGGCTGGTCATGTAGATGGGAAGAAATCGAGAGAACTTTACTCCTTTCTTGAGGGGATTTCAGTTGGAGATGAGATATTGGGGTAAGAGGAAGGTGGTAGAATTAGCCTGGTCTGGGCATGGGACTGACACTGTACTGGAATCCCATTCCAATCAAGTTTTAACACCCTAACTGGATACTCTCTGCACCTGCCAATAAGAATTAGCAGTTTACTCAAGTGCCCAGTTTGTGGTTGTGATATTTGCACACACCTGAAACCTGGAAGCCTAGTAGGTGATTTGTGTGTGCAACTCTTCAGAGCACATGACCAGCCCTTGTCTTTGCTGTTCCTCTGTAGGGAGGTGGCCATGCTGCTGAGGGACCCCTATGCCCTGAATGCAGTATGTACCAGCATCGTGAAGTGTCTTCTCCAGCTCTCCGAGCACTGCAAGCTACCTCGGGTGAATTTTAGGATGATATCAGCTTATATAGGAGCAAGGAGCATCGACCATAGCACCAGAATGCTTGCAACACTTGTGCTAGCTTAGGCGAGGTTAGTTAGTGCTGCAGTGGTGTTCAAAGCTTGCATCTGATTGGTTATATGACCATTAGCGCATAGGTAAGGCTTCCTTGGGCGATATTAATAGCCAGAGACTTAACAATGATCTAGTCCATTGCACTTCATCTCTATGGCAAAATCCTTGAACCGTGATTCCACTAGGTGATGCTCTTTGGTACCCTAGTGTTCCAATCACATGACAAAAAAAGTTGTCTGAAATATTAAGTGAGGGTTTATTGGCAAGATCCCCCTATAAGAACTCAGAGCTCAATGCCTCGACGTAAGGAAGGCACTGAGCCAGTGTTGCAAGCGTTCTGCAAGATCCGTGATCGTTAATCACCCATTCAAGTTGCTATTACATGTAAAGTAGGAATTAAGTGAGCAGTAGATGAACGCAGGATATTTGTGGATAAACTCTGAACCTTCCATACAAAGAAAACCCAGAGCTCAGAAATCACAATTGAACTATATACCTGCTCTGTTCTCCATTACGTACCTGTGATCTGTGGCCCTAGTTGTGGTACGGGAATGGGTGTAGACCATGTACAGCTTTGTTGAGTGCCAAGAAGTCCCAGTGTCATGATGGATGTTTACTGAAGTCACAGGGTCATCAGCGCATTGTCATATGGTCATGGACAATTGTGGGTATGACCCTGTGATCAACCCCTCATTGCCATGCCCAGGAGAGCAGTGAGCTGGTGTGTATTGTGGGTATGACCATGTGATCAACCCCTCATTGCCACACCCAGGAGAGCAGTGAGCTAGAGTGTGTATTGTGGGTATGACCCTGTGATCAACCCCTCATTGCCACGCCCAGGAGAGCAGTGAGCTAGAGTGTGTATTGTGCGTATGACCCTGTGATCAACCCCCTCTTTCCCCGCCCAGGAGAGCAGTGAGCTAGAGTGTGTATTGTGGGTATGACCCTGTGATCAACCCCCTCTTTCCCCGCCCAGGAGAGCAGTGAGCTGGAGTGCCTGCTGAGACTGTTGCAGCTGGGACTGAAATCCCTGAACATTGTGGACGCAAAGGACTACCGTGAAGACAGCCTGGTGAGCGAGTACATGTACCTACTCTTTGTAACATGACCAACTTGCCGCCCAGAGGCCAGCCTATACTGATTGGTGTGATTGCACCGCCCAGAGGCCAGCCTATACTGATTGGTGTGATTGCACCCCATCAGTAACCACATGAAATGCTCCAATTTTATGGGTTGCCAAATTGGTGCTGCTATAGAGCTTCCATTAGTTCTCAGTCTATAGAGTGCAAAAGTTATGCAATCTGCCAGCCTTTCCAGCCTTTCGCTTTCGCTTTCGCTTTCAGGAAAATGTTTTGGATGATTCTGCATGGGAGGTAGTGCCACTGGATGTCACTTCCTCAAAGAGTGACGACACTCGTTATTGTCAGCACGTGAGCTGGGGAACCACGAAGATGCAATGTCAAGATGATCCAGGAGCTCTAGAACATGCAGAGCTACCAACGATTCCATTGACATCACAGTGGCACCGTCTCACATGTGGGAAATCACCCAGACTGTGAGATACTAGGACGGTATTACCGTCTGTGTGGCTGACAGTGCGGCGTCTGTCCCATCACAGGATGTTGAACTGATGGTACGGTTCTTCCCAGAGCTCTTGTCACTCATGATGGACGCCTCCCTGCATGCAGCCTGCCGCCAGCTGAAGGAGGACCACACCCCCTACACACCCTCACAGCACTTTGTCACCTCCCTCGCCAACAATCCCTGTGCCATGCACGTCTCCTGTACCTACGCTCTCCACCTGTTGCAGAAGCATGACCTCCGCACTCTCGGCCTCCTTCTCCCGGCTGTTGGTCGGGGGTACACCCGGTCCGACAGCGCACAGCTGCCTGATGTCTTCCTGCACCTGTTTGTCCTCAACCTGACCTCTCATTCTGAGCCGGTGCGCGAGGCCACACTTCAGCCGATACTAAGAGACTTTTGGTTGCCCTGTAGTCGGCACAGTGAGCCCGCTTTACTGCACTTCTGTCGGTTGCTATGGACTCTTCATCCATACATCAGCAGGAGCACATTGGAGGAGGTGTTGGAGGGAATGAGACCGGGGGAGCAGGTGTGTGGGGGATGGGGGTGGGTGGGTGTGGGGGGAATGAGACCGGGGGAGCAGGTGTGTGTGTGTGGGTGTGTGGGTGTGTGGGTGGGTGGGTGTGGGGGTGGGTGTGCAGATTATCTGCCTGTTCCACATCTTTCCTTGTATGGGTCTGTTGCTCTGAGCACAGCTCCAGGTACTCTATTGGGTGTGTTGTCACCCACACAGCTCAGCGCGGTGGCCAGGGAACAGTACCAGACCCTTGTGGAGCACATTGCAGCATCTTCACAGAGTGACTAAGTTTTGTCTCTCCATCCTCAATTATATCTCTCTCTCAATTCTGTCACCCTCTATCTGTATCTGTGTGTTTGTATTTGTTACATACTTGCACTAACCACCTCCTGATTCATTCCCCTTATATGGTATCCACCCATCCAGGGAATTTAATCTGAACTTTGACCTTTACACTGCCAGCCACAACCTTGGAGCCAACCATTCCATCCCAAAGTCTGTGGGCAATTTCACAAACCAATACAGATGATATCTAAACCAAAAGCAGACATTTGGTTGTAGGGCTTTAGTTGGCTTCAAGGTTGACTTCTCACATTTCATCATGAAAAGGTCACAGTTCATTGATTAATAGGTAGTGCTGCTGTAATTGTTTAGCTCACCACTCATTTACGGCTGCCTACATGCATCACATGACAATGCATGTGCTGCATGTGCATATGGAGTACTTAGGAGTGGTAATTACAACGTATATTGTTAGCCTCATAAATGAAGTGAGGTAACAAGCAAGGGGACACTGGTGACCGTAGCAAGGGCACTTCAGTGGCTTGCAATCAAGTGGCCTCCTCACTGATCGTGAAGATTGCTGCTGCATGTACTACCCATAACACACTGCATACAAACCAAAGTGGTACACGTGGTAACGACAATAATTATTTATTAGCTGCAACTAAAAATTGCTACAGGCCAGTAAAATGCCTACTATGCTAATGCTAGGTACTTTGCAGAGTATAGTGCAAAGTACTGCACCCAGCGGCCATCCAAGGAATAAGCTTGAGGACAATAACTCTACTCTACCACCTCATGAAAAATTCTTAATGCCAATCAAGTTGATACAAGCTAATTGAGTTAACATATTTACTGCAGCCCACTGCAGGCACGGCAGCTGCATCATGACCACAGAGCTGTGCCAAGTGAACTAGCGTTGTGTTTACAAGTCAGTCAACTTCAGTCTATCCTCAACTGTCATACCAGTAATTCTGTTATGCGGCCCATTCTGTGTGTTTTCATTTCCAGGTAAATATTCAAATGTGAGTGAGCGCATTAGAAATGTGCAACTCTAAGACATTCCCAGGCCATTCTCACCGCCAGTATTTTGATCGCTTGCAGTATGCAAATACAGCAGGGGAAGGCCTTGAGATCTGCAGGTCACATGCGGTGACGTCAGGTAGACAGAGGGTAGACACGGGGGGGTCGTGCCCAACTGTTATAATACCCGTTTTGCATTGATCCTTTCCCCGTATCGAACTGTATGTCGATCGTCTGCCTTGCAAATGCTGGACATCCAGATTCTTTGTTGGGCACTGCCCCCCAGCCCATGTGTCTATCATCTGTCGAACTGATATGGCACCATGTGACCAGATCATGCACCCAGGCCAACATTAATTAGGATACAATTGAGCAGCATAATTCAAAGTGAACTGATTACCTTTTCATCCACTACCACTGCTGGTATATCATCAAGTGTCAGCTATTGTTGCAGTTGCTGGCATACGTATGCATGCAGCTGCCTTACACATGCAGCTGGGCGTGCAGCTGCCTTATGCATGTACCACCAAACAGCTGTGCCAACTACACTGAAACTCTATCGGCACCATTTCATCAAGCACACACAGTTGTACCACTAGATGAATCAACTTGTGGTTAAAATATCAACCTATTGCACACACATTGCCACTGAGAATCAATGAATGTGGATGTAAGATTTATACAGCAAGTGGTGTGCGAGTTTGAATGGTGGGATTATGGTGATCAACGATAACATTGTTATGAACTCTTGCCGACAACAAGGCAACTGTACCACAACGGTACTGATGATAGGCAATCTAAATGATGTCCAGTCCTGCTCCCGATCCAAAGGGTGGAAATTCATCATCTCGCATTTGACCCACCTTCCTAGCGCGGGTTACATATTGCCAGTCAACTGCAGCACAGCCGGTGTTTGGGGACCCTCCCCTGCCGAGACCAATGCTGGTGCGCCTCCCCGCCCACTTGCTCAGCCCCCTCCCCAGCCCAATGGCCCGCCGAGGGCTCACAGGACTGGTGGGTAGAACTGATGTCATAGTTGTGGTGTTGGAGGTCAGGATAGTGTCTCTTGTGAGACAGGGAGGCTGCTGGAGGCCTGTCAGTGATGGAACAGGAGGCTGTGGGAGACCTGTCAGTGATGGAACAGGAGGCTGTGGGAGACCTGTCAGTGATGGAACAGGAGGCTGTGGGAGACCAGTCAGTGATGGAGCAGGAGGCTGTGGGAGGCCTGTCAGTGACGGCCGTGGGAGACCAGTCAGTGATGGAGCAGGAGGCTGTGGGAGGCCTGTCAGTGACGGCCGTGGGAGGCCTGTCAGTGATGGAACAGGAGGCTGTGGGAGGCCTGTCAGTGATGGAACAGGAGACTGTGGGAGACCTGTCAGTGATGGCTGTGGGAGACCAGTCAGTGATGGAACAGGAGGTTGCCAGAGACCCGTTAGTGATGGAACGGGAGGCTGCTGGAGACCTGTCAGTGATGGTTGTGGGAGACCAGTCAGTGATGGAGGAGGAGGCTGTGGGAGACCGGTCAGTGATGGAACAGGTGGCTGGGTGGAGATGGACAGGTGAGAAGAGCCTTCCCTGCTGATTGGTGGTGGAATGGAGGGTGGTACACTGCAGCCGCTGGATGTGGCAAGCACTGGTGACAATAGGGAGCTGCTCTTAGATGGATGGTATGCAGGAAGTGGTTGGGAGACCATCGCACGCCGTCGGCCACGCCCCAGGCCAGGAAGGCCACGCCCCAGGCCAGGAACTGCAACACTTCTCACAAACGAGTTGGAATGTATGGCAACAGGGTTGAGTGAGGGAGAGTTGAGGGAGAGTTGGGAGCCAGTTTGTTCAACTGATGTGGTCTGTGTATTGGTGTTAGCAGCTGGTGGGAGGGAGCTCAAACTGCTTGTGGCTGCTCTGGAATAAGTCGCAGGAGTCTGGTCCCAAGACGTGGTCACCTCAGTGATAGGTGGCATCTGGTCCCAAGATGACGTCACCTCAGAAGGTGTCTGGTCCCAGCACGTGGCTGCCCTAGTAATGGGTGGTGTCGGTTCCCTAGAAATGGCTGCCTCAAGGGGGGGTGGCGTTGAGTCCTGAAACAGGGGTGGAGGCTGCTCTTCACTGGAGGGGCTGCTGAGGTCACCGTTAGAGCCAGTGGAGGAAAGTGGCGAGAGCCAAGTGAGCGGGGGTTTGCTGTCTGACGGTTTGTCTGCAACCTTGGGAGCCTTCTGCTGGGCTACCGACACCACCTTAGCTTGGTTCGTGGTGCTGCCATCCTTGTGGCTCTTAGCATGTTCACCCTGGCTTCCTGCCTCTAGCTTTCCCAGCCGGTTCCTGATGCCAGCAATGTCTTGCTCAAGGTTGAGTAGCTGCTCCAGGGGCACTTTGCCAAGGGCAGCCTCATCGTTGGAGCGTTCCATCATGGCAGCCAGAACATCTTTTCTATTATTGTACAAGTGATAGCGTGTCTGTGAGGATGGGTGTGTGTGTGTGTGGGTGTGTTTCCCTACCTTTTCAACTGCAGGTCTCTCATGGCTGCGCGCAGTTCCTCCATCTCCTCCTCTCTGTGACTGTCACTACTGAAGTAGCCGAGCCCTCGCCTGCCCCACCTCCCCACCTCCCTCCTCACTGCCTCACACAGCTCCGCGGGAGCATTGAAGGTCGTCACAATCAGCGGAAGACTGTGCATGTGTGGGTATGTGAATCTCAGTACTAGAAAACAGACACGCAAACAAGTGCTCTTACTCATCAAGGGCATACACCGTCACCTCCCGCTGGTACCGGACAAAACGGGAGGCAGGAGTCCTCATCAGGCCACGGAACAGCTGTGAAGCCCTTCTCTCCTGAACCAGCAGCCCCCACACTGGCTTCTGAACCTGTGTGCGTGTGTGATGGCACTTCATTTCATCAGGTGCGTACTAGTCTCGTGCCCAGACCCTCCCGAAAAGCGGAAAGAGGGTCTGGTGTTCTGAGCGACATTTCTTGATTCATGGGGCGTGGTCGCTCTCGGATTTTAAAGCTCGAATCAGATTGCAGAACGCGAATGACGTAGTCAATCAGCGCAGTGTAAGTCATAGCATAGATAATAGAGTATAATTATTATACTCTATTATCGGTACGGTACATGTAACAGTGCAGTGTAGCTAGTACGGACGGTATGTCAGTGAAATGGATACGACAGGCTACCGAAGAGCGAGCTGAGGCAGTAAGCCAAATCGATTATCTTGCCGGCTGGTTTTGGGAAATCTTTGTGTTTCGTGACACTTCCACTCATCTTTGACAACCTCAGATAGAATTCTGTATAAGCGCAGGGCAACTGTACGTTGTTGTTGGCCCTTTGGTGTCACTCGTGAAGGACCAAATGTGCTGCTACAGTAAGCTTTAAGAATAGTGATAGGTGCGCTTTCATTGGAGAGGACATACAGAATGCAGGTAATTACATTCCTTACGCCGTATAGCCCCGCCCCATGCGCCAAGAAATATCGCTCAGAACACCAGACCCTCTTTCCGCGTTTCGGGAGGGTCTGGGAACGAGACTAGGTGCGTACCTGGTACCACGTGTGAATCCCCCCAGGCCATGTGAGGTGCATACCTGTCTGAGCATGGACTGGAGGAGATCGGAGTCCCAGAACCACTGGGAGACCTCCCCACTGAGGAAGAAGGCTCGGTCATTGTGGCGCAGCACATGCAGACTGTGAGACTTTGTCAGCGCCACCCTGGGGGGAGGGGGGGAGGGGACAATCACGGGCATGAAGCTAGAGAGTAGTGACAGCCATTGGCACTGCCCAGCACACGCGAAGATAAGAGGAGTAGGCCATACCTCCTCACAAAGAGGAGCAGTTCCCTTTCACCACCAGTGTCCTCCCTCCTTCCTCTCTGCTCCACCGAGCTCTCAGCCGTCCTCCAGCCAACAGACCCCTGCCTCCATCCTGCTCTCCAACTGCCCGTCTGCTGACTCCCCCCATCACTGCGGCTCGGCTCAACGTAGTGACTCCTGGCAGCTGTCACTTGTGGTTCTCGGTCTACACGGCCATTAGTTGCCCGACTGGAGGATGAACTGGGAGCAGGGGTGGCAGCGGGCCCCAGCGAGGGGTTGGGCTTGTCTTGAACTAGAGGAGCAGGTTTGGCACAAGATGGAGGCACCTGCGCGTGGGCACTAGCTTGCCTTCTTATTCCAACTGGGTTTGACTGTTCACCTGGGCCACTCGGCATTGCCACTGAGCTTGAGGGAATACCAGCCGGCAGCAGAACCGAGCTTGAGGGAATACCAGATGGCTGCTGTGCCACTGAGCTTGGGGGGATGGTACCAGCAGGTGGCGGTACCATCGAGCTTGTGGGAAGGATACCAGAAGGGGGGTCTGTCATTGAGCTTTGGGGTAGGATACCAACCGCCTGGTCGATTGTGGGCAAACCTTGAAAAAGTAATTCAAGAAGGCAGATGATTCTAGGGTACATGAGTACTGGTTCTATCCAGTGATCACCTGTTCTGCATACCTGTCTGACTGGAGGGGACACCTGCTTGGCCAGAGGGGACACTTGCTTGGCCGGAGGGGAGGTTCTGCTGCAGCTGGCTGAGCATTAGCTGGTGCTGCTGCAGGAGAAGCAGCTGCTGCAGGTAGGTCTGGAGTTGGGGGTTGAGCACGGCGGGGGGAGGAGCCGACTCCACCTGGCTACGAGCAGAGGGCCGCCTCACTTCAGGAACTATGTCCCCAGTGCTCTACGGACAAAGAATATAATTATAGATTCCACTTCCTGCCAAATGAGGCCCTCTGTGGACTATATAATAGCACTGCTGATCCCGCCCGCTCACCCCTTGAGGCAGAGGCTCCAGGGAGTAGTTGTCAAAGCAGACCTGGTCCTCCAGAGAGTCGGGGGAAAAAATGGCCAGCCCCTGCGAGACGAGTGTATCGTTGATGTGTATGTCACGCTCTGTGTTTGTATCACACAGACACATTGACATTTGGTAGCCCTAGAGGAATAGAGGGAGGGGGGAGGGAGGGAGGGGAGGGGGGAGGGAGGGGAGTAGGGAGGGAGGAGGGAGGGAGGAGGGGGGGGGGGGGGGGAGAGTAGGGAGGGAGGGGGGAGAGGATGAGGGAGAGAGGGGGGAGAGGGAGGGAGGGAGGGAGGGAGGGAGGGAGGGAGGGAGGGAGGGGAGAGAGAGGGAGGCAGGGAGTCACAGTTTCAGTAAGCTGGTCTGATCTTAACATGACACGACACACCTTAATGGACGTGATGATGGCCACGACAGGCTTGTCCTTGGTCATCTGGAACACTAGCTCAGTTGATCTGCGGCTCCACATCTGTAGTCAAAAAGGAAGACTTTGACCTCTGCACTTTGGACCTTACTGTTTGAAGAACTTACGCTTCCTGCTGGCTTGAGGTTAGCCAGGCGACAATCCACACTCTGCGCTGGTAGGGCAAGGTAGTGCGGCTTGGGCTTCCGGAGGGAGGCCAGTGGTACCTGCCCTACATTACCGTAATCCACATACTTTACTTCAATGATATCCATGGCTGGCATCCCTGTCACTTCTGCCCTGTACCAGTAGCCATCATTGCCGAAGACTGTGCAGCAAGCCTGGTAGGGTGGAAGGGGGTAGGGAGAGGGGAAGGAAGGGAGAGGGAGAGGGGGGAGGGAAGGAAGGGGAGGGGGGAAGGAGGAAGGAAGGGAGAGGGAGGAAGGAAGGGAGAGGGGGGAAGGAGGAAGGAAGGGAGAGGGAGAGGGGGGAGGGAAGGAAGGGGAGGGGGGAAGGAGGAAGGAAGGGAGAGGGAGGAAGGAAGGGAGAGGGGGGAAGGAGGAAGGAAGGGAGAGGGAGGAAGGGGGTGGGGAGGGGGGGAAGGAGGAGATGGAGAGAGAAAGGGAGGAGCGGGAAGAGGATTGGCAGAAGTGGGAAGAGGGCGGGTGTGGGGGGGGGGGGGGGGGGGGGGGGAGTGGACGGGAACACTCAAGAAGCCCAGGCAGGACATGAAGTGAGAGAAAACTACACATAATTGGCAGCTTGAGTTGACTTCACCTGGCCAATATGGGGTTCCACTATCTTGTACTCGTCTCCCGCCTTGCTGTTGTAGAACTGTGTGATGTCTTCCAGCAGGTACTCCAGAGACTTGGTGGTGGTCTCCCCGATGAGCTGCACGCTCAGGCAGCTCGGGGTCTTCACATTGGTCACGTAGACACCACACATGTTTGTGTCTGATGGAGGAGCCTGCCTGGTATAACTAGAGGGTTGAGGGTTGCCCGAGGTGACAGCTGGAGAGGGAAGCTGCGTGGTGTGTGTGTGTGTAGTAGCAATGTCAAGTATACACGATTCCTGGGGGGGGGGGGGGGGGGGGGGCAGAAAGTATATAATGTGTGGGTGGAGGGCACTGACCCCACCCACATGCTGACTCAATACCCCTTCGTTAAAGCACTCATGGGCTGTCACTCCTCCACAGCACAACCTACTCCTAGAGAAGGTTGGACACATTTTCTGCACACGTCGCCATTCCTAACCTCAACAACCTCATTCCACGTCAATTGGCCTGGGACCAATGATAAACGTAAAGTGCCAATGGGAAGTAAAGCTACGGTTGGGGAGTGCCTTGAACAGGTTGGGCAGGCTTCCAGTTGGAGTACCGGGAGTGCCTGGTAGCAATGGCTTCTCTGCCATCCCGTGCGGCAGCTCCTTCAAGAGGATGTACAGCCTTAGTGACCCAGGGGTTGACGGCATATTCGGTCCACTGGAGCTTTCGAATGATGTCAATTTTGTTGAGATACCCATAAAGACTACTATTCACTACAGTAACCTCCACATAAATTTGCTCACGTACGTATGTCACATGACCGTGTCCAACCTCCTCAACCTCTGAGCTACTCACAGAAGAAGCCAAAGTGAGTACACAAGAAGGCAGCCACCAATGACACTTGCATTGTAGGGATGCACAACCTGTGATATCTTGTTTGCAGTGATAAGCAGAACTTCAGCTGCCATGATTATCACAATCATCACATGAAAAGATTTTTATATTACAAAGTTCCATAAAACAATTAACATCTTATTAACACTTCGCCCCAAGTGTCAAACCATAAGAGTCATCAGTCCCATGCCTGACTATAGCTACCAGTACTCACAACACTACAGGATACACACACCATTTTCATCTACACGCGTAAGCGAGACATGCACGATGCTAAAAATGTGTGTGACACATATATGCTTCTATTGACACACCCTGCAACGCAACGCACTTGGTCTCCTGTCTGACTGCTCATTACCTTGGCACTATCCTCCTCCCCATGACCGTCACTCCGCCCTTCCTCCCCCCTACCTGGGTCTCGGCACCATCCTCCTCCCCATTAGGGTCACTCCGCCCCTCCTCCCCCCTACCTGGGTCTCGGCACTATCCTCCTCCCCATTAGCGTCACTCCGCCCCTCCTCCCCCCTACCTGGGTCTCGGCACTATCCTCCTCCCCATTAGTGTCACTCTGCCCCTCCTCCCCCCTACCTGGGTCTCGGCACTATCCTCCTCCCCATGACTGTCACTCTGCCCCTCCTCCCCCCTACCTGGGTCTCGGCACCATCCTCCTCCCCATTAGCGTCACTCTGCCCCTCCTCCCCCTCCTCCACAGTGGAGAACACCATGACAAGGCTGGAGTCAGGGGGCTTCACCACCCTCACTCCCGGCACCAACTTCAGCATCTCCGCAACCGACGTGAACCCTATCTCCTCCACAGGGACCTCCCGGTTGAAGAATTTCTGGGGGAGTGCGAGTGTGTGAGCAAGTGCGTGTGAAGTGAGTTCATGTGTGAACATGAATGTGAGCGTGTGCAGGGTGGGGGTGTGGGGGGATGCACGGCTGAACTAGTATGGAGAAGTTTGAATGCAGTGGCGAAACTGAAGTATCGCTGATGATAGTTGAAGATCTGAAGCCCAATTGGATCAATCGATGACCAGGAACTGAAAGGCTGGCATTTGACTGCTACTCTTGTCCTCCTACGAGCACATGGACGTGCAAACATGGACGTGGTCTGACACTTGGACAAGATGCATGTGCCAGACGAGACATAGCGCTCACCTGGAAGACGGTGGAGAACTTGCTGAGCGGGACTCCACTGCGGTGGGCCCGCAGCAACCAGTGGATGCTCTTCACTAACTCCTCCGAGACATAGGCCTCTGCGGAGTAGTCGTGGTTGGATGCAACTGGAGAGAGAGGAGACAGGACATTACGAGCTACTTCAGTAGGCCACAGGAACATCTACACCATCATAAGACATGAGAGCAATTACACAACGGGTTTTCTTTACCCTTGGGCGACTTGCTTCCCTTGGTGAACACGAGCCAGTCCCCAGTGCCCGATGGTCTCTCCAGCTCGCACACAGACAGGTGGGAGAGGAGGTGCACCACGCTGGTGAACCCTAGGGAGGACACCGGGAGGACCTCCTCAAAGAACTCCTGAGTGTGGGTGTGTGGAGGGTGTGTGGGTGTGGAGGGTGTGTGGGTGTGGAGGGTAAGTGTGTGTGTTTGGAGGGTGAAAGTGCATGTTGAGACGAGAAACGGTGTAGACATTGTGTGTGGGGGGGGGGGGGGGGGGGGGGACAGCAGTTACCTTGAACTCCATTGGAAACCGGGACACCCAAAGGCCAGCCGGGTTGGCACTTAGGAGTTCTTTAACTTGACCAATCAGCTTCCTCGGTAAGGTCAGCCTCTTGGGAGGGGCAGGGGGGGACCGCAGCTCGGCAACGAAGGATCGGGGAGGGCTCAGGTCCAGCGCGTGAAGACTCTCCTGCAGAGGCTTCCTAGGGACTGGATGAAAGAACAACACGAGTTAGTGTGAGCTACTCACCCAGATCATGAAACCAGGACCTCGGCCCTCGGCTTCCCCTCACAAAGAGTTAACTATAACTCTGCTGCTGCAGCGTTTAACTCAACAGCTGCTGAATCGTAACAACAACAGTGCACTTGCTTACTGTTAATCCCAGGAGGCTTGGACTTCACTTTCTCAGGTGGTTTCTCTCCACTCCAACCAGTACCTTCTCCACAGATGCCATTTTGCTTGGTCATTTCAGAGCCCTGTGGCTTGCTGCCTGTAGCGCCTGGCAGATGGGAAGCAACTCCTTCCACCGGAGCTCTAGATCTACGAATGGCATCTGGCGGTCTGGATACCGTAGACCCTGATACTCGCTTTATCACAGCTCTCTTCTGAGCAACATCCATTTCATACATGACGACATCTGGGATGGCCTTGAGCATGAGGTCCAGGGAAGGGTATCCCCAGGCCCGACAGTTCACGTAGTAGCCAAACCTGCGGGCAAACGCTTCCATGAATTGGTCGACAAGAAGCCCATTTGGGTACGACAACATCAGTGTTTTCATCTGCAGTTTGAATGGATGGGGCACTTGTGCTCTACGAACCTGTGCAGTGCTACTCACGTTTAACATAGAGGAGTATCGCCGTCGCAGCGGAGTCTTCTGTTTTGCCACCATCTTGGCAATGTGCTGTGTGGACCCATCGGCCACTCCAAACAGTACTATCCTGTCCTGCTGGTTGGAAATATGCACCACGTCTGGAATAGACTGGATGTACTTCATAAAGGTACGGTAGCCGAGGGCTTCGAAAGGGAGACTCTCGCCCACGATATGGTGATAGTCATTCAGAAGTTGCTTCGGCGTGCAACCGAGCTTGGAGGAAAGAAGCAGCGCCCGCAACGTACGTTTCACCGTAGTGGGGTCGGGGTTCATCTTGATGGAGGTTTGACGTCCTAGCTCGTGTAGAACATGCAACTTGAGCTTGCTGCACTGATGGAGGTTTGCGGCGCTAAAACACGGCCGTTTTCTCCAATTAATGCCCACCACACGTGTGCACACTGGCCCAGGTGGCGTTATTTGGAATAATGGCCGCTGATAAACACGAGCGTGATACCAGAAACCGCTTCTGGGCTCCTCTAGCTGTGGAACAGGGTGAATACATCCCTTTGAAGGCGGGAAGCATTGATGGCACAGACACGGTGCCTCACGATCACGGTATCGTCCGAGCAATGACCGCCAAATGTAAGCCGCTGAGCCGTGACCGCACAGGCAGCACGTGTGCAGGGAACATAGGTTTTGAACAAGTACATGCATGATGTACACCTTCTCACGTTCAGATAAGCCCAACAAGCAGGTGAAGGGGAATCCGAACGCAACACTGTTTGTCGCTAGACTGAGCCACAGTACCACTGAAGGTGGGGCAGCTTGCCATGTCCCCTGATCTGACAGTCTAGCTCAATGAGCCACATCCACACTCGGCTGCTTTCATGATTCAATGTACTGTGTGTTGACTGTGCTTGCTGCATGTGCTCACTGTATTGCTTCACTTTCATCGTTTGAGGACCTCCTGGAAGGGGGCTGATTGTCAGCTGAAGCTGGGACATTCCCGTTACCTATCTATTTATCTGTCTGTTTTTCTCAGAGAATCTGAGGGAAGTTTTCTCAAAGTATGGTAAGGTGGAACACTGCAGGCTTGTGAGGGATATTGGTGAGTTGATGGGACAGGTTCTCTATCGTCAGTTTGACGAGGGCCTCACTATTTCACGGAACGGACCGTGGAACACTCACTATTTCACAAAACGGAATGGACGGTAAATGTACGAGCAGCTATACAGTGCAATGCGCTCACGAAATACGACTGTCGAGTACGCAGTTGCATTTGAACATTGTGTATTGTGTGACCATGTGTGGCAAGAACTTTCTGTGGGTGGAGCCTCCTGGAATGACACATCCTGGAATACGCAAGACTCTGAAAGCTATGCAGACATCGTCATGCCTTACTGCTATGCAGTGTAAAAATAACTTTCTCCTGCCTTGGCCTTCGCTGGTCAGGATCCTGGAGGAGTTTGATTGCTTCGGAGATTGGTAGACTGCTGTATTTTCATGAGCGCATTGCGCTGTATAGCTGTGAGTGCATTCATCATCCGTTCCGTGAAATAGTGAGTGTTCCGTGGTCTGTTTCATTCCCTGAAATAGTGAGGCCCGGTGAGGGGGAAAGAGTGTGAGACCATGATCACTGAACATTTCAAAGCATGCTCTTATGTTACCAGGAACAGGTATAGGTTAATGCTTACACAGTTCAATCTTTTTTCCACATCCAGTCACGGGCAGGTCAAAGGGCTATGCATTCGTTGGTTATAAGCATACACAGGATGCTGAAGAAGCTTGCCATGTAAGAAAACATTTCAGATCTTATTTTCTCTATGGCTTACCTGTGTCCCGAACCACATCCGCTGCAGCGCTGCTATCGGATGTACTTGGATGGGACCCAGATCTCTGTTGACATGGAGTGTGAGAGGGTTCTACCGGGCTGGGTGCCCAGGAGGCTAGGTACACCATTCCATACTGGAGTGATCATGGACACTGGAGTACTCAGATTGTGCTGTGCTGCAAGTAGATCAATGTTCTTGTTCTTTCAGCTGAGGTTCTGCTGTGCAAGTGAATGTGAATATATTGTACCCAACCAACAAATAGCAGGACATCCTAGACTCAGTAAGAGCTGAGATTGAGGCTTAACATATACGTGTTGTCATGGCACACAATACCCTATAGCCTCGTTCTCAGGCCTCAGTCTCCCTCAGTCTTTGGCTTAGTATACGGAGCGGAAGGCTCCTCTGATTTGTATACTGCATGTGAAGGCCTGTGAGCGAGGCTACACTGATGTGTCTTTACTCTTGTTAGTTTTCTCACTACTGTCTGTGTTTGTAGGAGGTGGTTTTGGAGGGAAGAAAGAATCCGGACAGCTGAGATTTGGTGGAAGGGACCGACCTTTCAAGGAGCCTATGTTAGTCAAAAATCAGCAATGCACCTAGTCACAGTTTCATATCTAACATTTTCTTTCTCCTAGAATTCTTGGAAGCCGGCGTCTGGGAGGCCGTGGCAGGGAAGGTGGGTGGGAACATGATCGCAGAAGAAGGGAAGAGCAGAGAAGAGACTCTAGAACGTTCAGATCAAGAGGCCACTCTGCATCCCACAGTTGATTGTACCATATCCTCTATACTGCTGCTGTTTGTGCGTTCATTCATGCGTTAATTAATTAATTAAGTCCCTGAAGCATGGCAACTGCAGTGACATACAGTACCTAGCTAGCTATTAATATTGTTTTGGGGATTTCCCCCTGTACATGAGTTCTTTACCGCATGGTGTACTAAGCTTGAACGCGAATGCCTCGGAAGAAACCGTTCAGCAGCAAGCAGAAGAGGCTGCAGCTGCAACAGAAACGTCATAAGAAGAGGGAGCGGGAGGAAGGTATGCAATGGTCCAGAGGCTGTAGGTACTTCAAGAGAAATACCCTGTGTAGTAGCTACTTCATAAATTATCCTCCCCAGGGCGTGCCCCCACTCCTCCCCCGTACCACGGTGAGGGGGAATCATCTGCTAGCGGGTCAGAGAGTGAACCAGGGGAAGAACTTCCTCAGATCGACAAGCTCAACAAGCAGCCCACAGCCTCTGATGGCACGAAATATGACCCGAACAGGTAACCTCTCGATCTCCTGCCTCTCAATCCTTCCCCCTCGATCTCCTGCCTCTCAATCCTTCCCCCTCGGTCTCCTGCCTCTCGATCCTTTCCCCTCGCTCTCCTGCTCTGGTTGAGGAAGATACTTTGAGCAGCAAGTGCCTTGTTGTAGAGACTCAAAAAAAAAAACACCTAATTTGCACTGCCTCATTCTCAGGCCTGCCTCTTGTTTATGTTGACAACAGACGTAGAAACCAGCAGAAGGCCTAGTCTCGCGGGGCCAGACCCACACTGCCCTGCGAGACTACAGAAGGCCTGGGAGCATTTGTCACATGACTGATGTCAAGTGGGTGCAAAGTGGACATGGGGGGCCAGGGGCATAGTCTGTCCAGTAATCCTGCATCCATTTGGCTAGATTCAAGGATTTTGAGTGCTCCGCCACTAGTCCAAACTTCAGTTGATGATGATGATGATGATGAAACTTTATTTGACAAGGTAGCCCTTTCAGCATGTGGCTGCTGATCTTCCTTCCAGGGGGCCCTGCTTTTGTTGCTTGAGACTACTCTGCTTGACCAGTATTTGTGATTGGGCCGCACTACCCCTATGCCCACTCGATGTCACTTGCATGATGAATGCAGGCCTTCTCCTGGCTATTCTGCTCCTCTGTGCTATTGTCAACAAACCAAAGAGAATAAAATGCTGGGTAGGGCTGGGAATGATCAAGGCTGAATTCTCACACACTCTGCTCAAAATTAGGTACAAGCTCCACTTTGAGAGGGAATCTCAGGAGGAGATTGAGCAGAGGAAGATGAAGGCTAAAACACTCCCCCTTACCCCGGTCTCTGAGGTGAGGATCGCCGCACTGAGATTGTTCTGTTAAGACAGGGCTTCTACTTGTGCAAGTCTAAATGCTGCCCCCCTCCCCATATGCACAGGCTGCAATGGAGGTATGTGTGGAGGACATCTATCATCCTGGATCGGTGCTAGACATCCCAAAACGTCCTCCCTGGGGCTACCACATGACCAAGGAGGAGGTGGAGGGGCAGGAGGCGGCCATGTTTGAGCACTACCTTGCCACCATCCACTCACTCCACCGAGTGGAGGAGCTGAGCTACTTCGAACACAACCTTGAGGTCAGCCACTGATTCTACTTCGGCAAAGCTCCTCTCTAGACGGATCATCCATGGACTGATGCATTTGGTACAGACCTGGCGTCAGCTGTGGAGGGTACTGGAAATATCTGACGTAGTACTACTGATAACAGATGTACGGCATCCAGTGAGTTGGGGTCCCACAATCATACATGTCCTCATTCTACAGCAGTTCATCTCCGCATTCCATGCCATCCCATCTCCGCATTCCATATCATCCCATCTCGGATCTGCATTTTATACCGTTCCATATCTCCTCTATACTATGGATTGCATAGTAGAAACCCTTTCATTTGGCCACATCAGCACCTTTTTGACCAATGAAATAGTGTCGATATTCACTTGCAAACTGAACTGGATGGTGGATTGGTGGGAAGGCCTGGCAATTTCTACTGAAGAGCTCATATTCCATGCGGGTCAATTGTCTCCATATTCCATACTCACATTCCACATGATTCCAGGCCCTGCACTTCTCTCCAGCGCTGTACAAGCATGTGGTGGAGGATCTTAAGAAGACATTTGTCCTGGTGCTGAACAAGGTATGATGATCTGTTGCTACAAGTCAATACCACCTTTAGCAACATCATCTCCTCTATACTGCCTCTCATCCTCCCTCCCTCTCTCCCTCCTCCTCCCTCCCTTCCTCCCTCCCAGGTTGACCTTGTTCCCCCGCAGGTTGCCGTGGCGTGGAGACACTATTTTCTCTCCAAGTATCCTGAGCTGAGCGTCATCAGTTTCACCTGCCACCCCAACCCAGAGGCTTCCCTGCAGCCCAGCGAGAAAGGTGAGCAGTTGCACAGCATAGCACAATCAATCAGCAAGCTGAGAACAGTCCTTCTCTCCTACGATAGTGTCCCTGAAGTTTAGGCGTGGGAGGCGTGGCAGGCTCCCCTCTGCAGTTGGTCCAATAGAATTGTTCAAAGTCATTGAAACCATGTACAGAAACACTGGTGAGTGATTCTGGTGTTCTGTTTACAGTTTTCCAGAGTTGTCATCAAATCCAGTTGCCTCTCTCCCTCTCTTCTCCCTCCTTTCACTCTCCCATCTCCAGTTGATCTGGCTGGGTGGCAGCAGAAATTTGATAGAGACAGTGACCCCCAGGGGGCAGCGGCGGGCTCCTCTGATGACACCAGTGGGAGTGACAGTGAGGAGGAGGGAGCTGACGCTGTTGCCATGGAAACCACAACAAGTGAGCCCATTGTACTAGCAGTTACACACACACCTCAACTCCCCCCCTCCACATACACGCAGTGACCAGCTCTCCCCTGGTACGTGATGATGTAAGCGAGAGCGTGTTGACTATTGGCATGGTTGGTAAGTGAGCAGGCTGTCTTAATTGAGGCTTCTTGTGTGTGCGTACAGCTATAAAGATGTCGCTTTTGGTACATCCGCGTGTAGGTCACCCCAACGTGGGCAAGTCCTCGCTGCTGAATGGACTGATGGGAAAGAAGGTGCGTTGGTTCACCACATCATCCATAGAGGCACCTGCTGTGTGAGGGTTCTGTCATGGATCTTCATTCAGATGGTGAGCACGTCGCGCACCCCCGGCCACACAAAGCACTTCCAGACCATCTTCCTCACGCACTCCATTCGACTGTGTGACTGTCCCGGCCTCGTGTTCCCCTCTCTTGTCAACAGACAACTGCAGGTGGGCAAGCAAAGTGTAGACCTGAGGCAACTCTCCCTAGGTTAGTAACTTCCACCCCCCTGGCCACTTTGCACGCCACTTTGCACATAATACGTTACATGTATATTCATTCCAGTTCACTCTTTCTCTATTCCATTCTGCTTGTGTGCCCAGATCCTGAGTGGGATGTACCCGGTAGCCCAGGTGAGAGAGCCCTACACTGCCGTTGGCTACCTTGCAGAGAGGGTTCCACTGGTGCAGCTGCTCCGACTAGAACACCCTAACTCATTAGATGCCTTGGTCTCAAAGAATGCTGCCCGTTCAAGAACAAGGCAGCTGCCACCTTCCAAGGAGGCTACCTCTGTGGGCAAGGAGGAGCTGAGAGGTGCAGGAGCAAGGAGTAATGACACACCTCTGGAGAGAGATCATGACGAGATGTGGCCTCCCTCACCGTCTGCTCTCCAAGGAGGCGAGGTAGAAGAGGAGTGGACAGCATGGGACGTCTGCGATGGTGGGTGCTGTGGGGTTATAGCTGTGTAGCAGGACACTCTCCACATGCATACAAGACCACGAACTAAAGGTGTGGGTGGGATGGAAGCAGGAGTGTACGTTATGTTGTCTTCTTGCACAGCCTGGGCAGCCAAGAGGAGCTACTTCACCTCCAGGGCTGCAAGGCATGACACCTACCGGGCAGGTACGAATACACGTAATTGCACCCATTATCATTGTAACGTGTAGGTAGGTACACATTGCGAACTTGATTACGCTCGACTCACTACTGATGCCACTCACACACAGTGACTTCGTTCCCATTATCTGTGTCTTGTTCACAGCCAACAGCATCTTGAGGCTGGCAGTGGACGGAAGGATAGTCCTGTATTTCAGACCACCTGGGTTCTCCAGAGAGAAAGGTGCACAATAGGTATAGGTTGAGAGTACCAGGTGAAGATTTGGCCAGTTTGGTATGAAGTAGCCGTGGCATCATTTGTCCAACTCAAGAAGGGATATGCTACGACACTCCTGCCTTACAATGTCATCCCCCCCCCCCCCCCCCCCCCCCCCCACAACATCCCCACAGCCAACTGGGAGTGCCACTCGGAGGTGGCGGACATGATCCAGCTTCAGCGGATGGGCTTGCAAGGTGCACCGGGAGAGATGGGTACGGAGGGGAGAGGGGAGGAGGAGAGATCCCCCATGACAGGGGGAAGGCAGGGACACCAAGAGAATAAATTTGCACTGCTGATGCAAATGGAAGACGCTGACACATAGTACTATATGCCACCATTGTTGTCCTTGCATACACGCTCCACACCCCAGGCATAGTCATTCAGTTGATCATCATCCAACTAACAACATCTGATGAAGTGACTGACGTTAGCTATGACCAAGCTTGCGGAGGTCATAGTATACAGATACATATATTATGATAAGACATACACACAATGCACAGACGCAGGTTGTTCACCAGAAGTGGTCCTGTCGAGTGGTCGTGCGGTTACTGACAGGTGCTCTAGGAGGCTCAACGGGCACGGGTCGCTGCTGAGGGAGACTGGCGGTGTGAGGATACCGGCCCCACCCTTCAGGCAGGTGGTACTCATGCTCACTGTATGGAGAGGGGAGGTCCTCCGCCTCCCCCCTCGGCCCAACCTCCACACCACATTTCTGCAGTTCCTCGTGAATAGCTCTCTGTAGTTCACGGTGGCGGTGCGCCACTGTGCGGGGATGGGCTGTGTGGAGGGGGGATAGCATACTGCAGTTTAGGGCCTACTCAATGATGAAAGCTGTTCCATAGTAGTGGCCTAATGTGGTGTAAGACTGCATAGCTACAGAACAACAAACCTTCCTGTGCAATCCTTTCTCGGGCCTCATTTTGTTCCTTCATAGAAGAGAAGTTAATAGTCAGAGCGTAGAAGCATGTACTCAATGTGTTATCCACCGAAACGTGACGGTGTATGTTGCATGCATGTAGAAGGTGGCTCTCACCGTACGCAGTTGTAGTTGGAGGTCCTTGTTGACCTCCCTCAGAGCGTGGGCGAGTGCTGCATAGTAGTAGATGATGATACTGCAGTACGAGAGACGGAGGGAGGGAGCGTATCTTATTAAGGTACGATGTGCTCCTCTAACACAGGCTAGTGGGGTTATAAAGGTCTTAAATCTTGTAGCTTTTATTGTGTACTTCGGACTTGTAAAATTAATGTAATTGTGCGTGTGGACTTGACTGCACCTTTGAGGTTACCACGGTCATAGCACCTTCGTGCCCAGTCATAGCCACAAGATCAGGAGCATATCACTATCAGTTTGATCATCCCAGCAGCACCGTGGTTCATTGCTTCACTCAGTATTGCATTAATTTGGTTTTTTCATCTCAGTAACAAATGCTTCAGTGTACACAGTACAGATGCAGTATAACATCTTATTGTGAGTTTCCTGACCTTGTGTGTATGCCTGTACGGGCCACACCCACCAGCATGGTGATGGAGAATACAGGGGCCACACCCACCAGCATGGTGATAGCATGGTGATGGAGAATACAGCTTGTTACACACACACCTGAGCAGAGCCAGCAACGGTACGATGACGGTGGCCGTCTGCATGTAGTCCATTACAGACTGCAGGAACCCAGGCCAGTTGCGTATCTCATTGAATACGATATCCACCATGCTGGACAGTCCTCTGCGGGGGAAGAGAGGAATCAACCGGAAGCTGTGCTCCCATCAGGTCCCACCATCTTGCTGGTACGGCTCACCTGAACGGCCCACAGGAGACGGAGGGCGTGATCTGTACCACAGCGTACCCCACAGGCAGCGCGCAGAGGAAGGTGGTGAGGAGGAGGATGACCATGTAGAAGTTCCGGGTGGAGGCAACACGGAAGAGTGTCCGGGGAGGCTTGTTGAAGAAGTAGACGGTGAACGCTCGACAGTAGAAGAGGAGAACGTTCTTGGAGAAGCCAATGGCGGGCAGCAGTGGACAGAAGAGCACACCAAGACTGGGGAAGGTTTGTTAAGGAACCGTTAGGATGTTACATACACAGCATATAGTTGTCAATCGGAGGAGTAGTACTGCAGCCTAGCACGACAGTACAGATGATCTTACATACACTACCTGGTACACACAATCTTACAGTATGAGTGCCTGGCCGTAGACCAACTTCAGAATGTTGTCAGCCAGCTTGAACTCGGCCGGTCCAATCTGTCACACGTGTGCAGTAACATTGTAGGGGGTGGACAGTTCAGTTAGCAACAGGAACACAACCAGTGTGTGCTAGCGACTCAATGCGTACCAGTCTCTGGAGCCTCTCACAGCATGTCAACTTGCTCAGGGCCCACCGCAGCGCATCCACGAGGACAATGCTGGCCGCATCAGCCAGGAGTTGCGTGAGGGTGAGCTTGTAGAGCTCCTGGCCAACCACCGTCTCCCAGCAGCAAAACTCCTGCTCTCCACCATGGCCACTCTCACCACCCTCACTCTCGCCAGAATCTCCTCTCTGCCAAACCAAGACAGAAGTTGGGATGAACCCATGGCGTACACCCAGATGCCTGACTGCATAGTGTGCTCTTCATGACCGCCTAAACCGTTTACTGCTGGATGCCGGACTTTGAGAATCAGGAATGGTGACTAAAGGTACAACTCCAACTCCCCACCCATCCAGTAGTGACAACATGGCAGCAGGCATCAGAGACAAGCTATAGTAGCACCATGGGTTCATCCCAACTCCTCACCACCCTTCCAGTAGTAATTAATGCACACGTGCATAACTAGTACACTGGTACAGCAGCGGGTGTACACTCACACACTGTTTGCTGATGGTGAAGAGTGCTATGATCATCACGTACAGGCTGGACAGGTAGAGCAGGAACATCCTACACAGTGCGTGCATGGTAAGGAACGTGTGTAGAGGTGGTATTATAGAATGTGTGTGTGCACAGGTGGCAAGGGATGCGTGACTGTATGTACAGACATGATTACATAGTAGTGCGTAGTATAAGGAACATATCAAAAGTTCAGAGGAAGTCAGTTCATCAGCTAGTAAGAGCAAAATCAAAATCGTAGCATGACAGAAAGGGAAGAGACGGGAGTTGCATACATTTCAAGGGGGGGAGGGGTATGTGTCAATGATTCGAGTCCCCCAAAATGAAACCCTGAACTGTCCTAGTCGGTGGGTGTGGTGGTGGTACCTGACTAGCATCATCTTGAGGGCAGTTCTTGGGTGGAACTTCTCAGCATACTGGGCAACAGTGAAGACATAGGGCAGCAGAAAGTTCCTCGCCACTATCACCATCTGCACCTGCACAATATAGCCAACAATTGATTTAAAAATCCCGTGGGTTACCCATGGGTAAGTCACCCTTCCCATAGGTGTCATGGGACTGATTTATGTCACCAAAACCTATGATTTAGTCAGGCGGTTACTGCAAGCTAGTGACACGATGGACGTTATATGGTGTAATATGGAACAGCTTGCCTGGAATGAGAGAATGAACTGCCATACTCCATGCCACCCCCGGGACAGGATTGTTTGGAAGCTCCTCTGATGAGTGACGTTGGTGTTGTCCGCATTCTCAACCGCCAGGAAGATGGCGTAGCTGGTACTCACCAGGCAGATGAACACAAGGATGTTGGTGAGCACCCGGACAATCCACAGCTTGATGCTGCCGGAGGAGGGAGGAAGGAAGAGAGCGAGCAAAGTTTGGGGGAGAGAAGAGAAGGGGGAGGGGGGAAGGAGGATGGAGGGAGGAGGAAGAGGAGAGGAGGAGGAAGAGGAGGGAGGAGGAGGAAGAGGAGGGAGGAAGAGGAGAGGAGGAGGAAGAGGAGGGAGGAGGAGGAAGAGGAGGGAGGAAGAGGAGTGGAGGAGGAAGAGGAGGGAGGAGGAGGTAGAGGAGAGGAGGAGGAGGGGGAGGAGAGGAGGAAGAGGAGGGGAGGAGGAGGGGAAGGAGATGGGAATAAGTATCAAGTGGAGAGAGCCATCTAAATGTGGTGGTGGTTGAGGCATATATCCAGCATATGCACACACAGATCTCATATAAAGTTACCACAAACTATACTTGCGTATTCATACCCATGTCTCGTAATTAAGCCTGCCTGGGCTGGTTGCATTCATGCAAGTAATGGTTGATTGATTGTAGCGTACTGCAGTTCAGAATCTTGGTTCTTCTTTGCTTCATCAAATGTCTCCTGTGGAGTGACGTAAAACGTGGGAAGATGAGCCAAGCACCACAAGAAATTACTCTGCATATCAGGGCTTTGGCCACTGAAACACAGGGTGGACGCTATCACAGGCTGGGTGGTCAACGTCTCGTGCAGCCAGGATCACCTTGAGGGAGACGGCAAAGTGCTTCTTCTTGCCTGCGACAGTGTCACGGCCAGTGATGGCGTAGTCCCAGCTGGCAAACACCTTCCATGAGAAGGGGAACTGCTCGCTGGCATTGGCACGCTGCAGCAGCTTGTACTTCTCTGCCATACTGTGTGGGTGCAGGTGTGTTGCACGTGTGTGTGTGTCCATGTGTGTATACATACGTGTGCATGTGTGCGCACGTGTCAGTGAACACAACTGAATTGCCATCGTCCAGTCTGAATAGATTTGGTTACTTCACCAGCAGACCATGTACTACTCCTTGTGTGTGGGAGCAGTTGGTTGTGGGGTGCATGAGCAATGTCACACACACACCACACACACACCACTCACTCACACGTGCACACACACCACTCACTCACACGTGCACACACACACACCACACCACACACACACACACACACATACACACCACACACACATACTCACTCACACACACACACCTGAACAGCAGTGCGACCACTGAGAGGACAAAGAGGGACAGGACCACCAGCAGGTAGGTCAGGGGTAGCTTGTAGAATGGCCCAATGCGGGGGTCGGGGTTGGCAGGGGGAGGGGTATAGGGCTCACCACGGCCTGAGTCATAGTAGCCGTAGAACATCACGGAGAACTCAAAGACGTAACCCTGAGTTGGAGGGCAGGATCACATTGCACCCTACATGCACAATCAACTGTTGCACTAGAGCCTGCCTTTCCATCAAACAGAAACGAGACTGCTGAACCATTCTCCCTCACTGCCGGTGGCACCTCCAGGCCGTGTCCTACAAGAACCTGTGCGTGTGCAGGGAGGGAGGGAGCTTTGCTGTAGTGGAATGGAGCAATATTGTCATCCAGAGAGAGTACCTGTGGCAGGATGAGGAAGCCGAGCACAAGGAGGGTCAGGGAGAGGTTGAGGGCGCACAGCCAGCGGAGGAACGTGAAGAATGAGGCCACACTTGAGCCAAAGTTCCCTGTAAGAGGTAACACATTAAACCTCCTTCCCATCTCCACCACTCCTGCAATCTAGCTAAAGTCTTGCAACATCGAGTGTCCGCTGTGCGAGCCGATCAATTTGATTGGTCGACACAGTCGGCATCCTAGATCTATTGCAAACACTGCAGTTCAGAAGTAGACGAGTGATCCTGCACATGTACCGTTGAGTTTGCAGCTGACAGCTGATGCTTGCATAAAGGGAGGGGCGGGTGACAGTCAGAATCATGCTATGACGATATCCATGCAACACATATTATACACAAAGCAAAGCAGTAAAATTATATTTCAGTTCAAAGTTCCAGTAGAACAGTTTGTCACATCATGTCTTTGTTTGTTTTTGATGTAGTCGAAACATGAACCACCTCTCCTAATGTATGCTGACCTCATTCACTATCGCTGTAACGTCACTATTGGCTTGTTTACATGAAGGACTTTACTGAAGACTTGACCAGCTTATGCCGTAAAGACCCATACTGCAATATAGACGTTCTTCGGTATGAACACATGCCAGATACACATGCCAGATCCCGTGTATGCCCGTAATTATAGAATGGCGGACCCTACCATTGTTTAATAAGACAGAGCCGGAGATGCATAGCACAGAAGCACTTTGGTCACTATCAGGTACACATCTATTTTGGATTGCAATGTTATTGTCAGGTTTAGAAATCGTTTAACCATGTAGATCGCACAATTTCAAGACGACAGACAGACGACGGACAGACGGACAAATCAGATTGCTTAACTCTTTAGGGCCTAAATTTATTTCTCTAGGTCATTTTCAGTCTATAGAACACTTAAACATACCCTAATTTCTGTTCCCTGGCGTTGCTGTGCTCAAAACTGCTCACACAGGTAATTTCAGCTACACTAAGCATATACGTGACTTAACCACACCCACCAACTAACGAACTTGCAATCAAGCCTCCCGAGAAGTGGCCAACCTGCCGTAGCTAAAAAACTGACCATGAACAATGGAAATGGAGGGCCTACAAGGCAAGACAGCTACTTTCTAAGTCCATTTACGCTTAAAACCCGAGAAATGGCCTACCCGGCTCCAACCAAGGGCCGTTCAAAGCTGAGCCCAAACGCGGCCATGCTGTTTGCACCCTTCGGGTGCACCCACCCACCTCCCCCTGCCCCGCCCTTTCTGCTGGCGCAGAGCCTATCTCTCAAGGACATTGCCGGATGTGACATCATGAAGCTGAAAGTCTCACGTTGCAGATATGCAACGTTAGGTCTTAAAGGGCTAACCCTGCTTTGCGCATGCACACGTAGGGTAATCACTGAACAGCAGGTATCATCGTGGATCTATAATGCGCATGTAGAATGGCGGGGATGGGAGCTATTATCCATGATGTCATTGAATCATCATTGGCTGATAACATTGGTACTCTATCACTGCTATATACCAACAATCACAATCAATGATAACATTGCCCACCATCTACATACGTCATACATACCATACAGCTGCAAGAGGCTGTGCATCTCAAATGATAACCTTCACAACCGAGGTCAATGAAATTCATGCCCACCTTCAATCTTCTTGATGATGGTACCCCATATTGTGAGGTACTGGCAGACAGCCCTCCACCTCCTCTTGAACTTCCGGAAGACCTATGTACGCACATATACTATCAGCATGTAGCTCAACCTCCTCTCCCTCCCTTCTTAACCAGGCGCTCACAGTATGGAGCCTGGACCTCACATTTAGTATTTCATGAGTGGAGAACTAACTGGTTGTAAATAAAATGGAAATATTTTTAGGAGAGTGACCGCATAGCTTGTGGCTGGGGCTGACCTGAACAGACGAATCTCGAAATGTGTCAATTGTGTTCAAGTGAGACACGTACTTGGAAACATTTCGCTTGTAGCACCTGCAGAGATACCACCATAGTATGTTGTTGTCAACTCCAGACCTAGCTCTATTACTCATTATGGTACTACAGTACGAGAGAGTAATCTCCTCGCTGTTGTGATACCTGAGTGCTGCAAGCTTCATCTGCATCGGCCAGGGTTGGGTGCGGAAGGAAGCGATGATCTTGCGCTGCTCCTGGATGAAGGTGTGCAGCTCAGTGCTGCTACAGCTCCGTGGCCCCATTGGCTGGGAGGCAATGCTCACTGCGCGGCTGCACCCAGCATCCAGACTAGGGGGAGATAACACCACTGCAATCAGCTGCCAGATCAAGGGTGTATACTCTCTATATTCCATTCTAGGGTTATACCAACTCCGTACCCTGAGTTTTCAAGGTAGCGCTGCCGGCTCATAATGTCCCTCTCGCTGAGCCCATGCCCAATGCCACATGTCTCTGTCTCTCTAGCATCTCTAGCAGGCTGTACGTTGACAACCTGTCGCCGTCCCCGGTTTGCGGCTCTCCTTGCAGCTGGGAGCGTTGGTGTGTGCATGCATGGGTGTGTGTGCGTGGGGGTGTGTGCACGTGGGTGTGTGTGCATGCGTGGGTGTGCGTGTGGGTGTGTGTGCATCATGGGTGTGTGTGCGTGAGTGGGTGTGTGCGTACATGTGTGGGTGGGTGCATACGTGTGTGTGTGCGTGCGTGTGTGTGTGTGCGTGCATGCGTGTGTGCGTGCATGCGTGAGTGGGTGTGTGCGTGCATGCGTGAGTGGGTGTGTGTACATGTGTGGGTGGGTGCGTACGTGTGTGTGTATGTGGTATGTGGGGGGGGGGGGGGGGGGGGGGGGGTGCTGGTTAGCCTCATACCCTAGCCCTCTTTGGATCACCCTAAGGACTTCGCACGAGGTTATCTCAGTGAGGTGGTCAACTGAAGATGAATATCAGCTATAAACATAGTTTGCGGTTGCAATCGTTACGACAAGAATTCCAATTATACATGGCTTTAGAAATTTCCGGTATAGAATTCACTGTTCTATTAGGCTACTTACACCACACTTTAGAGACGGGTGCATTTGTATATTTGGCAAGGAGCCCCTCGTTGCTTCGGCAGCCGACATTGCGAGGGCTTGAGATCACGAAAAGAGAGTTCAATCCTCCGAAGGGTGCGCCCTAATTCTATTCTTCTGCGTGTTGCAACGTGCGAACTTGGCACTGGTGCAGACCCAAAGGGTGCGAAACGATGTCGCTGGAAAGGGGAACGACGACCAGACTCTCTCTTAAGCATCTTTCCAGGAAATTCAGTGAGTTTGATACCGTGGTTGATACGATAATTTAGTCAGTTGCTACATGAGGGCGAAACCACGCTGGGTCAACGGTAAATTGGCACTGCCCACTTGTACTGAATGGATACTCGACATGTAGAGGCTAAAGCAAGAGTGTATCAAACTCTTGCCGTAGCCGTGGGGTATGAGACTCACCCATACTCCGAAACCTGTTAGTAGTGGGTTTCAAGAAAGTCCCTGCTTTGGCTGGCCACAGTGTTAACAAAAACAAACTCTCGAAGCTGAGAAACTGCTCACCAGCCTGTTCATGCACTGCGAAACAACACTAGTACTGCTCAAACTATAGCTGCCTGTCAAATGAGAATACACATCTCTGGGAAGGCGCACTGATTGGTCGGTTTTCTGTCACTTTTGGAGGGAAACTTTCCATGTGAGCCAGCTGGTCTGTGTGCAGTGGATCCTCTATTGAATGGACACTTTGGGCGAGAAAGGTAGAGGGGTACGTGTCCATAACAATTAGTACACATTACTGGACAATGCAAAATGTCTGTTGTGACATATTTGGACTGTCCTTAAATACAGATTCTGCTGTATACCAGTGTTTTCTGAGACACCTGCTCAGTGGAGATGATTAATATTTCTTGCCAGTGATTGTGTCTGCTGTATTGAAACTGCAGAGACAGATTATACATGAAACCTGTTTATCCGGTCGGTGTAGTGATATGACGTTAGCGATAAAGTGCTGGAACTCAGTGGGTTCTGTTGCTAGCTGGAGAGGCAGGGATGTCCAAAATATGCGTTTACTTCTGTTTATATCAAGCTTCCATACCTTTGTCAAGGAATTGCACTGCCAGTTGGAGAGGCAGGAATGTCCAAAGTATGTGTATATTACTAGTATTTTATTCAGTTATCATGCACGTACATATTATATGTACGCACACTCCTCCAGGCCTTCGAAACAGGGACTATGACAAGGTGGATGACCTTTATGACACCAGGCTACCTCTGCACAACGAGGACGCATTCGAACATGGCATCCGATTCAAGGCAAAGGTAGGCCAGCCGTGTTCCTGTCAAGATGTTGTTAGTGAACTGGAAACATTGGTGTTAGGAACACAGTGTTGCTAGCTCCCAAAACAGCGCACAGTACAGAGAACTAGCCGCAGGTTACTGCACACACTGAGTGCCTGGGTGCTACTCTTGGGAAGTCCCACTTGTGTCTGAGCATTGTGTGTGTCTCTGTTCTCTCTATGGCACAGTACATTGGCAGTTTGGAGATTGCCAGACCTACGTGTAAGATCGATATTATTACTGCGATGAGAAGAATTAGGGTGAGTTGTTGAGAGGTGATGATGTGGGGTGTGTGTTGTATGGACTGGGGGATATGAGCCATCAGGGGGTGTGTGTTGTATGGATTGGGGGATATGAGCCATCAAGGGGTGTGTGTTGTATGGACTGGGGGATATGAGCCATCAGGGGGTGTGTGTTGTATGGACTGGGGGATATGAGCCATCAGGGGGTGTGTGTTGTATGGACTGGGGGATATGAGCCATCAGGGGGTGTGTGTTGTATGGACTGGGGGATATGAGCCATCAGGGGGTGTGTGTTGTATGGACTGGGGGATATGAGCCATCAGGGGGTGTGTGTTGTATGGACTGGGGGATATGAGCCATCAAGGACTCTTAGAAGCTGTTGTTCTGTTGTCAATGGCGTGTAGACTGCGTGACCTGGTGGAGAGAGTTAATAGTTGTCATGCAAAACAAACAACAACTTCTCTTTATATGTGTACATTTCAAGTGAGATCATTATCTAAACTCAGCGTGCTTGCATGTACATCGCAGCTGTGGTCGTTTGTTTATGGACATATTAGCAGATTCTGGTTTGGCCTCATCCCCCACAGTAGGGACACCAGTTTATGTTGTGTGTGACCACTTCTCGTGTGGGGGGGTCCATCCTTCTCGGCTCAGGTTTAGCTGGCCATGTTGAGGTTTAAGATTGTCATGTGAATGGAACGTTCAGTCTTGGCCACTCTTGGGCTTTAACCCTTTGAACGCGATCATTAATATTCATGAACTTCCGCTCACGCGACTCCTGATCAATTTATTGCCTTGGTACTCATCTCTAAGGCTTCTCGCCGTTTAACTTACGATCGGTGTGTAGACTTCAACTTTGGAGGCTAAGAACTATCGAAGTGTAGTTGATTTGCATGCTAAGGGCGTCATTGAGCCCCGACTACCGTTATATGGCTGCTAGGCTGAGTTATACTCAAGCGCTCACCTTGGAACTCTCCCTGCCCTGGTACTGTCGATGTCTGCCCTCCAGCGGGTGAGTTACTGGTGTTGATAGGTACTTCGGTGATGCCTCAAGCCTATACTAGGTCCTTTGAGTGTTACCAATGGCGTTCCGTAGGCAAAAAGCCTGCCTATGCTGCCAAGACAACAAAAACGACGACAAAACAGTGAGCGCTTACTTTACTCTCGATCGGTAGGAGGAGCTTGTGATCGACTGCTGATATCCGTAGGGTCTGCCTCTTCATTATTGTGATTGGCATTATATTAGCAGGGTCTGCCCCGCTTCAGATAACTCACGAAATCGCGGTAGGCGTATAAATACGCCGTTCGCGCTGAGCGGAAGTTTTGACAGGCGTATAAATACGCCGATCGCGCTCAAAGAGTTAATTATGACGGGGAATTCCTAATAAGGAAAGTTCTATCCCAGCCGATGGAATGTTCACCATAATTATTGTTTATTTACAAGTTGTCCAGGATGGCTTTGAGGGCTTCTCGAATGGCGTCCTAGCGACTCGTGAAGCATATCACTAAGGGAGTAGTGTATTACCGTACATTACACCTCTGCTTGCAAGTGACTTAGGGTCCCCTTTCCTTCCACTGGGAGCCCTAGTAACACGGTCCCCTTTCCTTCCACTGGGAGCCCTAGTGACACATGGTTGCATTGTTGAGGTTAGGCTGTTATCTAAACTGTGGAAGTGGGTGATTATCAGGTTAACTTAGAGTATAGTAGTGAGCCACTTGAGAGTGATTGGATTATCCTACCTGCTCTCCCACACACACACACACACCACTGGTACAACACATGCACACACTTCACACACAACATACGCACACCCTCCCAGTATGAATACAAGGTGAAGGGTATTCGTAAGGTGCGGTGTGCACTGCAGGTCTCCACCTCAGGAGTGAAAATCAGCAAGAGAAAGGGCAGACGGGTATGTAGTTATCGTGTCCCATCGTCCTACCTCATGTACTCGTTAGCTATTGTTACAATAGATGTCTGCATTACAAGATGGTGTCTTGTGCTATCATACATGGTTCCATTGTGGCATTGTGTGTAGTGTGTCACTGGCTGCATTGATGGTTTCAAATCTTGTGAACGTGTCTCCTACAGAGCAGAAAGAAGTATACGGAGGACCAGCTGTTCATGATGCACCACCCTATCTACCGGTACGTGACACCTGGCACAGTAGCCACCTGCTGCTAGCTATCTGCACTGAGAACACCCAGGAAGAATATTGTGGTCAACGACGTTCGACAATTGTCCCCCTTTAGAAGTGAAGACACCTTGCTAATCAGGATGTAGTGTCTGGGTACAATAAGATATCCCAGGGGCCGGTTGGGGGCCTGTCCCTGAAGTAACGATGCTGGCTACTGGTTGCTATGGTTCCAGTGGCATGATATTAAAAGGCCAGTTGGTATACCTTGGGAATTCCAGAACACCTATCTGGCTATGTGCAAAGGTAGCCTCAATCAAATTCATCTGGAGTGGCAGTGACAACACTAGCTATGGGCACAAGGTGCTAATTCATTGTTTGTGACTGTGTCTGCCAAAGCCTGGTCCAGAGTGGCACTTGGTGAGCTGTTGACAGTCATAATTGCATTCCTTGTGATGTGCATGGCTCAGTAGTAAACCCCTCCAGCAAGTGTGGGAGTGTGTCTGCTAGTATACAGCTCTGGTTTCCTCTGTGGGCACACAGTGCAGTATCACACACCACTTCTGTTGGCCCACCAAAACAAAGCTTTCACAATACAGTCACAGTCCTTGTTGGGACACAAGCTATGTCCGCAAACAATAGCCTCTAGTATGACTCTTGCTACAGACTATTATAGCTAGACAAGCATGCTAGTTTAGTACAAGTTTATTGACTGTGAACTCTATGGTATACGTAGTTAAGCGTTTTGCTCCAGTTGTAAGCCAGTGTCCCCTCCCATCATTGCAGTGTAGGCACCTTAGTACAAGCCAACAAGGTGTACCTCGTTTACCAGGGGTACGAACACTGCCTCGTGGGTTGTGCGGAGGGTATCATGTTGTACACGTAGTGTGTCACCTGTCATTGGCGACTGCTTCACACGGTTGGGATGAGGCATGGCAACACATTGTGTGGACTGTAGTGTTTGAGGATTGGCTGGAGCTTACTGATTGTGTCATGTGTTCTACTTTGACTGTTGTGATGGCAATGAACATTGTTCACAGGATTTTCTACGTGTCCCACGACTCCCAAGACCTGAAGATTTTCAGTTACATCACTCGGGAGGTGCCGGGGAACACCTTCAGATGTAACGTGTTCAAGGCGTACAAGAAGGTGAGGAGTGTAGTGAATATGTAAGATGATAGTAGAGCTGCCATGGTATGAAGATTTGTGTCTTTCAATCGTGCATTTTTGTGTTCTGAGTCACCTTATAGCGTATTGATTTACATGTACAAGCCATTTATGGCAGCCTTTCACTTTCGCGATATGATATGATGTGCAGTGCGATATAGCGTGACAGCACTGGTATAAACTGCACCTGTTAGGACAAACTCACTCACAGTGATGCCGTGCCTTGTCTCATTCTCACATCTTGGATACTTCAGCAGACTCTGGGTCCATCAACTCGTGTATGGCTTGCCCCAATTAGCGTCTCACCCCTACTACTCCTCCACTTTGATTTCCCCATTGCACACAGAGCTATAAGGTTACACCATTCTCTCTTTGCCTTGTTCAGAACATGGCGCTGCACATTGTGCGCAGCCTGGGCCAGGCGTTCGACGTCTGTCACAAGCTCAACCCAAAACCTGCCAAGAACAAGAAGAAAGAGGAGGAGGAAAAGGCCGCCGCCGAGGAGGGAGCGGAGCAGGGGATAGGGGAGACTAAGGAAGCAGAGGCCACCCCGGCCCAACCTGCAGATGGGCCTGCTAAGGAGGTCAACACTGATCTGGATGCAGCTGTGCAGAAGATGACGCTGGAGAATGGCGAGCCAAAAGCTCTTCCTACTACTGAGCGGCAATTGAACAAGGATCTCATCTCTCTGCAGTTTGATCCGTTTGCTATGACTTCCACTCCCTACCCCAACCCCAACAATGCCTTCCTGGCCATGCCCGTCCCCAACGGGGATGCCACAGCGATGAACTTTGACCCTTTCCAATTCAACTTCACTCCACGACCTGATGGGAATTTTGCCACTTCGTCTATTCCTCCTCCCCCTCTCATGATGACCAACACTTCCACCACACTGCCTGATCTCCCAGAGGAAGGGGATGTCTCCCAGTTCGCTTCCGTCCCTCCTCCCCACCTTGCCTACATCAGCAGGCCACGGCCAAGACCAGGAACTCACCATCATGTAAGAAATGCAGACTCATTTCTGGACTTGTTCTGATTGAATACCCATTGTGTCAAGGACAGAATCACTGTGCCTCGTATCTGAACCCCCTCCAGATTACCTTGTCCCAGCATAGATCGTTGTGCTTCATTTCCAGACCCTCTGCATTACCTTGTCCTAGAATAGGAATAGTATCATACCTGTGTACAGTGTATGGATGCTGGAGTGTGAGCTGCCTATGGTGCAGGTGGCTCCTCATGGGATGCAGCTATACAATGGAAATTGCTATGCTAGGATGTCTTCTGTGTACATGAGGTCCATGGCATGTGATTTGACTTACCCACTTAGTGGTGTGTAGGGGTTTGTGTAATGGCTGAATGCACACACACACACACAATGCTCTTGCAGACTGTCATCCAAGAGAATCCTTTCACTGAGTCAATGCCTCGCAATGAATCTCCAGTGTCTATTGGCGAACCACTGAGTACCATTCCTGAAGGGACGTCCGGACGGAAGCTGAGTAATCCCTTCCGACCTACTGAGGAGGGTCGTAACGTGTGGGAACTGGAGAAGCAGCAATTCACTGCGCAGATGGTCCTTCTCCGGGAGCAGCTCAAGTCAGAGACCACTGCCAGAATTGAGTCACAGGTGAAACGTGCTGCTCTGTATGGCCTACTCTCTTCTTGGTCTGGGATTCCCAACCCAATGAATCTTGAAACCTTTCTATTTTCAGTGTCCTCTGATCTCATCAGTGGTCTATTGAACCAGCAGTGCTGTCATTGAACCAGCAGTGATGTCATTGCTCTTGTTGTTTGAGTGCATCTTTATGGTTGCTATGGAACCTGGTGCCTTATGCATCGCATATTGGTGACATCCGCATCACACACACACGCACGCACGCACGCACGCACACACACACACACACACACCACAGGCACGAGTGGAGCACCTCCTCCTGCAGAACAAGGAGCTTCTTTCGCATCTCCAGAAGCTGATGGTTCAGCTACAGCAACTGCAGAGCCTACAACTGCCTGCCAAGGGCTCCTCCACCTCTCCCCCTCCTCCCCCCTCCACCTCTTCTCCCCCTTCCACCTCTATCCCTCGTCCCCCCTCTGCCTCTACCCCACCCCCCACCTCCACTCCACCCACCACAACTGTCCCCACTCCCCCGCCTCCCACGTCTACAACCCCAGTCCCAGCTGAGGCTGCCCCTGCATTAGATACAAACAGCCCTCCGTTGTCTGAAAGTCCTGTCCTACCTGCAACCACTAGCCCTCTCCTTGCCGACTCCTTCAGTCCGGTCTCTCCCATAACCAGCCCGGTTCCTGACAGTAGTGACCTGGGGGATGCTATAGACGTTGTTGGCCCTGCGACCAATGACCCCTTTACCCCTGTCCAGCTGAATGCAACTGTTCCGGTAGCATCAAGCTAGAGTAAGCTCTTCTCTAAAAATATGACATGACTTGATATTGCTGTTCTTGTATAATATTTCATTGTCTCACCTTTTATCAGAGGGATATTATACCTTCTTGACTGACAGAACTAAATAATTAATTTTATTTATAACAATGCTATTAACGAAATTATTATGGTGTACATGGAGCAATTGATGTTAGGTGTCCACATGGTCTTAGTTTTTGTTTGCATTCACAAAATTATATTTTGTGATGATTTTTATACATACGAAAAATATTATACCAACTGCACATAATATCAATTCCACACAGTATTTGCTTTGGCTATTGTAACTTGCATGATTGGAGTGTTCCCTCCTGCCTGAGCTGCTCATCCACCACAAGTGCACTGCATTATTGTCCCCTACGTTCTTGTCCAAAGGACTACCACTCCAGCAGGAAGTTAAATTCCACCAGTATTATGCATAAACAGGAGCTTCATGATTTGTCAACTACATTGCTGACAACACCTAGTTGAGTGCACTCACTGGCTGTACGGGCTGCCAGCATCTCCTGGAGCAATGAACGGCATGCAAGGCACCTCCAGTGGCGGTGCACCTGCAACAGGGCCTTTGGGTATAGGACCGAATCTAGTTTGAGTACATACCCATTGAAGGATTGAAGTTGGGTCGCATTTAAAAGATTGCATTCAGAAAGCAGGGCTGGAGTTCGAGTATAGTCATGTGTAGATGAGTAATGATACAACCTGAGACTGGCAATGTATAGTGAAGATTGCTGTTAATTCTGTATGGAATCCCCACAATAATAATTAAGTTAGTTAATTAACCCATTGCACCCTGTAGCAGCCAAATGAGCCCGGAGGATAAGCCCATAAGAATTGTACTTCACATCTGAGTAGCAAAAAAAAAAAAAAAAAGAATCGACTTCTGGAACTTAGAGAAAAGGAAAAGAAAAGAAAAAAAAAACAACCTAGCAACAACCCATCCCTCCGTGACAGGTCGGACACCGAAGTGCAAGCCTCAGGAGCGCTGGATAGGCGGCGGTGACTGGAATCACAGGAGGCTAACCTGCTTTCAACCAGAACACCTTTCTTTAGCTTCGGTGGTCAGATGGGAACCGGCGTACTCAAGCTGCTAGGCGGGGAAGTCAGGAACCGGTGTGTACGGAGTGGCCCAGACTCGTACTCGGTTATTGGGGAGACGAACACTCAACCCCCAGGCTGTAAAGCAAGTGCTTAGCGAGTGTGCCATCCCGACTTCCCGCCAAAACTTGTTACAAATTCAGTATTTAGACCGACTGCTTCCGGTTGGCGCGCACTTGGGTTCAAAGGTCATGTATACGGCTATGAACGGAGGAGACACGGCCTGGGAACGAGCTGAGACGTTTCGCGAGGTTTCTTCGCTGTTTTGTGTATACCTGTGGGCTTCCTTTATATAATTAGTGGGCTGTGAATGACCTTGGCTGACTGTATACCTATAACCGTTAACCACCGAAGCGAGCCACTATGGTCTCAAGCTGACGCGCCGACTTCGAATTCCCGCCAAAATTCAAAAAAATTGTTCAAATTCCAGCGGGTTATATCATGTAGCCAAACTTGAAAGCCAACCATAAATGCTACTGGTAGCTACTACAGTACCAGTTTTATTTTAGCATAAATGAGCTGAATAGTGTCAGGAGATGAGAGTTCAAGCAGCTTGCTCAGTGAAGAGGCAATTGGACAATAATTATTGTTGGCTGAGAGGAATCGATCAATACTTAAGCTAGCTAGTTGCAGCATGTATTATGAGTGTCACATTTCACAATTCTTAGTTGTAGTACTCGTTTTTTGTGCGAGTTCATACCATCATGCGTCCAATGTGAAATTACTGCCAGTATTATCCTGAAATGGCAATTACTGACATGGAGCAACTAGCTACAGCGTATTTTCACCAAGAAGTAGACATGCCCAATTCAGCCGCCGATTAGGAGCTAGTGCAGTGGTCAGAGGGTATTCATGGGTCAGCTCTATGGTCATCAACAACCTGGGTAATTACAAACTGT
This sequence comes from Axinella damicornis, assembly GCA_963931865.1. Taxonomy (NCBI): domain Eukaryota; kingdom Metazoa; phylum Porifera; class Demospongiae; order Axinellida; family Axinellidae; genus Axinella; species Axinella damicornis. The sequence continues at coordinate 20,342,124 of OZ007508.1, forward strand.
ATCACTGTAGAAACTAATTGTTTGTTTTAACCACAGTGGTTATACCTTGCATTGGTTGCAGAGAACCTGGAGGCCGTGGTTATGATGGGATCTGAGGTTTACTCAAGTTGGACTTTTATATAATTGCATAAGACAACCTGCAAAGGCAACTGGCCCAGATCACGTGCACCTCACTGACGATCTTGGGAACACCTGCAAGGTCACTACAACTGGTTGTCATGGAAATTTTCATGCCCTTGATGGCAGCAGTCCCTCACAGATGTTTAGTGGCTAAGATTGCAGGATTAATCTAGCTTGACCATCTTACTCTCAATTTTCCTAATGCAATTAGTCTCTGAACCCCTTCTTCTAACCACCGTCTCCAGCTTGTCTGCAACCAGCGTAACCACTCTGGGTTGAAACACCTGATGTGTTTTTGCAGTGTATAATGCAAATTCATAAACAAAAGAGCGGAAGAAATTGTGAGAAAAAGAAACTGAATGGATAATGTTATGCTAACAAGATGTCAACATGCATGGGACAAGTTCAGTTCGGCTAGCAGCTGAGTATTCAGTGCGCCAAACACAAGGCTCTGGTTGCCGTTAGTGCACCTTAGTCTCGCAGAAAAAGAGGCTGGCTTGCGAGACTATGTGCACCTGTGCATGGGCTTCCTAGTGGACTGCAATTGACCTCAGCAGACAGGTGTACTATACAGCAAAGAAACTGAGGTGAACGATGGCTAAAAACTGAATACGAAAGTGTACCTACCGGTAGTGTAGTTTATATTTTCAGGTCACTAGTTAGTGACCTCTGGGTACGTAGGTCACCAACCTCTGCAGTGCTGTACACATCACTGAACACAATATATATAGATGTAGTAGCTACTGAATTTTATTTAGCAACAGGTAATGCTCTATCATACACTGCAGCTTTTCATACAGGTCCTGATTTATACAGAACCCTCGTTCCCAGGCTTGTGTTTTTTCTACAGTATGCGACAAAACGCTGGGGAGGAGCCTGACAATGGGGCTACAATAACAACTGAAATGTTGAATACCCCCTGGAAAATTACAGAGAAAAAAAGTAGTTAGCTAGTGAAACTTAAACAGCTACTGCATCCCTGCCTAAACCCACCAAAGCAAGTGGCTCACACCTGCACTGTGCATGGCCTCACAAGCTGACCTACAATCAAGTCAGTTTGTTGTACATTCAGTTTCCTCTTATCGTGGTCAGTGTTGCTGTGATATCCACAGCCCTTTTGAACAGCATAATATTATGATGCTTGACTTCACTTGATAAAATTTTATCCACAACGGAATGGGTCATACAGAAGGAAGGTTATACCAGAAATAAAATAAGCAAAAAGGAACTGAAGAGATACGAAGAGATACACAGAAACAATAAAATAATAAGCAGGCATCACTGGTACAGATAACAACGCAACTATGAACAAAAATGGGCACACAAGGCCTTTCAGTGTTTCAAAAGCTAATCAGCTATTCAATGTTGTATGACACTCAGAGAGTTTATATTGTGTTACACCACAACATCCACCTGACTACCTGCCATCATAATACTATCACAACATGCATTCAGTGTTCTGCAATGGGCACAGCGTCAAAACAGTGTGCAAACAATTAGCTAGGTAGAGTAGCTATATATTATACACACAGTGTAGGCTTATGCCAGCTTACGGAATTCTTGTGTCTGAGATTGAGTTGGGTCACTGAGATTTGTCTGAGTGGTCCGAGTGCTTCCGTAATTTCTGCTCCTAGATCTCCCGGATGGATTTGATGCAAAGTAAGAATTATCACTGTTAAACCCTCTGCTTGAGTCGCGTGGTCGATAAGTGTTATGTGGGCTGTAGTTCTGCGGGTTTAGCAGCCTGTCAGGTATATCAGAGTCGTCAAACTGGTACGTATCAGGAGTTTCTTCACCAATGCTGCTTGTCTCGCTGATAACCACAAAACTTTCATTGTAGTAGCGACGAGCGAATTTTCCTCGGAACTTTTGGATCCAGTTCTTCCAGCTCAGCAGTTGGTAGATCACTAATCCAACGATGTATACCAGTGGAACGAACATGAGGACATAGTTGATGTAGAATACTGGATCCGAGATATGTCTGAGGTAGTTGATGCTGAAACAACTGTAGAAACTGAGGCTGTTGAGGATGGCGAGGAGTGTGAAAAAGCCAATGTCCAGCTTATTGTAGAAGCTCTGCTTGTAGGGCTGTACCAGAGCGAACAGAGTGATGAGCAGGATACACAACACTTGCTGAATGAGGTACTGTACCATCGGCATTTGTAGCTGCAGTTTGATGTAGATAATCATCACCACAATCCGGAAGATGAAATACAACCCGGCAAAGTATCTGCAGTCCCTGGTGCCTTCCACAGTGCCGTCCTTGTAGCACCCTTGGAAGGCATCTGCAAAGGTGTGCAGTGCATGAAATGGGCGCCTGCAACGTCCGATACACTTCTGGAAGATTTCCAGTGAGTAGACGATGAGAATGAGTGGTGGAATCAGCACGAATGTAACCAGGACCACGATCGCCAGCATTGCAAATGCAAGGTGCTCACCACGAAAGGTCTCCATGCTTGCATCAAAATAAAACCTTTGTTTCCCTACCAGGATACCTGAAACATCTCTCAACTGGATTGGTGACAGCAGGCAGAAGGATACAGACATCAACTTGGTATAGGAGAGGAGAATGAACAGTGCAAAGGCGTCAATGATGGATGTTTTAGGCTCCCAGCTGCGCCGAATTCGGTAGAAGCAGTAATGGAATGGTTTCCAAAACCACACGATTGGCCTAAAGTTCCGGCCATGCAACTCGATGCACACGTAGCACACAACAATGAGCAGTATAGGGTAAAGTGCTGTCAAGTACCCCAGTGCCAGCACACTGATGGTGTTCAGGTGTGGGCTGAGACAATAACCTGGTAAAACATCTTTTAAGATGTCCAGGTTCCAGATGCTGTAGGGAATGAGCAACAAGTCTTCAAACATTCCACCCATGTGTGTGACGCCGTACACCCACGGAAACCTGTTTTGGAAGTAGGGCACGGTAACTATCTGGCTGAAGAAGACAAAGGCATTCATAGGTGCTGAGGTAGCACTGATGTTGAGCACGGCCACCACAAGAAAGAACACTGTAATCGGGAGGAACTCGGCTGCTAGGTAGATGAGCCAGTTGAATGTGTAGTAACTGCACTCCATACAGTCAAAACGGTAGGAGTTCACTTTGACACCATAGCCTTTCATACACTGCCCACAGAGAGTACCACTACGATAGGTTGCAGTACAATTCAACTCTGAGGCATTCTTAGGCAGCCTGTAGTCCTGTTGAGAATAGGGGCAGGGAGCAACCACCAATGGTGCACTGTAATTTATGCTACCATTGATCAAATACTGGTGTGTCAGACAATTGTCTCGATATAATGTGGCCGTATAATCTTCTTGACTGCAGTTAAAGAACATGGACTCACCACACTTACAACTGTGAGCGAACTTACTTGTGTTGTTGAGGTAGGAAGGGTACAGGCCCGGAGGACAGCTGAGGATCGTGACATCAACCATGACTGATATGATACGAGGATCCAGGGTTTCTATGACGATTGTCGTCTTCTTGTCAGGCACACCATACATCATGATCGACCCATCCGCTATGTATGAAGAAAATGGTGCAAACATAGAATTGTTTCTGCTTGTTGAAGCAGTAAATACTGTGTGACTGATGCTGCTTCCATAATCATTCTGAGTTCCCAGTTTCAGACGAGAAGCAAGGCCGGGAAAGACTTTGATGGAGTGAATCTTCTCTGCTGAGGTGTTGTACTTGGCTGGTGCAGTTTCCACCTGAGTTCTACAGTCGGTATTCTCATCAAATTTCCAGTTCCTCCAGCAAAATACATCTTGGATGATGTTATCTTTTGAATGACCAGCGGTGGTAGTGGATGGCCAAACACAGGGGAGGGTGGAGGTTGTAAATATGGAGTTTCGAACTATGGAGTTTGGACTTTGCCCGACACTGTTATTGTGGAAGGTGAAGGCTGCGTCCCAGGAATGGGGAGGCTCGGTGTGTTTGTAGTAGCGGATAAAGCAATTGTGTGCCAGGAATAGATCATGTTCTCCAAAATGGACAGCATATATTGCCCCACCATGCTGAGTAGCAAAGTTGTCTTGGAAATGGAATGTTGTGTTTTTGTGAGCTACGATCCAAGCACTTCCAAAGAAGGCGGCTGCCCCGCCCACTCTGCCCGAGTTGCCAGTGAAATTCAGTACAGAGGATTCAACAACTTGGACCCCTACATCTGAGACCACTAGACCTGTACCAATGTTTCCCAAAAATGTTGTGACTCCATGAAATGTTGTTGGCACACGGTTTACGTACAAGGTCCCTATTCCTAACTGGTAGCCGGTTATATGTTGGAAGAGCTCCTTGTTCCCCTCAAAGATGCAGTTCCTAAATGCCGGTTCCATCAGTGCACCAACACCAGTGTCAGGGGCCCATACCGACAGGTCAACAGCAAATGCTATTCTTGCCTTGTTTTGTATGAACTGACATTCATTGAATGTGAGGGTGTTCGTGTTAGGGGATCCAGGATCCGCTCTTGAGGAGACAAAAGAGATGCCTCCACCCCAGTAGGCAAAGTTCCCTCCAAATATTGTATGATTGAACAGGATGGTATTCTGCTCAACTTCTGCCTTGTACTCTGACCACAGCTGCAAGTCCTGTGGGTAGTAGACGAAGTCGATCCGCACCCCACCTCCCGCAGTCGCACCCTGGGGGTCCAGGTCATGAATGCTGCAATAGTTAATTCTAAACAACCCCCCTTGCACAGTTACCGTATTGTCCACACTCTGATCGGTGTACTTCAGGTAGAGTCCGCCACCCCAGTCTGCCTTGTTGTACATGAAGGTGCAGCTGTCAAAAAGGATTGTGTTGTTGTGGCAGTTCCCTTTAAAGCACACGGAGGCCCCCCCACCATTTCCAAGCATCATGTGGTGGATGCCATGGGGGAATACCGAATCAATAGGGTAGTTCTTAGAGGTAGCCACATTGCCAAGAAACTGGCAGTTGGTGAATGTGTAAGTGGAATCAGAGACGTTCATGACTGGCGTTGCAATGCCACACTCTTGGTCCCCAGGAATACAGTAGGTGAACTCAATTGCTATTCCGCCACCACCAGGGAACTCGTCATCTTCAGTCACAACATTCCCACTGAAATGGCAATTGTCAAACGTGTTTGTCCCACTTGTGCTGTAAATCACCATCCCGACTCCCCTCGAGTTGGTCACAGTTACCGACTCCATGGCCAAATTCTCGCATGAGAGGAAATACAGGCCAACTCGGAACTTCAGGTACGACATGACGCTGCTATTTGTGGTGGTGTTTGTGCTGGAGCTCAGCTGCACAGCTTCACAACCATAAAAAGTGACGTTTCGAATCTCAATCCTCGTGGAATGTATAAATGTAAGACCACTCTCATTAAGACAGCATATCTCAGTGTTGGCATTTCCGACTATTGCCAGGCCATTCCAGTTGGTGAAATTGGCCACATGGCTCGAGTCCAGGTCAAAGCATCCTGGTCCCAGATCCAGCGTCAGAGAGGAGCCATACTGCTTCACCTCTTCGAAAGCCTTGGTAAGGTTACCACACTCACTGGTGTTATGGTCCGTGCAAGAACCCGCACTACTGTAGCTGTTCCACTGAACCCGATTGCGGTTCTGAGTCCGCACTGCACTGGCTGTCAGCACCACCAGGAACACCAGCCTCGGAACATCCATCATTGGTGGGTTCAGATCTAAAGAAAGAGCATATTAATTTGTCAGCAGAATACTGCGTAACTTACATGTGATCAAAACACACACAGTCCTACGGTAGTCGCAGCAGCAGATCAGAATTTACCTGGTCTTCCAACCAGCGGACTGTCCACCTCGTGATAATTGGTCGCGCAATTCCCCTATGAAATTCTGCGGGGAGTGCAGCCCCACCCATTCCCTCTCTAATTTAACCCTTTAATTCCCTCTCTAATTTAACCCTTTAACCACCGAATTCTTCCCACCATTTTCATGCATTCAGCGCACACCACTTTCGTAGGTACTCCTCTCCCACAGCATTCGCTCCTCAGCGGCCAAACTTGGTGGGGCCCGCACACATGGAGAGACCTCTCTGGCAATACCGTTAATGATATTCATGACCCCCACAAGCCCAGCAATCGGAGGCCAAAGGTGGATGTCAGCCGGATTTTCGCCCAGCATTTCCCTAAACTTGGGCCAGATCTGACTGATGGCACACCTTACACCACCAATTTGCAGGTTTTCTTGAGGCCCTGGGTGGGGTCTATGAATATCATTAGAATCAAAAATTCTCGGGTCAATGAATCTCATTAAAATCAAAAGACGCCCACGACAGCCCGAAGGGGGGGCTGCCGCCCCCCCTTCGAAACCCCCCCGCTTGTACGTTTAGTGGGGGAGGCGCGCCGAAATCTGACCAAATTTTTGAGTTCGTGCCTTAAAGTCGTCCCTAGGCCCTCTGAAGACTTTTTGGTCTCTTTTTGGACTGGCGAGAAGCCCTACAAGTGCATAGGGTCTAAATGACGCATTTATGCGTCAATAGGGCTTAAAGGGTTAACGCACAAAACTTAAACTGTAACAGCGAAGATGGCTTTCGATTTTGCAAGGGCTGTGTTCTGGGCGCTACTGGTGTACCATGCACTGAAGATATTTACCTGGGGCCCAGGCCAACAACCGTACAACATCCCGATTGAGCTGAGGGAGTTCGACTATGTCATAGTTGGAGCGGGGACGGCGGGGTGCGTCCTCGCGAGCCGCCTCAGCGAGAATCCGAACGCCAGCGTGCTGCTAATCGAGGCAGGCGGACCGGACGCAATGCGAGAGATCCACGTTCCGCTGGCCTACAGTCGATTGCAGCTGTCAGGAGTCGACTGGCATTTTCTCACCGCACCACAGAGGAACTCCTGTTTGGCGATGACGGCTCAGCGTTCTGCGTGGCCGAGGGGTAAAGTACTTGGCGGAACGAGTGCAATCAACGCCATGTTGTACGTCAGGGGCAACCCGGCTGACTACGATCGCTGGGAGAAAATGGGAGCGAAGGGGTGGGGCTGGAAGGACGTGTTCCCCTACTTCAAGAAGTCAGAGGATTTCAGAGCGGAAGGCGAAGTGGAATACCATGGGATAGGAGGGCCCCTCACTGTGGAAAAAGCGAAGTTCGTCACGCCAGCTGCTCAGGCGTTCGTGGAGGCGGGTAAGGAGCTGGGCTATTCTGAAGTGGACTACAATGGGAAGTCCCAGGTTGGGTTCAGCTTGGCACAGCAGACCATACGGGATGGTGTCAGATGGTCAACAGCACAGGCCTTCCTTCATCCTGTGCGCCATCGCAAGAACCTCTTCATCTTGACTGGGAATGCTGTTAGAACGTTGGCATTTGATGAAGACCGAGCTACTGGTGTGTATGTGGTCAACACAAACAGTTACAGGACTGGGAAAGAGACACTGTTCCGAGCACGCAGGGAGGTAGTTCTCTCAGCAGGGACAGTTGGTTCCACCAAAATCCTGCTAATGTCAGGAATTGGACCAGAGGATGAGCTCAATCATAGCTATGTGCCATTCCGGAAGGACTTGCCCGTTGGGAAGAACCTTCAGGACCATCTGATGATACCAGTGGGATTTGATGTGGAGGACATCCCTCCTTCAAGTGGGTACACCTTCTCTAAGCCATTTGCGGAGTCTGTGTCTGCTCTGTTGGAGTACGTGTTCTACGGTACTGGACCGCTTTCAGCAAGCCCAATTGAAGCTAGTGCATTCATCCACTCGGGAAGAGAAGGGAAACAGGGTCCAGATACGCAGCTGCTCTTCGTGGCTGGCAACTTCGATCCTGAAGATCTGCACAAGTTTCATATCTCCCCCCAGGCAGCAGTCCAACTGTTTGGCTACCAAGTACTGGAGGAGACCCCCCGAACCTTGTACCACTTCCTTACCATCCAGCTGCACCCCAAGAGCAGGGGGGATATCACATTGGACAAGGTGAGGGGGCCGCTGGAGCCCCCAATAATTAACCCAAACTACCTCACTCATATGGACGATGTTGAAGCACACCTTAGGGGCATTCGAACCATTCAGAAACTTGCCAACACATCTGCTTTTGATTACCCTAATTCCAGAGGGGCTCGGTGTGGTTGTGAGCGTGCTGTTAGTCCGTACCCCTATGATTCAGACGAATTTTGGCGTTGGTATATCCGGAGAATGTCACTCACTACGTACCACCCTGTGGGCACGTGCAGGATGGGGTCAGTGGAGGATCCGGACACAGTAGTGGACCCTCGTCTGCGCGTGAAGGGTCTGAAAGGTCTTAGGGTGGTCGATGCCTCGGTCATGCCCGACCTGCCAGCTGGGAATACAAATGCTCCCACCATCATGATAGCAGAGAAGGCTGCTGACATGATCAAGCTGGACAACGGGGGGTTGTAGTGATAGTCATTGTGTTCAGTATCTTTATTTTCATGGATTTATAACAGAGAGGATGATTCTAAAGCTTATCTTGATTTGATACAGTGCTAGCTGGGAGTTTGGACGACCGGAGAGAGACAAGCTTCTTTGAACTGAGTGTAAGTGGAGGTCTTGGCTGCACGTCTCAGGTTGGCAAAGAACGTTAGGTAGTGGGAAAGATTGTGTCTGCAGGGAGCAAAGAAATGTTTAACAGAAAGTAAACACATTTTGTTCCTACAGTCAGCAAGCCTTGCTCAAGCTGTCAATTGCATAGCTTGGGTGTGTGTGTGTGTGTGTGCATGTGTTCCGGGGGAAATGAGTTACGGAAGATATCTCAGGTCTCCATCCAGATTTTATCTTGGAGCTGTGGAAAACGTCTGCGAGATAAAATCTGGGCGGAGGCCTGGGAACGAGGCTATACCATACCGACACACAAGCATCACTTGTGAACACGGGTCCAACCCAACAGTGAGCAGTGATTGGAAACAGTCCAATAGTGCAGGATCTACAAGGCATTTGTGCTTTTTGTACAGTGAATGACAAAAGCTGGGGAGGAGCCTGGGAATGAGGCTAGGTATTTGCTAGAGGGCTCACATCATGAGCAGAATGTTGGCAAGGATCTCCTTGGTGGCCAGAAGATGGTGGATGTAGGCCCTGGAGTGCTGCTGGCAGGTGTAGCACTCGCAGCCTCCCAGTACGGGTGAGAGGTCCGTGGCATACCTGCACCATGAGGAGGGGGCGGGATGTCCAGTTTACGGTCAGAGTTTCTTGTGTTAGCATTCCATTGTAACCCACTACTAAACAGCAGTAGTGGAAATGTGGGGCATTAGTGATGGCTGTGTGTATGGCTACTGTGCCAAATGAACACATACATATTCCCCCACTTCCTTCTCAGAGTAGCACTAAGGATGGAGAGGGCTAGCTAGGTATTCGTGTTGTGGAAGGAGTTATGGCAAACGTAATACATTCAAGTGCCAAGCATACGACTGCCGTACTTGTCTTCCTTCAGACTAATCACACATGAGTGTGGCACTCCTTCCCTCTCCCCCTCCTCCCCCTTCTCCATCGTCCGCTGTGCTGGTAGCTGGTGGAGGAATGTGAGGGCGTAGCCCTGCTCGGAGGCAGAGTAGGGGTAGGAGCCATCAAACACGTCCACTCCACATTCCACAGCTGTGAAGATCTCCGCTGGAGTCAAGAGAAGATGAGAGGCAACTTTGGAGTCAACACTTCAACCTTGCCACAGCATGATTGCTACACACGTGGAACTTCAGGCCCATCATCAACCATCCCAGATACCAATCACAGCAGAAAAACGTACTACAGTGTGACTGATTTAACACCACTCTGAAATCCTCTGCATGTCTCAGAGCACAAATTTAACACTGCATCTGCATTACTGACTGTAAATGTAATGGCTTGACTGCTTCATACCACATCACTGATCAATAGATAGATAGATAGATAGATAGATAGATAGATAGATTATCGACAGGAATGTCTCATCAGCCAGTGGTTGGTCTACCTGACCGTCCTGCAAATCGATGAGGGTTTACAGTGCTGTCGTACAGGCTGTACAGCTACAGCTACTAGCAGTATATCATCTGTGGTGAAAGCCCTGGGGGACAGTGCAATAGGGACTCACCTGGTGTGCTCATGCCGTGGATGAACCGGGGCTTGTCCGCAGGGAGTAGTTCAGTGGTGGCTCTGATCACAGTCCCCAGTAACTCACAGCTGTGCTCCAGGTCGAATCCCTCCAGAACAAATCCTGGCAGAACATGTGTGTGTGTGACGTGAATGGGGAGGTGTGTGCGTGTGTGTGTGTGTGTACCATCCACAGGCCTCAGCGCAGTCTCAGCGGCTGATCTCCTTCTCTCCTCCAACAGATCGCTGCCTTCAATGGCCCCCAGCAAGCTGCAACCCTGCAGTGCCTGAGAGCACAGAGACATGCCACTCTCAGCAGGAAGGCTACAGGCACACAGTTTGAGTACAGGAACTGGTTGGATAGAAACCTTCCCTTGCTAGCACTTCCCACATCCATCAGTGAGCAAGTGCAGAGTGAAGACCTTGCAGCAAGAGAGAGCAGTAGCAGACTAGTGCCCACCTTCCTGCCGGCCCTTGCTTCAACTGTCTCATCCAGGAACCTCAGGGTACGGTCCACGGACTTCCTCACCCGCTTCGGCTTGTTCCCAACGGAAGGAGAGGAGTCACAGAGGCACTCGAAGGCATCTGGTCGAAATGCCTCAACCAGCTTCAAATGGTCTCCCACAGTGACCTGAGTGAATGTATACCAGGTGCTGTGCAGGCTGAGGTTGCAAAAACATTCCTACATCCATTGAGTTGTTCATCAAGAGCTACCAGGATGCATGATGCAGTTAGGTCAGCTATATCAAGCATTGTGCACTGCATGTACAGCATTATTGTCATTTCTAAGAACAGCAGATTGCCATCTGCCAGCTAGCCACGTATGGTGAAGTTACTCTTACAAACTCAATGGAAGCAGTACTGTAACAATAGCCTCCACATAGTCCAGTTCTGTGTGGTAATGCTGTGCCCTGATGAAGACTACAACGCTAGAGTCAAACACCGGAAATTACGAAGAATGTTTTTCTGAAATTTGCATTGAAACTTTGTTATTCTACTAGCCAACCAATTGAACAGTGTTTAACTGTTTCTTACCATCTTTCTTCCCCCGTTGGTCCACAAGGAGGTACTCTTCTCTGCGTTATACCCGGGACGGGGTGGGGCGTGCGGATCCTGCACCGACAGATACAGGAAGTGGTCCTACGGGGAAACAGGGGCATCTATCATAAATTTGGAGCACACATCATCAATACGAACGTACCTTCATGTTTAGAAACCTGTGAATGCCCTGCCCATACTGAGCCAGGACCTCTGCTCCAGGCAACTCATAACTGCAGAAATTCAGGAAGTGTGGATCAATAGACAATATCCCACTGAGGTTTGACCAATCAGAGGAATATATTCAGCACCTACGCAGTACCCTTGACCAATTAATGGTGGATAGTCTATTGTTCACACATAGAGGGTATTATTGGCCTATTTTGATTTGGTGCAGAATGTTGAATTTTACGAAGTGGTTATTGGTCCGGCAGGAAGTAGGATGATGGGTTAGGGTATATTAGGGCCAGGGCCAGTGCTGATTTTCTAATGCTTAACGACAGTACACAGACCCTACTATTTTTTTTGCCCATGATGATATAAATGAGCATTGCTGTGCATGTCAATCTGCACATTTCTTGCACAGAAACAGAATACGTACACATAATATAGGTGGGACGTAATTTTCCCTCTGCAATCTGGGAACAGGACTACGGAAGGGTTCCGTGGTGTGCATAAACAGTAATGTGTGTATTACATCCTCACAGTGTGGGTAGAGTGAGGAGGGATGCCTTTGGTCTGTTGGCCACACCCCCCAGCATGTCACTGGTGAGATAGGGGACCACGCCCACTCTGGTGTACAGCAGGCAGAGGGGAGTCTCTGCTGATCTTTGACCTCCACCAGCACCAAACAGCACTCTCCCAAGCCGCACCCCATGCGAGGTCACATCCTCTAACACATACTGCATCTTAGAACAGCAACCCTGGGCGCCGGCGCCGTGCGCGAAATTGACCGGCCGGGAGTTTCATTATAACCCCGCCCACTTCACTTCCGTCTTGTCGCTCGATTTAAAGCGCACCGATACAATCGACCATGGTGTGAATGACTCTTGCTCACTCGGGAAGATGGCTATTTATCCCGCTTATCTGAGCCCCGAGGAGAAGCTTCTCAAGAAAAGATATGCAAAACTGCAGGAGAAGGTAGGGCTTATTATTGCGCAATAAAGTCAGTTGGTTATGGGGCGTGTGGGGTTGACCTGATCAGAGGACATAAAGTGGTTGTCAGACCAGGCTGGTGGGTTTGCTTCACAGGATTGTAATGCAACTCGCAAGCCACACCCTTTGTAGAGGAGGAAGGCCTTAAGGATCTGCACACCAAGATCTAGTCTTGTGCCCAGACCCCACCCCCCGGGGGAGAGGGTCTGGTTACACAAGCCCGAATTCTTGGGCTTAGCGGAAGTGCCGAAGCCTTGTAATTATAGGTGCAAAAATGCTAAATGAAACATGAATCTCATCATCACACACGGTGCGGCCATAGATAACGGCCAAATTATGGCTGAAAGTCGTGCATGTATTCGCTGCGGCATCTGCGAGACAAAATAATACTTGTAGCAGTGAAACAGCGCAGAAAGCTCAACCTGTGCAAACTTACAAACGAAGCTGTTCGGAGATTGGCGAGTTCATGGATCCTTCTTTCAAGAGAAGACTGTCGATGCCGAGTACTATGTGTGCCAGAAAGACTTCCAGCAGATCGTAGGTATCCAAAAGCTGATGGTAAGGCAGCATAGCACAGATACTTTCCACTCCCGGCAGGAAGACAGGAGAAACATCAAAAAATGCTCACAGAATGTGCATTTGTTCCTCCGTGGGTTCATTGTAGCCTAATGCCTGTACTCCAAACAACACCGCTGCTTTTACCACTTCAACAGGGAACCTTTCGCGACACTTGACACACACTGTTTAGCTGAGACTCCATTATTGCTGATGACTACATTCCTCCGCTACCAAATTATCGCCACTTTGCAATTTCATTGGCCGCTTTCAAATTCTGAAGCGAGCCCAAGGATTTGGACTTGTGTAACCAGACCCTCTTTCTCGCACGTGTGAGGAGGGTACTAACCAAGATCCTGGTGTGACCAATCAGATCTGTGCTCTTTGTGGCTTGTAGCTGTTGGATGTAGTGTTTGAGTAATACTGCACAGTACTAATTTGAGGGGCTCAGAGCAATATCCTCTCTATACTATGTGAAGGATATGGCTTGCTGTTAGAGTGGTGCATGTCTGACCCCCCTCCAGCGGAAACTACTGCGCAAGGCACTGGAGAAACCTCCCGCGACCTCCGTCATTGGAAAACAACCTCAGAAGGGTACCTCATGGCTGCATAGTCATTCAGGCATTTCGTCCATTGCTTGTGCCATCTGTGATTTGATCTAACCCTAATTTTGGAATGTATATTTGGTAGATGAAGAGTATTAAACAAAATGGCCTAGCACTGAAGCTATAAACGCATGTAGCAATGAGTGGCGGTTAGAACTCATGATGGATTTCTCTCTACAGACCTAGTGAGTCCCAAGGATGCAAAGGAAGCTGCCAAGAAGCTCCTCGTGTCTGGGGTGAGGAGCTGGGGATCCTCATTGTGCCCTGGGGAGACGTTATCACACTTTCCCCCCCAGAAGCTGACCATTGCCAAGAAGTCTCCCGTGAAGCGCAGTGGATTCAAGAGAGTGGGAGAGCGCCCAGGCCAGGTGACCACACCACCAAGCTGTTTTTGCATATGGTAGAATAATATGAAGCATCCATCATGATTGTAAGCCATTATGAAACGTTTATCATGTAAGCTATAAAGCTGTACGTATAGGTTCCTAGTCCATGTCGCAGCAAACTGACTTAGGAGACACGAAGAGCTATTTCTTACTTACACACCAGTACTGGGTTCTAGTACTGTGACCTGTCCCGGTCTCCACTCCGCCTAGTGCCCACCTGCCAAGAGACCAAACACGGCCGGAGGAGGCAGTGACACGGAGAAGGTAGGCCTAGCACAACAGGCCTGCATGATACTGGTCCTGCTTGCTACCTGCTGTTCCATGTGACTCACCCCAGACTCATTCCAAGCCCAAAACCAGTGCTTCTGATGTTAAGGAACTGTACCACAGGTATGCTCTGGGAACAAGTTAAAACTCCCCTTGAATGCTATTGTTCTACATTTCTGCTATCAGGTTCGTGAAGCCCTCCAATCTGGATGATCTAGGTAAGTGGTCTTGTTCCCCATCCAGTTGCTGAGAAGGTATCGGTATCTATTGCTGTCCTGGCATGATGCTGGCACTCTTCTCCTGCAGAGAGGATCCCGAAGAAGCTGGGGGTACCAGAGGCCAGCCAACCATCACAGCCATCCCTGGAGAAGACATACTTAACTCAGGTGAAGATGTGTTCCAGATGTGTGATCACATGGCCCAGATGTCTGCACCACGTGAAGCATTTTTTGGAGGGACAGTGTACTAGCATCTTGGACGTGTGAAGCACTTTATTGAGGCAGTATTCTTGCATCCCACGAGCTGCTGGTGTGTTTGTCTGTTAATCCCACAGGACTGTACTGTGCTTGTGAACTGCTTGGGCATCTCTGAGGAAGCACTGAGGATGGCCTTCCGCCGATTCGGAGAGATCCTAACACTTACTCCTCATCGCTCCAAAGGGTATCTGTCCACATTCTGGGTCCTCTCAGTGGTGGAAGTATTACTTGTCGTCTCTTTGCTCTGCATGCAGCGAATCATTCATAACTTTCAAAACTCCTGACATAGCAAATACAGCTAGAAAAGAGGTGAGACCCACATGCACACACACGATTGCACTTCCACAATCGCTCTCTTTCTCTCACTCCACTCTCTCCTCGCAGATGAACAATGGTATGATACATGGTAGTGACGTGTTTGTGGAGGCAGCTAGTAAAGAGAATGGCTTTGTTGAACTACCTCCAGAGGCAGCCAAACATCCGTGGGCACAGTTAGGTATGTAACTGCCCCCTAATGGTTGATGCTGTCCGTTATCATTTGCTGGCGATTAACTCAGCCAGTGTGTCTCTCCTTCTTCAGCTGCCGGTCGAACATTAACAGACTCCCCAGTGAAGAGGAAACTGGACAGCCAGAGACCGAGACACAAAGAGATGGTCTCCTATGAGGCAGACTTTATTTAATTTTTATGTTACAGTGCACACACACAAAATAACTTTTTGAACAGTCAGTGTCATGAGAAACCTCCACTTCGAAGTGGTTCTCCTCCTAACCTCCTGTTCGAAGTGGAACGATTAACAATCAGAACAAGGTCCTCAGTAGGTGACACCTGTCTGCTCATAATAGGATTCTAATCCAGCTGCTAGTTAATGTTTGACCAGCAGCTGAGGAAGGAGACACACTGGTGTCAGCAAGCCTCCTGGTTGAGTTAATCGCCAGCAAATGAGCATCAACAATTAGGAACATTTAAACTTGGTAATTGTAATTGCACGGGCAATTACACTGTGTACTCAGATTCCTCAGAGAAGAGGAAACCGGACAGCCAGAGGCCGAGACAGAAAGAGATAGTCTCCTATGAGGCTATGTGCACACACACACAATAACATGCAACACAGTCAGTGTCATGAGAAAACCTCCAGCACTCGGAAGTGGTTCTCCAGTGACCGCTCTTCATGTTCAAAGTGGAACGTCTCCTTCACACTTGTCCCAATGTGCTGCAGTTTAGACACAAAAGACCTCTGCTCCTCCCCCAGCCAGGGCCGATGAGGATCACACACCTGCTGGGGGGTCACATGGACATGGATCTCAGCTCCCAGTGAAGAGAGAGTTCTGAGGAGGTCATCGCTTGTGACCCAGGTGTCGTGGGTGCCTGAATGACCAGCGTCCAACCAGTAGAATGCCTTGATGTTCTTAACAAAGTCTCTTGCACGCTGAGTATGTTTGCTGTCCTGTTTGCAAGGACTTGCACAAGCTTCTGCCCTGCGTGCTGCTGCGGTGGGTGACCTGCTGCCGTCAGCCAGGCATTCTCCTTGAACTACATAGTTGCCCAGTTCATGTACGATTTGGTTGAGCACCACGCATCCTTTGCTGAAGCCAATCAGAACACGTGGGAGGGAGAGGGCCTCCGACACACTCCACTCTGCGCCTTCCTTTCTGTGCACCTGATGAATTGCATCTCTCAGGAGGTGTTCCAGATGGGGAATGGCGCCGTGTGTGGAGTCGTGTTCGGGAACACCTGTCAGAGAGGAGTCTACAAAGTGCTGATAGCAGCTGAAGAGGTAGCGCAACATACGGCTCGGGCGGACAATCCAGATAGCAGAGCCAGGAAACTTGTGCTTGAGGAGGTCACAGGTGTTCTCCAGAGACCACCGCTTCCAACGGCTTATCTCCTCGTACTGCGACTCCATGTTTGCCCTCAGGTCCTGCACGGAGAGGGTGATCAGTCCTACTTGTCACAGCACATTCAAGTTGTGGCCAAGTTCCCCACATCTCCAGCGTTTCTATATCATACGGATGAAGGCTAGAAATGTGAGAGATGGAATACGAGGCTATGTTTGAAGAGTGAATTCATTTTTTGGTCTGGCAAAAGTTAGGCTATTAGTGTTAGGGCCAGACCCAGTGCTGAATATGCGTGTCCATTTTTATTACCCCAATGATGGCTAACGAGAGGGCCTTTAGAAGGTAGAAATCTTTGAAGGACATGAAGGCGACCCTCCTAGTTCTGTGGGGGTAGGGCTGAGTGCACCCTGAACGAGGAAGAAATCCCCCTTGCTTACAGGGGCTAACCTAGGTTCACAGTCCAGCATTATGCTTGGCCACCGGTCGCAATCAACTGGGGATAATGCTGCATTATTACTGAAGGCTTTACAGGAGGTCTTGAATTCGCAGCATGCACTGCATGCGACACAGTTAGAGCTGCTGCGGGTTACAAGAAGGTGGTTCTATCTTAGTCTCGCGGGCCAGCCATATTTTTCTTTATTTCCGGTGAGCAGTTTTACCTGTGTGTCTCCCTGGAAGAAGACCACGTGCTGCGAAGGGGCCGCCGGAAGAAAGTACACCAGCAAGTTCTGCTGACTCTTGATCCCTGTTGCTAGCAACGCCATGCCTAGTCTCACAGTACGTCTGGCCTGCGAGACTACTCCATGGCTAATGGCTATTCCATTAAATAGGGATACACCCCCTATTGACGAGTAATTAATTTGTCCTACGGGGATTCGCCGAGTTTCCGTATTCTCTTGTAAATCTCCGTAAATTTTCCGTAATTTTCCGCATATTTCCGTATACTAACGTCTGTCGCACGGTGTAGAAGGCGCATTTTCTGTCCCGGGGTACGCAAATAGCTAACTCGTCAATAGGGGGTGTATCCTTTATTAATGGAATAGCCCAATACACAGCACCCGTGCAACTCCCCAAAGGCTCTAGCTCCTCCCCTTTTCTACCATTACATCACACTAAACAGTTGATGACGTCACCAACCGTCACATCACACTGGCACAATATTAAACAGTGGATGATAAATTTACTCGTTCTAGTCCTAAGTGAGTCTCATTTAAGCTTCTTCTGGATGTGAACGTTCTTGTGCAGTTCAGGCTGAATGTCATACACCAGTTCAAGCAGAGAGTCAATCACCTCTCCCTTCTGCTCGTCAACTCTGATGCTGATCTGTGCCAGCTTCTTGTCCGTGTCGACCTTCATCTTCTGAGCAAAGTCGTCTTTGGAGCCAGCATACTTTGCCTGTTGCTCTTGAAATTGCGACTCTCTCTGCTTCCGGTAATCTTCAATCTCTCTAGCAGCTTCCTCTTTGGCCTCCTTCAGACGATGTGCCTTTCCTAGATGTGTATTTGTTTGTGCATGTGTGTGTAAGATAACAATCCTTAGCCTACAAAAAAACCCAATAAGCCAGCATGGGGGTGTGGCTAGTAAGATAGACTGTGCTCTTACGAGCAAAAATTCCAACTCCTATTCCTTTTTTGATGGTATGAGGACATTGTGCAGACAATGGGTACCGATGTACATGCTTTTAATGTTGGGCAGCATTCGTTGAATGACCTGAAAGAGCGTACAAGCCATTCGAGTGGTATGTGCCATTCTATTCACCTAATGCAGTGATCAGAAGCACCAAATCATGACCACAGCCCGTCGAGAGCATAGTCCATCAAAAAATTTAACAGGGAAATAGTCTTGCTGGCCAAACCTGTCCACTGCAAGGTACAACCCAATCACGCTAAACAGGTAGCCATGTAGCAACTCCATCAGAGAGCCAGGGTTTGCTTGCCACTACTGCACGAGCTGAAAATATATGGACTTACTGAAGGCTTTTGAACACTGCACTACAGGCCATAATTTGCAGCCGATGTCATAGTATTCAGGGCACAGCCGGTGAGACTACAGGACTTTGTAGATTGCAAGCCCATCCAGCCGTCAGCTAATCTGACCAATCAGATGGCACAGTTAACGTCTGATAGCAAGATTGCTGAATGACAGAGACCGGCACTGGAATTCATGCACAGATCTAATCTACCTATGGTAGCATGAAACGGTCTTCTCGTATCCTACCACACTTCTCAGCGCTACGTACTCTTTCTGGCGTTGGCGACGACATGCGCGGCCTCCTTCTCTGCCGCCATCAGCTGCTTGATGCCCTGGCTCTGCGCTGCCATGGTCGACACACTTCTGTGGGACTTTCTCTCTGGAACAGGAAATCGGGAATCAGAATTTCAGTCATGTGAGTTACTAATCTATTTAACCCCTTCACAACCGTGGTTTCCTGTTATTAACCACTTCGATACTCCCTGCGAGCCCAGCGAGTACGTACTTTGTGTATCCTTGGAACTGAGATCGGAGCAGTGTCGGAGTGTCGAAGGGAGAATGAAACTGTTGGATGTGCTGAAGTGTCACGAGGACAGTCTGGAGTTTAGAACAGGACTGACGCAACTGGAGGTGAGTTAGCATAGTACAAGAAAAAGGACCCAACAACTGGAGCATGGAAGTCCCCCACCTGCACACACACACACATGCACACACACATGCACACACACACACATGCACACACACACACACACATGCACACACACACATGCACACACACACATGCACACACACACACACACACACACACTGTCACACAACACAGGATGCCACCACGCAGCTTGAAAAGAAGTTGAAGAGGATCTGCTTGTTATGTGAAGAGAGGCAGACATTAGCCGAGAGAGACCGCTCCCTTACTCTACGTGAGTGTGTCTCATTCTGGCCTGAGAGTGTGTGTAGAGATGTGCCGACTGCTATGGAGAAGTGGAGCCACTGATCCTACATTGTGCATTAGTGTATGTGCAAATGTCCATTGCTAGCAGTCTGGTGCTTCCATTGCTAGCAGTGTTGGCCTTCCAGGAAGCTGTACTGCTGCATTCCTCCCACAAACCTTACACGGCAGCTGTTATGAGCAAGGATGCCAGGTGTTGACTGAAGGGTTTCCAGTTCGGTACACTCACATCTTCTGTCTAGTCCACTCACACACACACACACACACACACATGTTCACACACACACACACACACACACACACACACACACACACACACACGTGCGCGCGCATGCCACAAGGTAAAGTGTGCTCCATTGAGCGCTTTCACCGTTCTGAGCAAGATGCCACGCCCTGTTTATCACAGTTTTACATGAGCCTGTTTGGATGAATAAGTGTGGGAACACATCAATTAAATCAGTCCAGCTAAGCGCATGGTGTGCTGGACCAGTGTGGAGCATGTATAATAATTATAAGCACAGTGACTGTGTCTGTTTCAGCCTGTCAACTCAGTTCCTGTGTTCTGCTTGTGTGTGTACTTTGTACTCTGAGATGCCGTACATTGCTCTTGTGTGCAGTATAAATCATGTGCTTGTAATTGCTCACAGGTGAAGATTTCCATCCAGAGATGTTTTCTGGTCCGTTTTGGCACTAATGACACACCATACCACACACACACACATATGCGCACCCATATGCGCACACATACACATGCAGAACTGATTCGAGAATTTGAGTTCTTTTCCCAGAATGAACTGGAGTGTGAAGACGAGGCTGAGAATGCCAAGGTAGCCTTCCTCCTCCTCTCCTCTTCCCCTCCATTCCTTATCTCCTCCGCTTCCTGCTGTCAATTGTGTCACTCTCCTCCAGCAGAACTCCATTGAGATCATGACGACCTCCCTCAAACAACTGGTGGACAATCAGGAGAGACTCTTTGAGCAAATTGAGTATGTGATACTGCCTTACCCGTCCTCATGCATATGCAAGTCAAAATAGATGTAGCAAAACTCAATACTCGAACCATCAAAGTTTGTGCACCCTCCCCTGTCTCCATCCCCTCCCTCCCTCCCTCCCTCCCTCCCTCCCTCCCTCCCTCCCTCCCTCCCTCCCTCCCCTCCCCTCCCCAGCATTGGTGTTCTGAAGCCTCTGCAGCATTTTGTGCACCATGATATTGAGCAGGTGAAAGAGAGCTGTAAGAACTACCAGAAGGCCAGGACAGAGGCCCTGCAGGTTGCAGAGCGGTTCTCACAGGTGTGCGGTACTACTACCTCCACACCATAGGGAGGGAGGGAGGGAGGGTGGGAGGGAGAGGGAGGGTGGGAGGGAGGGAGGGGGGTGGGAGGTTGGGAGGGAAGGAGGGAGGATGGGAGTTCAGAGTTTGCCGTGTTAGGTGGTGGTATTGTGTTCCTGACACTGTGGATTGTCTCTCCATGTAGTGCAAGAGGCACGAAATGACTCTCCTCAATGAGGTTTGTGTGGACCACTGCTTGCTTGTTATTTTTTAATGTTGTTGAATTTTGATTACTAAAAATGTTCAGTTTATCGGTACTGGCCAGTACCGGCAGAATGTGATATCGGTTCACCCTTACTTAGAACATGGATTTGTAGGTGTATGCTGTAACTAACCTGTCTCCATACCTAGCTCTCTATGCAACTGTTTGACGCCCGCTGTGACCTGCACCGTGCGTCCTGCAACTATGCCCTTGACCTGAACTGTCTCCACTCCAAGAAAAGTCCTCACTTCCTTCAGAAACTGGTGAGACCTTTGGCCGTGCGGAGTGAGACCTCTAGCTACGCGGAGAGATCTCTAGCTATGCGGAGAGATCTCTAGCTATGCGGAGAGATCTCTAGCTATGCGGAGAGATCTCTAGCTACGCGGAGAGATCTCTAGCTATGCGGAGAGATCTCTAGCTACGCGGAGAGATCTCTAGCTATGCGGAGAGATCTCTAGCTATGCAGAGAGATCTCTAGCTACGCGGAGAGATCTCTAGCTATGCGGAGAGACCTCTAGCTATGCGGAGAGATCTCTAGCTACGCGGAGAGATCTCTAGCTATGCGGAGAGATCTCTAGCTACGCGGAGAGATCTCTAGCTACGCGGAGAGATCTCTAGCTACGCGGAGAGATCTCTAGCTACGCGGAGAGATCTCTAGCTATGCGGAGAGATCTCTAGCTATGCGGAGAGATCTCTAGCTACGCAGCAGATATATAGAACAGGCACATTTGGAAACCATTTTCTACCAATTATGGCACATTTTGATGTGTCAATTAAGCCAATATTTTCAGAAACAGCACTCCTGTTCCGTAGTGTGACCTCCTGTTCCGTAGTGTGACCTCCTGTTCCGTAGTGTGACCTCCTGTTCCGTAGTGTGACCTCCTGTTCCGTAGTGTGACCTCCTGTTCCGTAGTGTGACCTCCTGTTCCGTAGTGTGACCTCCTGTTCCGTAGTGTGACCTCCTGTTCCGTAGTGTGACTGATGTGCCATAGCTGCCTATAATGGAACAATGAACCAAATTGGCAGAAACAGTGCTCCTGGTGAGCGATAGCACACCAAGCGAATCCAGCAAAGATCAAGTCTTGTCTTGTTTGCCACTTGTGGAGGGCATCCTGGGACAAGAATAGCCTTGTTCCCAGGCCTTCTAAACGTCCGGTTTGGTGTAGAAGGCCTGGGAATGAGACTACGCCTGCAGCTATATCCTAGTTATCTTGGGCTAGGAATGAGATACAGGGCTGGGATTTGCACCATTGTGATCAGCATAAATGGAGCATTCCAATGATGTCTGTTTTGCTGTAGGTTGAATTTTGACTCAAAATCATGAAAAACCATGGATTATAGCCTTTGGTCGACTGTGATTTTTGACAAAAATGTGACCAGCATTAAAAGTCATTCTTAGCACATCACTTGAAGTTTCTGTAGATGCTGATCACAATGGCACACTACCAAGCTTCAAATGCATGGATGCAACATGTCTTTCTTTTAGACAATGTGTAAGGAGTAAGATTATGGCAGCTAAGTACTGTGCTAGGTATCTTGAGATACGAGGCTGGCGTTGAGATCAGCATGAATGGAGCATTCCCTCCAATGTTTTCCAATTTGCTGTCGGTTGAATTTAGACCCAAAATCATGCGAGTTTTGACAAAAATGTGACGGATAATATAATATGAAAGCTCCTTTTATGCTGATCTCAATGGTACAATCCCCAGCTTCGTATCTCATTGACAAACCATACCTAGTGCAACGATCTCTTCCAAGTCTGTTCACAATAGCAATTTTGGTTCATTGGTCCATTTTTGGCTGAAATGGCATATCACCGTAATTGGTAATGGTTTCTAAAATGTACCAATTTTGGCACACAAACATACCTCTATGCAGAGAGACCTCTAGCCATGCAGAGAGACTACTAGCCATGCAGAGAGACCTCTAGCCATGCAGAGAGACCTCTAGCCATGCAGAGAGACTACTAGCCATGCAGAGAGACCTCTAGCCATACAGAGAGACCTCTAGCCATACAGAGAGACTACTAGCCATGCAGAGAGACCTCTAGCCATGCAGAGAGACTACTAGCTATGCAGAGAGACCTCTAGCCATACAGAGAAACTACTAGCCATGCAGAGAGACCTCTAGCCATGCAGAGAGACTACTAGCTATGCAGAGAGACCTCTAGCCATGCAGAGAAGTGAAACAAGAAGTGACCCCCCGCCCTCCCTCTCTCCCAGGTGGACTACATGACCTCTCAGCTCTCCTACTTTCACCTGGGCCACATCACAGTGAAGGATGCTGAGTCGCACATCAACGAACTCTATGGTGTGCTGGAGGTAGGTGCCCCTCCCCCATCCCAGGGCCATGTCCATCCACGTGCTGTTCCTCCGTCTCTGTCCCGCAGAGGCTTCGTGCGCAGGTGACATCGCAGGACACCCAGCAGAGGACCAAGGCCAAGTCACTTCTGGAACAGGTGGGACTGTCGCTGTACGTTTTCATCCCCTCCCACCCTCACTCTCCTCCCCTCCCACTCTCACTCTTCTCCCCTCCCACCCTCACTCTCCTCCCCTCCCATCCTCACTCTCCTCCCCCCACTCTCACTCTCCTCCCCTCCCACCCTCACTCTCCCCTCCCACCCTCACTCTCCTCCCCTCCCACTTTCACTCTGCTCCTCTCCCACTCTCACTCTCCTCCCCTCCCACCCTCACTCTCCTCCCCCCACTCTCACTCTCCTCCCCTCCCACCCTCACTCTCCCCTCCCACCCTCACTCTCCTCCCCTCCCACTCTCACTCTTCTCCCCTCCCACCCTCACTCTCCTCCCCTCCCATCCTCACTCTCCTCCCCCCACTCTCACTCTCCTCCCCTCCCACCCTCACTCTCCTCCTCTCCCACTTTCACTCTCCTCCTCTCCCACTCTCACTCTCCTCCCCTCCCATCCTCACTCTCCTCCCCCCACCCTCACTCTCCTCCCCCCACCCTCACTCTCCTCCCCTCCCACTCTCACTCTCACTCTCCTCCCCCACCTCACTCTCCTCCCCTCCCACCCTCACTCTCCTCCCCTCCCACCCTCACTCTCCTCCCCACCCTCACTCTCCTCCCCTCCCACCCTCACTCTCCTCCCCTCCCACCCTCACTCTCCTCCCCCACCCTCACTCTCCTCCCCCCACCTCACTCTCCTCCTCCCACCTCACTCTCCTCCCCCCACCTCACTCTCCTCCCCTCCCTCCCTCCTCTCCAGGTATTTCTCTCTCGGTCACGGGACCTGGTACTGTTCCACTCTCAAGACCTCCACTTCCCATTACGAACTGCCAAAGCCACCGTTATGTGAGGCTCACTCACGTTCCTCCCACCCTCCCTCCCTCCCCCTTCCTGGGTCATTCCTTCCCTCCCCCCTCCTCCTCACTCCCACCTTCTTTCCTCCCTCCATCCCCTCTGTCTCTCTCCCTCCCAATCCCCTCTTCTTCTCTTCATCCCTCTTTCCTTCCCTCTCACCTCTTTCCCTCGCTCCATCTCATCTGCTCCTCTACCTCCTTCCTTCTCCTGTACAGACGCCATCTCTCTGAGAACCATGAAGGTTTCTCATTTGAAGAGAAGGAGGTGGAGCCTGTCCAGAAAAGGCCAGTACAGGGTGAGCCAATGTTTCCATCATTCTTCTGTCCTCCCATTTTTTCTCCCCCCCTTCCCCTCCTCCACTCCTCCCTCCTTCCTCCCCCCACTCCCCTCCTCCACCTACTCCACTCCCCCCTCCCCCCACTCCCCTCCTCCACTCCCCCCACTCCCCTCCTCCACTCCTCCCACTCCACTCCCCCCTCCACCCCCCCTCCTCCTGCTCTACATCCCTCACTAATTTAACCGTTTCCACAATTCAATTCCAAGCAACCCTCTCCTCTTAGCTCGCACAAAGAGTGGCTACCTGTGGTACGCAGAGACCAGGACATTTGGCACCGCGTGGATTCGGCTCTTCTTCTCCATCAGAAAGGGCATGCTAGTTTCATCAGAGGTACATTTCTCCTAGTCTCAGTCCCAGACCCAACCAACCCCAGCACGGATCGCTTTTAGTATCGCGCGTGGGGAAGGAAGTTATACTGGAAGCGATACATGCACTGGATAAATGGTCTGGGAACGAGACTAGATTTAACCCTCCCCCCTCTCATTGCATCTGCTGCTGTTTGGTCTCTGACCTCCAGTCAACTTCGAAAGTGAAGGTGCCCATTTCCCTCAATCTGAACTTGTGCAACGTCAAGGTGAACATGATGCTTGGAAGATTAACAATGTCATGTGACACTCATGTGACCTCTGTGCTCTCCCAGCAAGCCCAAGTGACCGACGCCGAGAGGAACTTCTGCTTCAAGGTGATATCTCCTATCAGGGTCCTTCTGCTACAGGCTGAGAGCACTCAAGGCACGCCAGCACCGGCCAGCCCTTCATTACCTGCATCCACTTAGACATGTACACTCACACACACACATAGATATGCAATGCTGGATGGACGTACTGAACTATGCTATAATTCACGCCCTCCATGGGCACTCCATGACGCCTGACAGGGAGCTGTTGCCAGTGGGGGGTGCAGAGGGGGGCACCGGACCAGTGCCGGGGGATGCTGCCCGTCCACCCAGGTGTGTGGTAGCTAGCAGAGATAATCCTGTTGTTCGAGCTTGCTAGTGGGGGACACTTGTCTCCTCCTCCTCACAGTAAGCCCAAGAGCCGGGTGAACATCTCCAAGGAGCTGTACTCTGTCCCGGGAAATGAGCTCTGCGCAGACTGTGGAAACACCCGACCAAAGTGGGCCAGGTAGGTACCCACCCCTCCTCACCATCCTTATGAGTAGTTGGGTATAGTTTAATGACTTGTTTCCCTGATGAATACATAGTTGTACACAGTACCACAATTGCCTTGCAGTCTGCATGTGCGCAACTGTTCCCTGATCTGCGTGTCTTGCCCCCTGATCTGCGTGTCTTGCCCCCTGATCTGCCTGTCTTGCTCCCTGATCTGCCTTGTCTTGATCCACCTGTCTTCTCTCCACCATCAGCATCAACCTGAGTGTCCTGATTTGTATCGAGTGTTCTGGAGTGCACCGTAGCCTGGGAGTGTACGTATCACAGGTAGGTCCAGGGTGCACTGTAGCCTGGGAGTGTACGTATCACAGGGTTTGGGAGTCGGGGCTTGTGGCCACCATGACAGGTGGTGACGAAATACTCCTTCCTCTCAGGT
This sequence comes from Axinella damicornis, assembly GCA_963931865.1. Classification (NCBI taxonomy): domain Eukaryota; kingdom Metazoa; phylum Porifera; class Demospongiae; order Axinellida; family Axinellidae; genus Axinella; species Axinella damicornis. The sequence continues at coordinate 20,368,223 of OZ007508.1, forward strand.
ACGCTCCCTGACATTGGACATGCTGAAGCCGGAATGGGTGGAGTCAATGAAGGAGAATGGGAACAGGAAGTCCAATGCAGTCTACGAGGCCCTGCTCCCGGAGGACTTTGACAGAGGTTCACCACTACCAGTGTACACTACCAGTGTAGACCCTAATGCACAGCAGTAGCACCTGCGAACCAATCATGCACTATCTCACATGTGACTTTGTCAATGCTGAGAGGGAAGGAAAATCAATCCACAATCAGTAAGCCCGTCTGTGGTGACACATTTTGAAAGCAGACAGATAACCCGAACCGTGGATTGATTTTCTCTCTGCTCTGGCTGGGCACCGAGGCCTGGTGTCACAATGGTACAGAAGAGACCAATAAGGGAAGGGATGCGGCAGTGACAACAGAGCTATCAAAAACCAAGCACACTGTCTCCTACAGCCAGTTACAAAGTTGTTCCACCCTCTCCAGACGCAGTGCGGCGTGACGACGCCAGACAAGAATTCATCGTTGAGAAGTATGTAGCAATGAAGTACACGTCCCCAGAGGACAAAGAGAGGATTCTGAGAGAGCGTGAGTGAACTTTGACCTTGCTGTGTTGGGGCAATGAATAGCTGTATGGTTTTATGCCATGCTTCATCTCCGGATTTGTTGTATATTTTCAATCTGTGGATCCAAGAGCGCATGACAATGATGATGTCATCATGTGCTCTTGGTGCATCTCATAACATACTACATTTGTCACTAGCTATGCAAACGTCTACCATCGTGACTCTGTGCAAGTCCACTGAAAGTTCAAAATCCTCTAGTGGTTATCATAAGTAATGGCATTGAAGTTCTTTCTCAACATTGTGTCTGTTTGCTCTTCAGGACAGGAGGCGAAACAAGAGAGTATGAGGCGATCTGCTGCTCTGCTTGCTGGCCCACAATCCTCCAAAGGTGAGTAGTGCGTCTGTGTGGACCTCGTGCATGTACTGGTTGAAATGATGTTGGTAAATCATAATGCAGTCATGGCACTGTATTGTATATTCAGGTACACAGCTCACCGCTACCAATGCGAAGTCTGAGGATTCCAGTGGAGGAGGAGGGGGGAGTGGAAGAGGTGGGAGTGGAGGAGGAGAGAGTGGAGGAGAAGGGGGGAGTGGAAGAGGTGGGAGTGGAAGAGGAGAGAGTGGAGGAGGAGGAGAGAGTGGAGGAGGAGAGAGTGGAGGAGGAGAGAGTGGAGGAGGAGGAGGAGGAAGTGAAGGAGGAAGAGGGAGTGGAGGAGGAGGAGGAGGAGGAGAGAGTGGAGGAGAGGGGAGTGGCAGTGAGCAGAGACAGGATGGTACACATTCAGAGGTATGTGCAGGAGGTGGATGCTCTAGAGAATAGTTGTGGCACTTTCCCTGCACAGGTGATCATATACTGCACACATGCAGGGTTCAGCTCTGCAGAGAGTGAAGAAGTCACTTGGAACTGTGAAAGATTCGGTTGTGAAATTTGCCAAGAACGAATGATCTACAAAACAGATTTGTACCTGCTCATCCCTGACTACAATGTATTTATTGTGTTAATAATCATGTTTGCATTTGGTGATCCGCGTTTCCGGGATTCGCGTGAAAAATTCGGCGCATTATTGCGCGTAACTACAGGTACCAGCTAATTTTGCGGCGCCGAGCTCGAGGAGCTTCCCCATCTCGAGACGATGTGTGCACGTACGCGTGGGGACCTCATGCGAGAAATGGCCACAGGCACCCTAAGGAGCAACGATGATTCGACGGGTTCTTCGGTAGGTTTTCGAAAAGTGCAATCGATGCCAGATAATCAGCTAGGGAACTTGTATCTGGTTTTCAAAGTTTGCACACAGCATGCATTTAGTATAGTGCCTACTGAACGGGGTACCAATTGATTGCATGGTCCTCGCCATTTTGTCTACTTCAACCGCAGGCCAGAGAATTCCACCTGTCGCACTCGTCCTATCGCAAGAGGGTGCGTCAGGAGTACCAGAGGCTGTATCAGGCCAAGCGAGCCAAGACGGTGTCTCGGGTGAAATCTGAGCTTCAGGAAAACAGGAGGTTTGTGGAGCAATCGACCCAAGATGCTCCTAGTGAGCCATCCATCAAGCCACTTCCCCCGGAGTCGTGCGTGGATGTGGAGCTACCCCGCAAGATCTCCATTGGGTTCATGAGCCAGACTGGGAAGACACAGTACGTCAAGATCCCCCTCTCACTGGTGCCAGTAGTTCAGGCACTGCCGCGGTTCAACACCTGGTCCACAACGCAGCAGAACTTCCTCGTGGAGGACGAAACTGTCCTGCACAACATCCCCTACATGGGGGAGGAGGTGCTGGATAAAGACGAGAGCTTCATTGAGGAACTGATCAAAAATTATGATGGGAAGATTCATGATAGCAAGCAGGAGGGCAGCGACGCAGTGGATGACGACATCTTGGTTGAGTTAGTGGGCACAATGAAGCCATTCTACTGCAACGCCCCCAAGCATATGCGAGGGGCTCCCAAGTCGTCAGAGGCTGGTGTACAGGGGTCACAGGTATATGAACCTACCCTCTTTCATGGGGTAATCATGATAGCATATCCCGGCCTGATCTCCTAGTCAATGCTGTTCTAGCGTACATGGATTCCTGAGCATCTCTTACAATTGAAAATGGAGGTCAAAAAGTGGCGTGGGGTGATGTAATGCCCTCCAGTTTCCATTGTAAAAAGATGCTATGGAATCCGTCTATACACTGTCGCATATAGATGTGTGGTGTAAGAGTTTCTATATATGTCCTGTCCGTCTTCCACCTGTTAGATGGACCAATCAGAACAGCTGTTCTCAGCGATTGCCAATGTCACCTGCAGCAGTGAAAGCCCCCAGAAGCTGCAGGAGAGATACCGCCGACTAACCAGCTCAGAGGGCGTGTCCCAATGCATCCCAAACTTGGATGAGTGAGCTTCCAGGGTTTAGCTCCCTAAGCTTGGCCCTGTGTTACTGCTCCCTCTGTCTGTCCTCTCGCACACGTAGCCCCTCCATAGCCCCTCTGTCCCGCGGCCATGCGCTCCACTCCTACCAGACCCTCTTCTGTCGACGCTGCTTCAAGTACGACTGCTTTCTCCACGGCTGGCACCCTGCACCCCCCACACCCTCCCACCTCACACATCCTGATGCACAGTTGAGGAAGACACCATGCGGACCACATTGCTTCCTACACAAGGTATAAGCCTGGTGTGTGCACAAGATTGCTTCCTGCACAAGGTATAAGCCTGGTGTGTGCATAAGATTGCTTCCTACACAAGGTATAAGCCTGGTGTGTGCACAAGATTGCTTCCTGCACAAGGTATAAGCCTGGTGTGTGCACAAGGAGCAAGAATAAACGTATAGCTCACAATAAGAACAAACTTGAGAGTAATTATTCCAATTTCAGCTGTATCCCTAGTCTTGCGGGCTACATGTCCATTGCCTTGTTCCCAGGCCACGTGGGAGCAAGTCAGCGTTAACATAGTGTCACCACAGAACCAGAGGGTAGAAAGGTCATGTGATATCAAGGGCATATCGAGCTTTATGCGCCCTTGGTGATATAGATGATCAGCATGGTGATGTAATACCCTCCTGTTCCCAGAATTGGTCTGACCGAGTACTCTCCACACACAGATTGATGATCCAGGTAACCTGGCATCGCTGATGACCCACTACCCTTCCAGGGGAGGGAGCCGAGTGGGCTACAAGCCTGTGGCCCACTCCATGTTCACTGCAGAGCCACCCCAACCCTCAACCAGCAGTAGTAGGTGTGGCACTTCCCCAGTGCCGGTCATGGTGAGCTCAGATGAGTCGGACTCAGAGTCTTCGTTTGCCGACTCCAATGACTCGGATGACGAGGGTGAGAACGGCGACCCAGAAGCCTCCATGGAGCTTGCCAAATCAACACACCCTTCGAGGATTGGTGTGAAGCAGGTTACTCCGCAGAAAAACACTGCGCAGAGCGATGTCATGGCTACTAGCAGCAACGATAAAGACAGTGGTGAAACAGAGGATCTCCTACCTGGTTGGACAGGGGCAGAGGTGACCTACTTTCGTCTTCTGCATCCAGTATTTGGCCACAACTACTGCGCCATTGCAGAACTCTTGCGGACAAAGAAGTGCCAGGAGGTGTACGAGTACTCCCAACAGGTGTCGGGGACGTTGCTGCTGGACCAGCCAGAGAGGATGCGGAGACTGGCCGGGAAGAAGAAGAAGAGAAACATGAGGTGGTCGATTCTTGGGCTAAGTGCCCCACCCCTCTTTCTGTGTTCAAAGTTTCGTATGGAACGGAGGGGGAGGGGAACTCTGTCCTTAGGACGTGTCCCACTGGATATTAAAAGCTCTGAATTGGGTTCTGGGACCCCAAACCAGAGCTTGATGATTGTTGAACCTGTCCCTGCTCTCTTGCTCTCTTCCGACAGGACATGGTCTCACCATCATCGCAAGATCCAGTCCAAGCTCGAGGGCCAGGCGACCTATCGGTACAACTACAAGCCGTGCCTCCACCCGGGGAAGGCGTGTGATGGCTCCAGCTCCTGCCGCTGTGCCCTCTCAACAAACTTCTGTGAGAAGTACTGCAACTGCAGCCCTGACTGCCAGAATCGCTTCCCGGGATGCCGCTGTCGGACAGGATCCTGTAATACAAAACATTGCCCCTGCTTCCTGGCTGTACGAGAGTGTGACCCTGACCTCTGTAACCTCTGCGGGGCAGGTGGGTGCATCCCCCATACTAACGTATTTCCATTTTGTGCTACTCTGACCTACACAGCCACATGTAGGTTTCAGGTTGCCTGTCCAAGATCCATCCCACGATCTGACCGATGAGTGTGTGCTGTGTGTGGCTTCACCATTTACATGGCAAACACACTATGCCCTGGCTTGGACTTGAAGTACAAAGGTCATATGCAGATCCTGGAATGAATTTGGACAAGCAACCTGAAAGAAAACATTCCCGTTCTAGTCTAATGGCATCTTTGTTTGCAGGTGAGGGACTGAACTCGGAGGACACTGGTACCTGCAACTGTCGGAACGTGGCCGTCCAGCGTGGACAGCACAAGCAACTCCTGATGGCTCCCTCGGATGTGGCTGGCTGGGGGATCTTCCTCAAGGACAGTGCAGAGAAGAACGACTTCATCAGTGAATACTGTGGAGAGGTGAGGGGTCGTTCTCAGGACTGAGCTGCGTCAGTTGGTTGAAGATGTGCGTCACTCAGTTGATCCTTTGTTTCTGACAGATCATTTCTCAGGAAGAGGCTGACCGACGGGGGAAAGTGTATGACAAGTACGCTTGTAGCTTCCTCTTCAACCTGAACCACGGTGAGATCGATGGAGCTGCCTTCAAGATCGTAGTTTAATTTGGAACGGATCTACCCTTAATCCAATTACCTCCCTACACACACACCCAGACTATGTAGTAGATGCCACTCGCAAGGGGAACAAGATCCGCTTTGCAAACCACTCAATCCATCCCAACTGTTTCGCCAAGGTGATGATGGTCAACGGAGACCACCGCATTGGTATCTACGCCAAGAGGAACATCGAGCCAGGAGAGGAACTCTTCTTTGACTACAGGTGGGTACATGTAGGGGAAGACGACGTTTTACCACATGGTTGTACACTGACTCTCTGCACTGCACAGGTATGGTCCAACGGAACAGCTCAAGTATGTTGGCATTGAGAGAGAGGTGGTGAAGTACAATTGACTTGAAGCTGGACTCTGATTACACAACCACATTGTACATAGGCTGGTGCTATGTTCCCAGGTGGTCTCTGCACAGTACTTCTCTTGTAATGTCTTGAGGAGTTAACAGTTTTGTTGATCCGATTATCACCTGTTAACAAAACAGATTCAGTATGTAAAGCACCTGTCAACAAAGACTTAGGGGGAGCAAACTGCAGCAGCTGTCCCCTGAGGTTAAACTGCAGCAGCTGTCCCCTCAGGTTAAACTGCAGCAGCTGTCCCCTCAGGTTAAACTGCAGCAGCTGTCCCCTCAGGTTAAACTGCAGCAGCTGTCCCCTGAGGTTAAACTGCAGCAGCTGTCCCCTCAGGTTAAACTGCAGCAGCTGTCCCCTCAGGTTAAACTGCAGCAGCTGTCCCCTCAGGTTAAACTGCAGCAGCTGTCCCCTCAGGTTAAACTGCAGCAGCTGTCCCCTCAGGTTAAACTGCAGCAGCTGTCCCCTCAGGTTAAACTGCAGCAGCTGTCCCCTCAGGTTAAACTGCAGCAGCTGTCCCCTCAGGTTAAACTGCAGCAGCTGTCCCCTCAGGTTAAACTGCAGCAGCTGTCCCCTCAGGTTAAACTGCAGCAGCTGTCCCCTCAGGTTAAACTGCAGCAGCTGTCCCCTCAGGTTAAACTGCAGCAGCTGTCCCCTCAGGTTAAACTGTGTCCTTTCTAGTCTCGTTCCCAGACCCCGAACGCGCACGTGTGAAAAAGGGGTCTGGGGACAATGCTACAGTCAGCTCGACCCTATGATATATGACGCTGATGTCTGGAATGTGGGATGGCCAATCAGAGTTTAGCTAGAGCAATAAATTGCTTCGTAGTTTCCGTGTCGGCTAAGTAGACTTGGTAGATACAGCCCAGAACGACGCGAAGAGGAGTGCTGCCTTCGTTAGTACAAAGAATATCTCTCACCGCTTTACTGGGCATCATCAAACATGCCATTTTCATCTGGAATCTACTGATTACGTCATTGTGGTCACGCCCCTTGAGGTCAGGCAGCATGTAGCATTGTACCCAGACCCCTTTTTCGCGTGTGCGTGTTTTTTTCGCGCGTGCGCGTTTGGGGTCTGGGAACGAGACTATGTCCTTTGAGGTTAAACTGCAGCAGCTGTCCCCTCAGGTTAAACTGCAGCAGCTGTCGTCCACTCAGAGTATTTGTGCGTTGAGGTACCAGGTACAGCTACACATTGGTGAGTAGCATGCGGCCATGACTGACCTGGACGTTACTCTTGTGGCTGGCTGCAATGTCCCGGATCTGTCGAACCTCAGCACAAGTGATTCCTCCGACTACAAACAGAAATAGCAGAGGGTGGTTGCTGGGCCTTGGACGAGCCGAGCTCATGAATAAACTGTATGTGAAAATTAGGACTAGCGTAGGTGAGCACATTCTATTCTCTAACTCAATAAAAGCGCCACCATTACAGCGTTCAGAACAGGAGAGCACCGCACCTGAAGCTGGACTTCAGTATGTCAGCCAGCCCGTGTGAGTGGTACTCAAGGTCAGGAAGGTCGGGCTTGGAAGGGTTGAAGATGGCATCCACTACCTGGGCACAGAATGGAGGAGGAAGCACCTGTACGTCATAATTACATAGACAAGTGGACAGTGATTGTCAGTTACCTGTGCCAGCAGTGAGTGGTAAGGTGCCAGGGAGCTCTGCTCCTCACAGTCAAATGTACGTCTGGAAATAAAGCAACCATTATTTTACTGCATGCATAGACAATAGCTCTGTGTACAATGTACCTATCCCACGGGAAGTGCACGTATTGATGTACCTAAGATGTCCCTGATCTCACCCAGACATATACTAGACTATGCTCTTCAGAGTCAAATGCATGCCTGTGAGATGTTGACAACAACCATTATCTTACGGTATGAAACACGGGAAGTGCACGTACATGACGTACCTAAACTGCTTGAGCTGGTCTCTGGTCTCCCCCAGGCCGACCAGCCGCTGGAACACAGTGGTCAGTCTCCCCAGGACGTGGGTGCGGGAGTCAGACTCGGCTGAAGAGGGACACAAACAGGTCAACCGATGCACTTCCCATCCCCAGTTTGCAGGACAAACATGGTGTACTGGGATACCACCACTAGAAGTACAATTCCAACCACTTACTGCTACGCCAAGTGAAGTCCTCTGGAGTAGAGGACATTCACTTGGCGTACCAGTAAGTGGTCACACAAGGACATTGTGTGACCAGACTCCACTGCTCTGGCCACGTGAGACCAGACCCCATGTGCTCACCGATGCCCAGGGCAGCAATGAGCTCTGAGTCACAGTCTCTGTGCTGGAGAATGAGGTCTGCAAGAGCTTCCTGCACAGAAATGAAATCAGTCCATTGGATTCCTATCCACAGCTGGGCCTGGGACTCAGCCTCTTCACCTTGGCGTCTTTCTCCTCACTGAATTCGTCCACGCAGTCCTCACCAACTAGTGAGTACAGGCCCACCATCACACCCAGCAGCTCACAGAGAGTAAGGACACCCCCTCCCCCGCCTCCTAGCTGACTGGTGGCCGCCTCCGTCAACTGCCTCAAAACACTGGGAGACTCGTCATCATTCACGCTCAGCATTAGCAACTGTGCATGTGTGAGAGGTTGGCTCTGGAAGTAGCATAGACTCCCCCTACAGTTTACATGGTGAACGTACCTTCTCAAAGCTGGCCATCTCCTCCCAGTGGCGGTGTCTGTCCTCCCCGAGTGCCTCTACCACAGCACAAGCCAGCTGCAGCACTGCCTGCTGGGAGACACAGGCATCCGGGTGGCTCCTGTGAGGGTGTGTGAGTGAGTGCAACTGCTAGTGTATCCAATTGTTCGATCCTGGGCAGCCAAGCGTCTGCTCACCTGAACTGCTGGAGGAATCCCTGAAGTTGTGCAGCCGAGGGTCTACCCGGCCTCCCAGTCAGCTTCACCGACAGTCCCTCTTGGGAGAGTGCTTCCAGCAGACAACGGGACACCTCCATCAGAGACTCCTAAGGGGAGGGAGGGAGGGCTGATGTCACAACAGCTAGGAGACACTCGATCATGTTACTGTCTTCACCTTTTGCTTTGAGCAAATCAGTGTTCTTAGTAGTTGCTGTGCTTTCGTGTTTTGGGGTTGTGCTAGGCATCCTGGGAGAATTATTCTAGGTGGGTGTAATAGATCAGTCATGTGACAGTCCTGTGAAGGTCATGTGACTACCATCAAGTCCTGCTATATTAATCATGCACAGGTCATGTGACCACTGAATCATGATGTTAACAGGTGCGGATCACATGCTGAGTTATGTAACAATAACCTTACCCAGGAATAGTGTTGCTGATTGGAGACATGTCGACACACACATCGCTGGTGTGCTGGGGGAGGTGGGGGAGGAGGAAGAGTATTCGGTCAGCGAGAGAATCCACAGGGTGGGAAGTGGGGCCTGTGAGGTCCAATGTTCGGTCCACTAATAGAAGAGAGGCTCGCTGAGCCGCCGACTAGGAGAGAAGAGGACAGGCATGTAGTTTATCATGAAACCATTATTGTCCACAGCCCACACCCACCCTCCTCCTTGTCTTGGCCTGTGGCAGGGCAGCGAGCTGGTTGGCAATGAACCGCGAGGTGTGTCCGAGGGAGAAGATGTCTTCTCGTACCTCCAACTGCAACAGCAGGTCATTCATCCCCCAGACAAAGCCCTGGGGATTAACGTAGCTGAACATCTGTGCATATACACTCATGCAACAGTTGAGGCCTTCTACACCTACGATCGTTTGCAGTATGCAAAAAACAGAGGGTTTGCATACCGCAAGCAAGCACTGGGAACGAGGCTAGCAGAGTGCTCCTTGCACCATGAGTATGGCTGCTCACAGCACCAGGATCTTGTCAGCTGTACCTTGACCTTGGTCTGAAGTTCATGTGTAAGCATATCAAAGTCTATCTGTCCCAGGTGCTGTAGGGAATGGTCCATGCTGCCCTGTGAGGGAGGGGCAGCTCACGTGACATCTCTGCAGTTCATATTTGGGCATCACTGGTGTAGTGGTCCTACAAGACTACTTCAGACACATACTTCTTCGATGAGTTTAGCTGTCAGTCCGTCCATGTCTGAGGGCAGTAAAGGGAAGAGTGTGGCGTGGGGGGGCGTGATCAGTAGGCCTGGACACACCTCACTGTGGAACAGCGGCAGGTGGGTCACCGACACGCGAACACCAGACTAGGAGAGGAACAACACAGGGTAGCAATAAGCAGGTCGTGATTCCGGATGGGACCATCAAACTCAGGAGGCAATAACCTCACTACCTACACACCAGAAGAAAGCTACTGATGAGTTCTATCAAATTGGCTGTTGCCTGTCATGAAGTTGATGAACTTCCCAACACAAAATAAGCACGGCCCTAGTGCTGAATGGCCGATATAGCTGCAGTGTGAGTTGGGCACTCTGTTAGTCTCACTGTCCAAACAAACTCTTCCCACAGAAGGAAAGTATTCCAGAAATAATTCCACGTCAACAAATAAGTGAATTCTATGGCACCACAGAAGGCAATTTGGCATTGGGGATCTGGCCCCTGTGGGACTGCACCAGTGGTACTGCCAAGGCCAGTGGTACCCACACCATCCTGACCCCAGCCAGGACAGTCCAGGAATGAGCCTTACCTCCCTGTTGATCCACTTCCTCATGAGCGCCTGGAACTCTCCGTAGTGTGAGTACGTCTCCTCCCCTCCCCCTTCCTCCCCCCCAGGCATGGGCACCCACTGAGAGTGCATCGCCTCAGGCTGTGAGCAGAACACATGGCACTCAAGTGGCTGGAGGTCCGAGAGGAGCTGCGATATCCTCCGACCACACCTCCCGTGCAGGAAAGCAGTCACCACCAGCACCACGTGGCAGTATGGCGCCTGCAGTGACATGACGTACAAAATACATCAATTCTTCCTCACAAGTAATCTACGCTGGTAATTTTTTGAAGTGGTTATTGGTCCGGCAGGAAGTAGGGTAATGGTTAGGGCCATGCGCCAGGGCCAGTTCTGAATGTCCATTGCCTATACCCTATTAGCATGTACTTCCTGCCGGACCAATATCCACTTCCGATTTTCATTGAAAATTATGTGCAACACTCTGGACCATAGATACTATCTACAAACCCTTGGGTTGCATAAGTACGGCACCATAGTACTATCCCTGTACGGCACCCACCATGGCGATGAAGTCGCGAGCCACTGGGCTAAGGACACGATACAGGTCATATACACCTACACAGTCCCCCAGTAGCCGCACACCTCCCGCCCAGTGCAGCACCTCAGCCGCCCCACTGTCCAGGAAGACAGCCGAGTCTCTGCACACTGACGACACCTCTCTCCACAACCGCTTTTCGGCCATTGATTTTTATTGCGATTCAATAATTCTGGTCTAATTATGGCAATTTGCTAAATTAGAACAGCATAATTCTGAACAACAGATCAGATCAGCAGATGAGATCGGATTGCTCAAAACGACAATATTACAATCATGATATTAATATCCCCTATGACCTTTTATGCAGGCATTACTTCTGACATCCGAAGTTGGGCAAGCATAGCTGGTAGAGGAAGAAGCTACAATTTGAAAATGTCTACAAATCATAGTCTGATGGTGCCCATCTCTAGCTGCTGCTGCACCTCAGGTGTGAGTGGAACGTACGTCCTCTGAGCATGGTCCAGCAGGTAGAGGGGGTCAGACACCTTCCCCTGATCGAACCCCTCATTCCGCAGTTGCACCTTCCGCAACTTGAAGGTGCCGGTGAGATCACAAGCCTTGATCAAACGGATGAAAACGGGAACAGCGTAGGGAGGGAGGGAAAGGAATAGCTTCTGACCCAGGTCAGCCAGGTTCACTGTCTGCTCGTCGCCCACAATGGCTGCCATCCCAGCCCTCCCCTCTGATCCTAGGACCTCTACACCATAGACCACCACGTCACGAAGCTCCAGGATGTTCGCCATGGTGGCCTCCACCTCCATGGTCGAGACATTCTCCCCCTTCCAGCGAAATGTATCCCCTGTGCGGTCACAGAAATACAGGTATCCTTCCTCGTCCATGCGTAGCACATCACCAGAGGCAAAGTACATGTCACCAGGTTTGAAGACATTGCGAAGAACTTTCTTTTTCGTGGCTTTCTCATCCTGGTAGCCATCAAAACGGTGCATGGCTCCCTTTGTAATCTTAGCTACAATTTCACCTGGTTCATCTACGCTGGCCTTCACACAGAAGCCGTTGCTGTTCCTCAATGGCACACCTGTCTCCGGGTCAACCTTGACGATGCACACTGGGTTGAACATCGGCAAGATAACAGATATCACACCACAGGCTCCTACTTTGTTCATTGGGTTGGCCAAAGACGCGTTGCCTTCAGTGGCACCATAGAACTCTCCGATTTGGGCCACATTGAATCGTTTCTGGAAGGCATTCCAAATTTGTGAGCGAAGACCGTTGCCCACGGCAAGGCGTACTCGGTGCTGTGTATCAGTGGGTCTCTTTGGCTGGGCGAGGATGTAGCGACACAACTCACCAATGTGGAAGACAACCTAACGGTAGCAGAGGAGAACCAGCAGCACATTCAACTAGGCATGAAGGAATGCAATCACACCTGATACGCTCAAAATAGCTTTAGTGTCAACTGCTGAACAGACAACTATCAGTTTAACTTAATGGTGTTTAGATGAATGCAGCTAACGTACTGTGCACTGGTGCTTGACGCAATCACTCCAGAAGTTGCTAGCCGAGAACTTCCTCCTCAGAACAAACGTGGCTCCCCAGAACAGCATCTGGCCACAGGAGAGCACTCCACCATTGGTGTGGTACAGCGGCAGTGTGCAGTATATAATGTCGTCCTCCCTCAACTGGAACACAGTATGAAGACTTAGAGCATACTGCACGTACCTGCGGTAGATGAAGGATAGGTTGGCACATCAGAGATGCACCTACACCAGAACAGGCTCAGCCTCCAGACTGCACTGAGCTGTGTTTCACTGACCTCTGATGGCGAATGAGGCAAGCTTTAGGCAGACCGGTGGTCCCCGAGGTGTAGATATAGCACATCTTGTCTGTCAAGGAAGTGTGTCAGATGTGAGTGCAGGTGTACATTCATTTACAAATGTCTGCTTACCTGTAAACTGTTTGTTGGGAGGAGGGTGTGGGGGGTGTGGGGAGGACGACTGCAGCTCCACGTCGAGGTCCTTGGCCTGGGGGAGGGAGGACTCCCCACCCAACGAGTAGCAGGAGTCGGTCAGTGCAGCGTCCAAATCAGGGAGCACAGTGCAGAGAGCATCCGAGAGAGGGGAACTGAAAATGACAGCTGAGCACTTTGAGATGCGTATGCAATGTGCCAGTGCCTCCTGGCGTAGGTTGAAGTTGATGAATGCGACGACCACACCAATCTTACAGAGGCCCAGCGTGATGCCCAGATACTCTGGGCAGTTCTCCATGAACAGTGCAACAGTGTCACCCTTCTGCAGGCCCACTGCTCTGAAGTGGTTCCCCACCTTGCTAGCATACTCGTCTAGCTCCTTGAAGGTCCACCGTTGATCCTCAAAGATGACTGCAACCTTGTTGGGATGACGAGCAACGGTCTTTGCAAACAGATCGGCCATTGTTACACGATCAGCACTGTTCCGTCTGAGGGTCAAGATGATGGTGAGGAGTTTTCCAGCCAACCTACACAAAACAAGGAGGTCTAAAGCAACTGGCTGTGAATACGGCTAAGGTATCCGCTTCTTGTCTGCAGCAGTCAAAATGTGCACTGAATACTAATCCTTCCTTGCACAATCACCACCCCATCAGTGACAGTTAGTCACAGTACATTATCTGGCACACAGTGGGTTTTTGGGCATGGTTTAATAGGATTGGTTTAGGGCTAGAGGATAACATACTGTCGCTACCTTCGCACAGTTGCTAAGAAGCACACCATTTTTATAAATGTGTAAAGGCAGGGAGGGGTATGAAGACGCTCCACGAACATCTTCCTACAAGCAACTGGGTGAAGAACCCCCCCCCCCCCCCCCCCCCCCCCATAGTCTCGCGGGCCAGACTTTACATTCCACCGAGAGGGGAAGTAAAGTCTGGGATCCTGCCTATTCCATTTTGGTTCACTCAATTTGAAATCATTGCGTGTCACGTAAACGGAATGCTTACTTGCTTTATGTCGTCACGTTCAAAAAACTAGCACAGTTGCTTCCTCGTGCTCTTTTTGAAGGCTAGAATAGCCTAGTCTCAAACAAGCGGCGTCAATTGCCCGATCAACATCCACGTTCTTGGACAGCTCAAATGGAATAGGTGGATTACCAGACGTATTTTTCCCCCGGCGTGCGAAAAATCATCTGGGAACGAGATAGCCTCATACCAAGAGTTCTTGCTCGTACCCAGGCCCTGACCGCCTGGGTACGAGGCTAGGAACGAGACTACCCCCTCCCCCCCCCCCCCCCCCCCCCCCCCCCCCACACACACACACACACACACTTATTATAGCATGTCAGAGCAGATCAACTTCAAACTTAGATTACTTGTGTGAAGAGGATCAGAAACTTTAATATGATAGTGGTGAGGAAATGCTTTCCTTACCAAAGGTCCCTGGGTAGGGTCTTCACCACCAGCTTGCAGTAATGCAGCCCGCCCATTCCCAGGAATCCCAGCGCTGCAAAAGCCAATGCAAACCATTCTGGGAACCCCGCGAGGTAGAGGAACGAGCCAGTAACTGCACCCACCAGGAGACCCTTACCAGGAAACGCCATACCAAAGTTCAAAGTTCAAACTTCTTTTATCGCGCATGCGCAGATAATTTGAGAGCACGTGTTTGCATTGGATAAAAAGCGGCGTTGCGCTTGTGTGGGCGGAGATACGGGAAGATTCGCCATCGGAGCAACATACGAGAGGTTCTCTCCTCTCTCCATTCGCTCCGGGGAAAGTCTCCGGACCCTGGGGCAGCGAGTGCCGACTGTGAGCGTCCCAACCTGCTAGTCCGCCATAAGACGAAGAAGCCTTTGGGCTGAGTCAGGCGGGCTGCCAGGCGGATCGTCGAAGCACAGTAATGCGAATGGCAGTTCATGCTGCTAACACAACGGAGCTTACTCTCTCCGTATCTCCACACCATTTTTTATTCAAATGAAAACAGAGACTAGACATGCAGCTGGCACGTCGACTAGGCGTAGCGCGTGCAGCGAGCTAGCTAGCGCAGCTCACGTGAAAAGTTGGGAAGACATCATGGCGTTCCCAGTGAAGGCTCTGCTGGCTGCCGCCGTAACCTGTTCACTCCTCTACCTCGTGGGGTTCCCAGGGTGGGCTGCACTCGCGTTTGGAACGCTGGTATTCCTGAAAATGGGCGGGTTGCAGTACACCAAAATAGTGGTGAAGACCCTACCTAGGGACCTTTGGTAAAGTTTGGTGCACAAATATCACTGCATGCATGACCTAGAGGACTGTTAAGCCTGCAATGAAGGTGTAATTAAGCTATTCCTAAACCACAGTGCATGTCTAACCACTTTGCAGGCTTCTGCGAAAGGTGATCTCTCTTTTGAGAATCCTCAAACAGCACCGTGCTAACCATGTAACAGTTAGTGACCTCTTTTCAGAGATGACAGCCTGCCGCCCCAACAAGGTTGCCATCATCTTTGAGGATCAGCGGTGGACCTTCAAGGAGCTAGACGAGTATGCTAGCAAGGTGGGGAACCACTTCAGAGCAGTGGGCCTGCAGAAGGGTGACACTGTTGCACTGTTCATGGAGAACTGCCCAGAGTATCTGGGCATCACGCTGGGCCTCTGTAAGATCGGTGTGGTCATCGCATTCATCAACTTCAACCTACGCCAGGAGGCACTGGCACATTGCATACGCATCTCAAAGTGCTCAGCTGTCATTTTCAGTTCCTCTCTCTCGGATGCTCTCTGCACTGTGCTCCCTGATTTGGACGCCGCACTGACTGACTCCTGCTACTCGGTGTGTGGGGAGTCCTCCCTCCCCCAGGCCAAGAACCTCGACGTGGAGCTGCAGTCGTCCTCCCCACACCCCCCACACCCTCCACCCAACAAACAGTTTACAGGTAAGCAAACACGTTTAACTACAAGGGCTGCATGTATCACTGTAATCCTGCTCTGGTTGACAGACAAGATGTGCTATATCTACACCTCGGGGACCACCGGTCTGCCTAAAGCTTGCCCCATCAGCAATATGAGGTCAGTGAATCTAGGAGCTACTTTGTGGCACTCGTAAGCTCCTGGTGAATCAGGTAACCAGTTGCGGGTGGTGCTGGAGCTTAGCGCTTATACTTCTCTCTTCACAGGTTCTACCGATATGCTTATGGTGTCAAAGGTGCCTACCTTGTGAGGGAGGACGACATTGTTTACTGCACACTGCCGCTGTACCACACCAATGGTGGAGTGCTCGCCAGTGGCCAGATGCTGTTCTGGGGATCAACACTTGTTCTGAGGAGGAAATTCTCAGCTAGCAACTTCTGGAGTGATTGCGTCAAGCACCAGTGCACGGTAAGAGCAAGTCTAGCACTTACCCCGTACCTCTCTTGATCTGTACTACAACTGTGTTTCTTCTCACTACATCAGGTTGTCTTCTACATTGGTGAGTTGTGTCGCTACATCCTCGCCCAGCCAAAGAGAACCACTGATGCACAGCACCGAGTACGCCTTGCCGTGGGCAACGGACTTCGCCCACAGATATGGAATGCCTTCCAAAAACGATTCAACGTTGCACAAATAGGTGAATTCTATGGCGCCACTGAAGGTAATTTGGCATTGGGGAACTTCATGAATAAAACTGGCGCCTGCGGGATTGTACCAGTGCTACTGCCAAGCCCAGTGGTTCTCCTCAAGGTTGACCCAGAGACAGGTGTGCCACTGAGAAATAGCAATGGCTTCTGTGTGAAGGCCAGTGTGAATGAACCAGGTGAAATATTGGGTGAGATCCGCCAAAATGTACCGTATCAGCGCTATGATGGCTACCAGGATGAAGTAGCTACAAAGAAGAAGATTCTTCGCAACGTCTTCAAACCTGGTGACATGTACTATGCCTCGGGTGATGTGCTACGCATGGACGAGGAAGGATACCTTTATTTCTGTGACCGCACGGGGGATACATTTCGCTGGAAGGGGGAGAACGTCTCGACCATGGAGGTGGAGGCCACCATGGCGAACATCCTGGAGCTTCGTGACGTGGTGGTCTATGGTGTGGAGGTCCCAGGATCAGAGGGGAGGGCTGGGATGGCAGCCATTGTGGGTGATGAGCAGACAGTGAACCTGGCTGACCTGGGTCAGAAGCTATTCCTTTCCCTCCCTCCCTACGCTGTTCCCGTTTTCATCCGTTTGATCAAGGCTTGTGATCTCACCGGCACCTTCAAGTTGCGGAAGGTGCAACTGCGGAATGAGGGGTTCGATCAGGGGAAGGTGTCTGACCCCCTCTACCTGCTGGACCATGCTCAGAGGACGTACGTTCCACTCACACCTGAGGTGCAGCAGCAGCTGGAGATGGGCACCATCAGACTGTGAGCTGGGTTCCATGCTAATTTTTGTATAGAGTTTAGTTTCTTACTTAACTATACTACTAGTAGCATATACATGTAGAACATTTTGGTTCACTGTGAATGTGGTTCAGCTGCAGCTCACCGTTCCCCTCAGCTGCCGTCAGACTGCTACACAGCAACTAAACTCAATTTTGCTTCCTATTCAACTCGTGGATAATCCGCTGTTCAATGAGAAGTTAGAATCTCTGTATAAAGAGTGAATAAACGTACACAAAGAAGAGCACAATAGAGTCAGCCGGCACCAATGCAGCACAAGAGCACTATTTGGTGTACCAAAGGAGCTCAGAATCGTCTTGCTTTCTTCTTGAATTTGTCGTAGTGGTAGTCATCAGTGGCCATCTGAGTGTGATCCAGCTTCCTCTTGTGGGCCTCCACGGCGGTGCCGGTGGCTTTCAACTCCGGTTCACTCTCTCCGACCACTGGGATGAAGGCCGGTTGCTGCGACTGCTGATTGCTGGGGTTCTCCTTGGACTTGGCCGAGGAGTGAGTGCGATCTGCCTTGTAGACTGAGGGGGAGGAGGGAAGAACAGGTGGTCAGCAGTAGCATGCCAAATATGGCAATCCCACAGCTACACTCCTAACAGAGAGTATGCACTTATAAGCGAGCTGCGTTTACTAATAACAGGTGACTACAGAAATAGACCTCTCTACAAAGGACAATTTCCAAGTCCCTGGTTGCACAATCTGAACGTCCGAGAAGAGGACAACCTCTATAAAATGGACAAAACACCTTATAACCCAATATGTCTTCTATTGAGAGTTTCACTGTAAACCTGCAGTACTGTGCATAGCATATGGTGTGTAGCCAGCCCTCACATCTGAGACTGTGTAGGGTGAAGTTGGTTGCCATATTCCTGGGTGCCAGGGACTCCTTCTCCCGCCTCCTGCATACCACAGAACAACAGACGTTACATTATGTATGGTTACTGGTGTGGTGTGGTGTGGTGTGATGCAGATGTGTGGTGTGGTGTGATGCAGGTGTGTGGTGTGGTGTGATGCAGGTGTGTGGTGTGGTGTGATGCAGTTGTGTGGTGTGGTGTGATGCAGGTGTGTGGTGTGGTGTGATGCAGGTGTGTGGTGTGTGGTGTGTGGTGTGATGCAGGGGTGTGGTGTGGTGTGATGCAGGTGTGTGGTGTGGTGTGATGCAGTTGTGTGGTGTGATGCAGGTGTGTGGTGTGGTGTGATGCAGGTGTGTGGTGTGTGGTGTGATGCAGGTGTGTGGTGTGGTGTGATGCAGATGTGTGGTGTGGTGTGATGCAGGTGTGTGGTGTGGTGTGATGCAGTTGTGTGGTGTGGTGTGATGCAGGTGTGTGGTGTGGTGTGATGCAGTTGTGTGGTGTGGTGTGATGCAGGTGTGTGGTGTGGTGTGATGCAGGTGTGTGGTGTGATGCAGATGTGTGGTGTGGTGTGATGCAGGTGTGTGGTGTGGTGTGATGCAGTTGTGTGGTGTGGTGTGATGCAGGTGTGTGGTGTGATGCAGGCGTGTGGTGTGATGTGATGCAGGTGTGTGGTGTGGTGTGGTGTGATGCAGGTGTGTGGTGCAGTTGTGTGGTGTGATGCAGGTGTGTGGTGTGGTGTGGTGTGATGCAGGTGTGTGGTGTGGTGTGGTGTGTGGTGTGGTGTGGTGTGATGCAGGTGTGTGGTGTGGTGTGGTGTGTGGTGTGGTGTGGTGTGATGCAGGTGTGTGGTATGGTGTGATGCATGTGTGTGTTGTGTATGTGTGATGTGGTGTAGGTACTTTTGCATCTGTTCTTCGATCATCTGTTGTCTTGCTAGCTCTGTTTCCTCAATGTTGCGAAACTTGGCTCTGGAGGAGAGAATACATTCCACATTAAATTTTGACATACATGTAACTGTTTTTGTAAACCAGCAGGTCTGGGTTGGGGATGCTCCTCATGTGATTGGAGGAGCATACCCCCAATGGAGGGAGCCTGGTAATGTGATTGGAGGAGCATACCCCCAATGGAGGGAGCCTGGTAATGTGATTGGAGGAGCATACCCCCCCAATGGAGGGAGCCTGGTAATGTGATTGGAGGAGCATACCCCCCCCCCCCCCCCCCCCCCAATGGAGGGAGCCTGGTAATGTGATTGGAGGAGCATACCCCCAATGGAGGGAGCCTGGTAATGTGATTGGAGGAGCATACCCCCAATGGAGGGAGCCTGGTAATGTGATTGGAGGAGCATACCCCCAATGGAGGGAGCCTGGTAATGTGATTGGAGGAGCATACCCCCAATGGAGGGAGCCTGGTAATGCTCCTCATGTGATTGGAGGAGCATACCCCCAATGGAGGGAGCCTGGTAATGCTCCTCATGTGATTGGAGGAGCATACCCCCAATGGAGGGAGCCTGGGGATGCTCCTCATGTGATTGGAGGAGCATACCCCCAATGGAGGGAGCCTGGTAATGTGATTGGAGGAGCATCCCCCCAATGGAGGGAGCCTGGAGATGCTCCTCATGTGATTGGAGGAGCATACCCCCAATGGAGGGAGCCTGGTAATGTGATTGGAGGAGCATCCCCCCAATGGAGGGACCCTGGTAATGACATCTGCAACTCACTCGAGTCCCAGGTTCACCTCCGGAATGCCCGAGAGCATCTGATTGGACAGCATCTCCTCCGACTGCTCTTTCTCCTTCACCTTCAACCGATCGGGAAGTTCGTAGAGGGCATTGATCTTGGCATCGTACCTGGACAAGAGATGAACCAACTCAGTGATGTCTCCACCTCTGAACCAGCCGAGCCACTATCCAGTCACTGCCTGTGTGGTATGTACGAGGAGAGACAGGTTAGGATGGTCGTTCTTACGTTGATATTTCTTCGTCTTCTTTTGAAGGTCCCTTCTTCTTTTCCATCTCCTCCTCAATGTATCGCAGCCTGGAGGGCATTGAGTGGGAGGTATGAGTGCTACTGTAGCATGCTCAGTATGTTGGCCAGCAGTGCAGGAGCGCATCCCAACACATCATTGGGCTCACATGTGTGTCTCATCATCACGAGCTTTGGTCTCAGCTGAGAAGGTGCTGCTCAACCTCTGTAACACCTCATCATCAGCACTGCAGGAAACAGCAGGCAAAGCTGTCACATACTACAAGTTCAGTGTAAAGCAACAGTTGGTGAACAAGACCACTGCTACAAAGTCTTGTTTGTGACAAAGAATGGCATAGAGGTCACAGGAGTTTGAGGTCATTAATTTGGGGGTGAGGTTTATGATGTGATCAGGTAACCTCGTTCCCAGGCCTTCTCACTCCAGCGTTTGTCGCTTGCAGTACCCCCGCGCTAGTACTGCAAGCGACAAATGCTGGGATGAGAAGGGCTGGGATGGAGACTTGTGATCAGGTCAAGTTACCCTTCTAGCTCGGACGCTTTGAGGTCTTTCAAGTCAACTAGGCCACCACCTGTTTTAAGCTTGAAGGGGTCAGGCTGTGGATGAGGAGGGAGCAGGAAGAGAATGACAAGAGAGGAGGGGGAGGAGGAGGAGGGGAGGAGGAATTAAGACAAGGAGAGGAAGAAGACAAGGAGGATGGGAGGGGAAGAAGAAAAGAATGACGAGGAGGGGAGGAAAATAGGAGACTGACAGTTTTAAAGATTGCACTCAGAAACATACTGCAAGCTTTTCCTCTTCAGTGAACTTTTTCCCAAAAGCCAGCCCAACAGCACTACAGGGTAAACATCAACTCCTCGTAAAACAGACCACTCGGATGCATGCCACTGGAACTTAATTAGTCTCGTTCCGAGTGGGGTCTGGGAACGAGACTAATGGGAACTAGTCATGAGAACGTACCTAACTCCCACTGGTCTTTTCCTAAACCTCTGCAGTTCTTTGGTCTCCTCCAGCTTCACGCTAAAGGTACAACCCAGCAGACATACTGACTACTTTGTCTCATGACACCATGCACTTTACTCCACACACAGTTACTGCCCGCACCTGACGTCTTCTCCCGGGTCCTTCTGCATCTCCTCCTCTCCCTTTTCATCCTCCTCCTCCTCCTCGACACTGGAGTCCCTCTTCCTCCTGCGGTATTGACGCTGCGGCATTCTCAGTGCTGCACTTTGTATTTCAAAATAATTCTCTTTGTATTACGTAATTTGTTTAGTTTCCGATAATTAGAACGCAAAATCAAATCCTGCAGATCAGAGCTAGCTTGGGGGCAAATTATGTCAGCTGATCCGCTTGCTTTTTTCGCTGGTGAGAGTTCAGAGTCTGACAGCGGGGATGAGGAGGATGACACCGCGCAGGGGAAGGTCAACCAGGCCCCTCTGCGTACTCCAGAGAGCCCCACAGAGGAAAGTGTGGCCAAACTCCCCTCTCCCAATACCCTCTTTGCCACAGTGGGCAGACCATCTTTCCTGGACAACCCCTTGGACAGGCACATCAACTGGGACCACTTTGTGAAGATACCAGATCTCCCTCCGGAGCCCAACATTCACTCTTCAGGGCACTATGTTGCCATCCCTCCACCCAAAGAGGATGACTTGGGAGGCTCTGCAAAGACCAGCACAAGTGTGGCCAGTGGTGGTGCAATATCAGCCCCCCCGGTTAGGTATAGTACTGCTAGTGAGCTGGACCCAAAGCAGTTGACCGTGAGCAACAAGCTTCCCAGTGAAGGTGGAACAAGTGTGAAGCGTCCACAGAGTGGCCCGGGCGAGGAGGTGAGCAACAAGAGGCTAAAGAGTGACACATTCAAGCTGAAGGAGAAACGGAAGCGTGACCTGGGTCAGTCCTCGCGGGGTAAGAGCTACGTTGAAGAAGAGAAGAGGATACTGCGACAGCAGTTCAACGTGGACGAGGTGCACAGTTGATTGGTATTGGTGCTGTCCATGCACACACCACACCCACCACTCTCTATTGACTACTCGCTCTGTTGCATCATAATTATTCTGCAATAAAGAGGTAACGTCAACCAACTCAAGGCTTCATACCCAAGCCTGGTTTTCAGTAGGTGGTAAACGTTTTCTGTCTGCAACCAGGCGATTAATTAAACAAGTCAATAATAATAATTTGTAACGTCACACACGAAGCAAGTGTGTGTGGCCATGCAATTAATGGTGCAGGTGTGCGTAGGATAGGGAGGCGCCAGGTGCATGGAATGCGTTAGCTTTGTTTCTTACTGCATGAGTGTGAGGTGTCAGTACACACAAACGTCAGTAAACGAAATCACAATGTTTTTTCTCTATACGAGTTTTACACCCATGCACACAGAGTGATTGGTGTAAGGAGATAAAGCCACCTAGCCATGAGGCTAATATGAAGGCTCTCCTGGGAAGGGAAACCAGAAACCTGGAGAAAAACCCTTCCTAGGTGCAACTGGTGGGACTCGAACCTGTGGCCTCTCACTCCACAGTCGAGTGCTTTAACCACTTGGCCACACAGTAATGTTGTTTTAAATCACATGCTGTTTAAATCGCAATCATGCTGTTCTTTTCCAGCCAACGCTTCCTCTGCTGGGGGGTACTGATATCAATTAGTTTATTCATGCCTAAAGTTTTATTGATATACAATACGTTGCAGTATTGATAGTTGATGTTTTACATGACTGTGTATGTGTCCGTAGCATGTTCTCTGCTAGTCGAGGGAGGGCGGTGGTGGCTTGGGCAGTGGGTTGACCAGCATGCTCTCAATGCACTCAGACACAGTGAGGGGGTCCTGGTCCGCATTCACATGCTGGCCCCAGCTGTAGCACTCCACGAGCTCTTCCACACAACTGTTGTAGAACCCCAGCCGCTCCAAAACATGGTCCTCCGTGTCACGTGGATGCTGGGGGGAGAAAAGGGGCAGGAGGGAGGAGGGGAGACTTCCTGACTGCAGGTGGGCAGAGGATGTAACTACATCTGGTCTTGAGAAAGGCTCTGCAGTTTGTGTCAACCAGTATGTGCATGACATTGTGTGACTAGTGATGTCAACTGACCACTGCCAGTCTTGCTTTGACTTCCTGTGATGGAGGTGGTTTGAACAGAAGATGGTACCTGGAAGAAGAGGAGGGTCCTCCCCTGATTATACACTTGTCCCATATTAGTGTTCTAGCTAATCAACCAATGAGAAGGTGGCATTTGTCCCTTAGTCAGGAAGCGAAATCAAAGTTGCTGCATTGGCCTCCTTTACCTCTCTCCCGTGGTGGGGTCCACCCTCCTCAGCGTCAGCCTCTCCTTCACAGAGTCCTCAGGAATGCTCAGGAAGAACACCCTAAGGACAATACACCAAGGATAGTTACCTCCAAATAAGACTATTATAATTATGACTCCAACAGTTGATGGGGGGGGGGGGGGGGGGGGGGGGGGGGTTTCCTGACAAGGATCATGGGCCATGCACAAGAACAATCGATCATTACATGATCAAGAGCGCATAATGACATCATCTCTCCATTGCCACAGGCCATGAGGATATTATCATACTCTCTTGATCAATAGCATGGACAATTGAAATGTGTTGGAGCATAGTTCTGATTTTTCTTTTGAACATGCCCAGTCACGCATATGGGAATTCACTAATGAGTTCCCAGCTAACATGACATGACGACAGGCAAGGAAAGGGGAAGTACTCAGCTCTGGGCGATAGGACTGCCTGCAACTGGAATGATTAGGATTTCCTGCTACTGCAACGAGGTACTCTTATCAGCCATATGTAATGCCATTATTAAAATTCATTGCATACATGACTAGGTAAGAAGAACTCCCTCATTCCAGTTCCCATAGCAATGTAGTGTATGATCCTACCATCCTACAGCACCTCGTGCAAGGTTAATATTACGTTGAACATCAGAGATCAGGCCACCCCAGCAGCGTAGCAAGTATCGCTGACCGGTTCGGTTTGTGTCCCTCGCTGGAGAGCAGCTCTGCCTGGTCCCGAGTGAGGGGGAAGCCATGTAACACCCAGCCCCGACTGGCACAGTCCAGCTGTTCCAGCCACCTCCTCAGTACCTGCATCACCATGTCATCAGGGACTGGGGGGGGGGGGGGGCAATCACCATCCATGAATATCTACAAGCTAATATTCTGCCGTGATTTATTAAACACAGGTCACATTTTGCATGGTTGGATTTCTCCTGATTCTCAGGCATAATTGTGTGATTGTGTGTGTGTATGAATGTTGGTCATGTAGCTCCCAGCGGCCACAGGACCATCATACCAAACCATCCCTGGTCACAATGATCCGGTGTGAGGTCTGAGGTTAGGAGGCTAGCTACCGGTAGAAGTGCAACCACCTGTCACATCCACATGTAAGGTTAGGGGGATACCGCAGCTGATTGGTAGTGAAGACGAACATGCCGCTGCCCCCGACCGTGTACATGGTAACCATTGGATACTATGGTAACCATTGGATACTATCAAACACCAGTCACCAAATGATCTGGAGTGCGGTCTGAGGTTAGGCGGCCAGCTAAAGGGAGAAGCTGCGAGCATTGTAGAGAAACCACTGATAACATGCAGTCACGGCCACATGTAAGGTTAGGGAGCTACTGCAGCTGGTGTAGTGAAGATGACTGTGCCACTGCCCCCGCGTGTACATGGTAACGCTGACCATCAACAGCTATTGACAGGCTTCCACGGGACTGTGTTTCTCTACAATTCTCAGAATTTTTCCCACACCAGGATATCCTGTGCAGAATTTCTCCCTAAAATGTACAAAGTGCACCAGGATAGAGGGAGAATTCCTGGAAACAGCTGCCACATGCACTCCAGAGAATTCAGCACTAGAATGATAGACAGTTTTAACAGTACACATCTCAAAGCAGACCCTAGTGCTAGCTTAGGTAAAGAGTACCGCTTACTGTGCATGTGCTTCTCATGAAAGGGCTTCATCTGGTCAGCCAGCTTGGACCCTGAGATCAGCGTCCGATTGATGAGCTCTCGGCAATCAACTGCAATATGAACATCAGAGGTGACAAATGTATGTATGTAGGTGTGTACTATGTATGTATGTATAACTATCTATCTATCTATCTATCTATCTGTTTGTCTGTCTGTCTGTCTGTCTATCTATCTGTCTATCTATCTATCTATCTATCTATCTAACTATCTGCCTATCTATATAGCTATCAGTCTCTCCAATTGCTTTGGGGAGCACACTTCATAGGCTGTCGTCAGCCTCAATGTGGGCCCATATTCTGCATACAGATAAAATCTAGTTCAGTTCAGTTCAGTTCATCCCTTGCATTGACCATCTGTTTCGACTGGAGTATGTGTCGTTGCATGACCAGCAATCTGCCACTTACTGTTCACGAGGTGATATTTCCTGGCCAGCTGTGCAGCTTGCAGGCTCTTGCCACTGCCTGTCGGCCCCAGGAGCACCACCCTGGGAGTGTGGGGAGCGGCGGAGCGGTGTAGGGTACAGAGGAAGCTATGCACTGCAAGGGGGAGAGAGGGAGGGAGGGAGGGAGGTCTATCTATCACTTGCATGGTTCTTACCATGCTGCTGACCAATGTGTTCTCGGTCCCTGCTACAACTTCACCTTGTGCAAAGAGGTCTGCAATGGGCTGGTCAGCATTGAATGTTCTGGCGATGGTGCTGTAGCAAGAGTGTACGCCCTCAGAATATCTGTGGTAAAGGGTAAGTCCTGCGAGCATGTTCCCCTCCACGCCCCCCTGCTCTTCTGTCAGCCGAGATGCCACCTCCTCACTCTTCGGGGGATCAAACACCAGGTGATACACATCTTTGTGTGTGTGTGTGTGAGTGTGTGAGTGCATGTGTGGGTGTGTGCTGTCAACAGGGATACTGCATCAACAGACCCATATCTTCAGTGACGTGTCCTGTGTGCATAGCACATAATTATATACTTCCAAAAACCTCACGTGGTGCAATGCAAAAAGTGACAGAGTAGCAGCATGAAGCTGTACCTCCAGTGAGGGAGTCAACTCTCTTGCCAGCGTACCTCTCAACGAGAGCCGAATCTGGGGCTTCCAGGTGCACTGGGGGGTGGGGGGGGGGGGGGGGGGGGGGGGGGGGGGGGGGGGGGAGGAGCTCACACTTGGTACAGTGGCTGACAGCATGCTGAGGCTTACCAAAGTGTTTGGCTAGTGTTCCTTTCGCCTGCAGGGCCAGTGCCTGTGGGGCCACACAGCATATCAGCACTCACACATGCACATAATATGCATAGGCAATCATACGCACGCACACACACACACACACACACACCACACACACACACACACACACACACACACACACACACACACACACACACACACACACACACACACACACACACACACACACACACACACACACACAAGCTGGGATTACAGATGAGGATCTGCAGTGTGAGGTGAATACCAACACCACACTCAGGTATCGCAGGTCAGTTCAGTCAGCTTCTAATTGCTGAACTTACTACTATGAATATGGACATACAGGCTGACAACCAATGAATCTGATTAAGGAAATTAGCAGCATAAATACACTCATTGCATCACTCTAACCTGGTCCCTGGTCCGTGGGAACCCCTCCAGCACCCATCCCTGCAGCAGAACAGCATGCACATCAGTGTTAAAGAGGGAGGGGGGGGGGGGGGGGGGGGGGAGAGAGGGAGGGGAGGAGGGAGGAGGACGGAGGGGGAAGAGGAAGAGCGGACAAAGGAGAAGTCAAGGAGGAGAAAACTGTGACCTTCTTGATGCAGTCCTTCTGATGAAGTCTTGAGTGAATCAGCTGCGCCCACAAGTCAGCAGGGAGATCCTGCAGGGTGGAGATCACAGACGGTCAGAGGAACCAACTTGCTGTCTGCAACTAGGACTAGTCACCTTTCCAGCTTGCCTCAGAGTGCGTGCCTGGGAAGGAAGACAGGTGGTGGTAAGTGCAGCTCCTGCAACCATTGTACAAGCAGCTAACTCACCTCTTTCCCGTGAACAGTTTTATCATCCTCCAACACTCTGTTGGGCTGAATGTGTACAGTCTTTAACTTCCGTGCAGCAAGCTTGCTCTGTGTAGGGGTGTAGTGTGTGGGTGCAAGAACGCACACAGGCATGCTGCTGGCATTGATGTCAGAGGATATCATTCTGGCTATGTCAACACAGAGCAATCAGTGCAATGTTTTAAATACTTTCCACCCCTCTAGGGGCGCGCATCAAGAATGCCTGTACCAGATGTTTCATGCATGAATAATGATAACCTCTATATCAATTTCAATCCACAAAGTTCTGCATCCAAGCCACAAAATGCTGATATCAAAGCCATCTGAAAACTTACAACTGTATGTTGACCAGAAGCAGGTGGCCCATAGATAATCACTCCGGGCACTGTGGAGATATAATTGAATTTGCCTCAGGTATAAGCCTGCGGATCATAAACAGAAGGTGTGTACCGTTGTCATCTTTTCTGGTCAGGTACTCCAACATAAACTGCAGGGGATCTTCCGGCTTTGCAGTTATCAGCGCCTGAAGCATGCGCTCGTAGAGTTGGAAGATGCCTTCCGCCTCGGCGTAGCTGGCGAAGTCCGGGGGAACCCTCAGTGGTCGCTTGAGCGCATCCATGTTGTGAGTCTACTGGTTGTCATGACAGCTAGGCCACGTGACCGCTCATGTGGGTGGGGCTGAAACTACCAGCGGACTGCGCGGAGTCAATGTGTATATGTGGAGTTAACCGCAAACCCACTGGCACGCAATGAATATGTTCGCTGCATTCCGGTCGTGCGTGAATTAGTGTAGCTTAAACTCTTAACTACTATTAGCATAATACTTATTTCATTAGTCAATGTAAACTGAAGCCACGCAGTGAATGGTGCAGTATTTAAAGCCAGCAGAGGACATTCTGGCTAGTTTCTGTAAGTGCATAGTTATCTGAGGTGTTGCTGCAGTCATGCTGAAAACAAGGTGAGTGTGTGTAATATAAATATTCAGGTGTGTGATTGTATCATGCCTCTTGATTTCATGTTGACAGTGTCTGCTTACAAGTGGCCATATTTACTGCAATCCTCTGCAGTGGACTCAAGGTAAACATGCCAACTGCAATGCCACAAGTGTTCAGTGTTACCTTCACACTCTCTGAGTCTGAGTATTATAACTCAGCCTGGTGACTGATGGATGCATCTATCCATCTGTCTATGTATCTATTCATTTGTCTCTGCATTTACTATGCACTGTTGTTGTCAATATGCAAATGTGTAATCACCTGTACTGTGTACAGGGCTCAGCTGTGGATGCTGGGACATGGGGTGCATGGAGTGCGTGGAGCAACTGCTCACGCACGTGTGGAGCAGGTGTATCCCACCAGGAGAGAACCTGCCAGTACGTAGCCGTGGAGTGGAAGGAGTATTATTGCCAGCAACATTGTACTGATCTGTTTTCTCTTCTGCAGCAATGGCAGTTGTACAGGTGTGCCCAGGCAGTACCGATCTTGCTGTGTGGAGGTGGGTAGTATAATATAGTAGATTGAATAGGATTATTGTGACTGATGCAAAATGGTCTTTGTTTTCACTGTCCTAGGATTGTCCTGCTAATACTCCCAGTTTTCGTGCAAAACAATGTTCGGCCTACAACAACCTGAAACCAGAAGGTGGACAGATGTACGACTGGAAGCCCACTCAAGAAGGTTCGCTCAGTCTAGTAGGATATCTGTTTGCACCACTAACACTGTGCATAGTGCACTCATCTGGTAGTGCAGTGTAGCTAATCGTGGTGCACTGGGTCACCTCTAACACACGGAAGCTGTTATGTCATATAATTTACACAGCCTGTGCTGTTGGCTGCCGTCTGAGACACTTGTCATTTCAAATGTTGTGTACAGTGAGAAATGTTTGCTGACTCCAGTGCACTATGGTGATGCCCACCCGCCAGCCTAACACAAAACTGGCCAGCCTAACACAAAACTGTTGTGTCATCTGCGTGCACATTAATAATAATCTGTATTCAGACTCTTAATGGCTGCATTCAGCATTAAAGTTGAGGTCATTAATTTTGAAGGAGAGTTCAGTGACTGTTGGTGATGAGTGTTACCCTCCTTCAAAGTCACTTGGCAGATCCTGGTACTATGCTCACAGTTTTGGTTTGCAGGCTTAATTGGTGGTGTATTGAGGTTTTTCAGTCACATGACCACTGGCTCCTCTTGCCTAACTATTATATGCACTGCCTGAGCTCTGGAGTTTCATCACCCTGTGAATGCAGTTTGAGCCTATGAATGTGGACTGCGTAG
Organism: Axinella damicornis; assembly: GCA_963931865.1. NCBI lineage: Eukaryota > Metazoa > Porifera > Demospongiae > Axinellida > Axinellidae > Axinella > Axinella damicornis. The sequence continues at coordinate 20,397,547 of OZ007508.1, forward strand.
CTGAAAATACATTTCTGTCATTCCAGTTGCATGTTGGACAATGTTTACCTTATCAGGAAGAGCCTACAAACATGACCACCCACCACCACCACAACACCACCACCACCACACGGGTGGGTGTTTACATCTTTTGTGGGGTGGGGCTTTCTCATTATTTTATACTCTACATTAGTGCAGCCAGAACATTCTACTTCTCAAGAAAGATTGATTCATTTCTTTGCATGTACAGATGAATGTCAGCTGTCTTGCTGGAGTGAGAGTGAACCTGAACCGTACAAGCTGGTGACCAATATTGCCTCTGGGACGCCTTGCCAAACCTCCCAGGGACAGAGGGGAGTCTGCCTGGGCACAATGTGTACGGTAAGTCTGGCTGGTGGTGATTGAGACAATCATATATCGTAGACCATTTGCCGATACTGCATAGTCAAGAACTAGCAAGTTGCAGTGAAACATTTACAGTGGAAACCTGGGAACGATACTAAACTCTGATAGTGAGGTGATACAGCTAAGAATGTTGTTGCCATGCAGATAATGTGTTTTTGAGGAGTTCTTGCTGCATGAATTAATGGTGCTACTCTTTTGATGGACGGCTTCTGTTGTGGGGAAGAGAGAGTGTGAATGAATTGTGGAGTGTTTGAGATTCTGCACTAATACATATTGTTGCTCTGGTGATGGCACCTGCTGGCTCATAGTTGAGAGCTTTGATTTCAGGGTATTTGTGCATGATACCAGCTCTCTCTGAGGGCGTGGCTGTGGCGAGAATCAGAAACTACCATAGCCATTGTACGTACTCACCAACATGCATGTATACAACCTGGATCATCAGAATCAAGGTAGCTTGGGCCACCACAATTTCCGTGACAACAATTTCTTCGCAAAAGTTTTCGTGCCAATATTTGATCCATGACGTTGAGTGAGCTGGCCGTGTGCTTGATCTCAGCCTGTAAATAGGAAGATGATACGAGAACAACATCTTGACAGCTGTAAAGATGTTTCCCCTCCTTCGCACCACTTCATTAATATTTCGGCACTTGCGCCCAATGGCATCTCCACCTGTTCCAATGGCCTTGCTAGTTGTCACGACCTCAGTCCTGTCTGAGTCCCACCTTCAAACCACTGCTACAATTCTGTTTGCCATCACAGAGAGTGGGGTGTGACGGGATCCTGGGATCGCTGAAGGTGGAGAACCCATGTCTGCAATGCCTGGAGCCTGGGGAGGTCGAAGGCAGCTGCGTGCAGTTCTCTGGCATTCACACTACCAATGCACATGTCACCGGTAAGACTTAAGGCACAGCTGAACTGAATGCTAATTGCATCTTGCCTGGACAAACTGTGTTGCCGTGAACAAACCACCTTGTTGTGGTTGCACCTGGTGTTTCCAGGAGGACCTCCCCCACTCCAAACAGGAGAGCAAGATTATAAAGCTCATAAAGCTTCAAAGAATAAGTCGTAACGTTTAGTTCATATTGTGTACACCCCCTTGGCAATGTAGTGTACCCAGGTGGTTATATCATGTGACACTATCCCACTATGTTTGCAGCTGGAAAAGTATAATTTGTTGTTATGGCACCATTGGCACTCAGTGAGCATCTCCATGGTCACTGTTCCACGCAAGTTGCAGTTTACCAAACTTGAGAAGTCAGTTTAATTCAAATCCAGAGATTGCTAGGAGGTTAATACAGACAGGTAGCAGGTGGTTGACTGCAGGTGTTGCAACACCCTCACAGCTATGGCTCTGCCCATCCCGCCCTGACCATATGCTGATGGCTGCACTCACCCCAGCAGACACACCTAGAACAAGCTAACACCACCCACTCCATAGAGGATGAAACCCTAATGGGACTGTGTTGTAAAATCCACTTACTTAAAATAATGTTTCTATAATTATTACACCAATGCTGTTGTTACAGCGAAATCTTAGTCTTCTGAGTATTATCTTAGGATTAATATATTCGGTAGAGATTGCAATATCTGAGTGTTACCAAAAGCACTTTAAGTCTGGTTTCAAAGCTAACTAACACCCTAGTTTCATTTCAGCCAAAAAATTAAAACACCACTGTATCGCACCCTGAGGAGGTGCAGCCTGTGACTTGCTGTTCACTCCTCTGCATAATTATACACAACAATGCACTCGTGCATCTCAGGGAGAGTGGCGGTACTCACCATCCCCAGTGGATCTACCAGTGTCAGAATTGTCCACCCACTGAAGGCAATGGAAGGAACACTTGGTGAGTGTGTGTGCCTAGCTGAGGTACATTGGTAACTACAGCTAAGCATTCACTATACACAGTGCCAGTGTGGGACAACTCACCAGGCAGGGATATACGTTACCATGACAGCACCTCACAGGAGAAGGTATGAGCACCATTCCAATTCACTGCGTAATGGATGCATTCAGAGTTGCACGGTCATACCGTCATACCGGGCAAAAGTATGAGCCATCACAAGTGAGCATCATACTCCACAAGCGTTAGCATTTGTTAATGATTGCACACTTCACACTCTGCCTGCATGAGGGAGGGAAAAGAAAGCATGATTATAATTTGCGGAAGTTTTTTATGAGTAGAAGTGTACCCAAACAGGAAAACTCATTATCTAATCTAGTGATATAACCGTTTTGAAAGGGGCTGGCCAATCTCAAACCGTGCAAGTAACTAGTTGTGACAAATTCAATTCCAAGCTCCTGCTGCAGCTGCTCACGTACAGCGAACCATTATTTTGCCAAAACATATTGATGTGGTTAATTAAGAAATTGGCTATTGTAATTGGAAGTGGTTTTCTGCATGAACGCTCATTGGATTTTGGCAAGTGGATGTCTACATGCTAAAGCTCGAAACACTCTTGTTCATACTGTGACCATACAAGCGTGCACACGGAGTATTAACTTATAGCTTCGCAATTATGGTGAGTTCAACAGCGAGTTGAGTTAAGGCATGTGCATTTACGGTCAGGTAAGCCCCCCTCCCACACACACACACACTGAGTACACTGTGATGTGCTTGACATGTGCATTTGCTTCCTTTTATAATGAGATTGAAATACCAAAACTTTCCGTTGGGAATAGAAACATATCCTACAAGGTTAAGGGCATTCAGAGGGAGGGGTGTGGCACTATGGAAGCCTTATGAAGTAGCACAAAGGCTGCACAAGGAGTCTCCCAACAGGATGGTTGGCCATGTCCACATTTTGTGGCAATACGAGTCTGGCCCAACCATATTGATTGGTAGAGGAAGTTGTTGACTCTACATGTATCCTGTGGTCAAGATGAACGATCAGTGACCAACACCATGACAACATGATTGCATGGCATTCGCCAAGGCAACTGGGTGGGTGGTGTACGTGCACAATTTGGACTTCTAGTAAACCAGGTCACTTATTACATATAACTTGGCTATGATGTCTGTCATTGTGTTAGGTGTTAGGTTAGGATATAAGGTTAGGGATATATTATATGCACATAAGGTTAGGGATATATTATATGCACATAAGGTTAGGGATATATGATATGCACATAAAGTATGCACATCTGAAGCACCAACTGTTCCCTTCTACGACTTCTATCGACTACCAGGAAATTCTTGACAGTGTTATGCAGCTGTTCCCAGCCTGTAGGAATTATTTACCTTATAAGGAACATAAATTAACGTGAAATCCGAATCTCATTGCGGACGGGCGTCACGAAGTCCCAGGTCCCAAGGAATGCGGAATGTTCTGCAAATTACAATGGTAATAGTATAGTAGTGATGGTAACTAATTACCCCGGGACAAATGAGATCATGTTAGTAATATTGCTTTACAGTATGGTCAGAATAGACATATTTTGAAAACAGGAATTGTACTAATTGAAAGAAGCCGTACTAATGGTGTATATAACCAACAGTCAGAAAAGAAAGAACTGCCTTGACTTGTACCAGGTTAGCCTCGTTTCCAGGTGCTCGGTAATTACCGAGCGCCTGGAAACGAAGCTAGTACCAGGTACACAAACATCCAAATTATTTTGTCGAGTACAAAGTCTCTAAACATCATGGCTGATCAGCGTTATTTTGGGGGAACAGATGACATGCCCACTTTGCACATGCACGTGCGGAATACATGTACATAATGGGGATGGAGTACTACTGGAGCAAGGAGATTGTGACCACTATAATACATGTATATAATGGGGAGGGAGTACTACTGGAGCAAGGAGATGGTGACCACTATAATACATGTATATAATGGGGATGGAGTACTACTGGAGCAAGGAGATTGTGACCACTATAATACATGTATATAATGGGGAGGGAGTACTACTGGAGCAAGGAGATTGTGACCACTATAATACATGTATATAATGGGGAGGGAGTACTACTGGAGCAAGGAGATTGTGACCACTATAATACATGTATATAATGGGGAGGGAGTACTACTGGAGCAAGGAGATTGTGACCACTATAATACATGTATATAATGGGGAGGGAGTACTACTGGAGCAAGGAGATTGTGACCACTATAATACATGTATATAATGGGGAGGGAGTACTACTGGAGCAAGGAGATTGTGACCACTATAATACATGTATATAATGGGGAGGGAGTACTACTGGAGCAAGGAGATTGTGACCACTATAATACATGTATATAATGGGGAGGGAGTACTACTGGAGCGAGGAGATTGTGACCACTATAATACATGTATATAATGGGGAGGGAGTACTACTGGAGCGAGGAGATTGTGACCACTATAAGAAAACAATTTAGATGATCTGAATGCAAAGGTGACACAGCTTTCCAATGGTGACTTGAGACATTTAGAACAAAATGTCGCAGGATTTCAAATGTTCACCCCCCCCTTCCCCCTCCTACCCTAGCACTCAGAACTTCCCTGGGCAGCTACAACTTCCACACCAGCGGAAGCAGCAGCCATGAGGTTGGAGGTGTGGTCTTCACTTACAGCAGAGGACAGGGGGAAAGCTTTGAGGAAGAGAAGCTGGTTTCAAGGGGACCTCTCTCCGTTGATGTCACAATAGAGGTATGCAGGTCTTCAACACCATGAGAAAACCATCCCATATCTACATTCGGTCACACCTACCTTGAAGTTGGCAGCAGGTAGAAGGTAGAGGGGATGGCATGGGGGGGGGGGGGGGGGGGGGGGGGGGGGGAGGGGGGAATACTTGCTACTTGCTACATAGAGCAGCTATGCAGCAAGTATTCCCCCAGATGATGAAGCAATTTAGTCCATGAAATTGCTCGTCAATACCAGGGCTCCCGGTGGAAGTAACTAAACAGTGGGCTTCTAGACAGGAAATGGACTTCTTATTTGTGTTGCTAACGGCAATGGCACTTCTTGGTATATAATAGTATACTAGTAGCAGCTCCCATGCAAACTAATTTGCCAATCAGAGATTGTGCACACCCCATCTCCAATAGATGATTTGCATGGCTGTGGGAAAATCATGTATCACTGAGAGAGCAATGGAAGTGTCAATTTTCATTGCCATAGCATCCCACACGTCCCAGGCTTTGTGCTGTGTCTCAACTGGCAAACTAGCAAGAATGCCAAGAGCGTACTAATTGCACAGAGAAGCCAATCATGTAAGCATCAGCTGTGATTGTACTGTTTGCATGATTCCATTGAAAATGAATGATGGTCAAGTGTTTATTTGCAAACAATCAGCGTTCCTGGCATACTTAGCCGTAGGGTATCACCAATGACTAAAGTTTCATGAGCAATTATAATGCATGCATGTGGCAGCCTGTTTACACATAGAGAGGTGAGGGTGTCATCACGGCTGTGACCCCTAGGTTTAGTAGTGTACTCTGGAGTTAGCCATCTGGCCATCTGGTCAGAGTAGAATGGAGTAAACCAACTGGAGGTGGACTTCTATATTTGTGTACTTAATTAGCCTAATTTGGGTAAATTTCTTGTATGCAATTAAAACTGTAGTAACTGGTTTACTAATTCATCTAAATATTCCTGGGAAGAGATTACACCACTGCACCAAGGAACTCAATACTTTGGCTTCGGTGCATGCAAACCAACCTCTAGTTGGTGCATGCAAGAGAGCAGTCCATCTCGGGTTGGTGCATGCAAGAGAGCAGTCCATCTCGGGTTGGTGCATGCAAGAGAGCGTCCATCTCGGGTTGGTGCAAGCAAGAGAGCGTCCATCTCGGGTTGGTGCATGCAAGAGAGCAGTCCATCTCGGGTTGGTGCATGCAAGAGAGCGTCCATCTCGGGTTGGTGCATGCAAGAGAGCAGTCCATCTCGGGTTGGTGCATGCAAGAGAGCAGTCCATCTCGGGTTGGTGCATGCAAGAGAGCAGTCCATCTTGGGTTGGTGCATGCAAGAGAGCAGTCCATCTCGGGTTGGTATCTTCATCCTGTATGTTAGGAAGCTGATCTGTACTAGCCCACGCAGTTCCCAGGCCCCGCCCAACTTCCTGTCGCTTGTCGTACGGTTAAGCTAACCTCTCCACATTCCGTACGATGTGGGACTGCATGG